>KZ308135.1:2297378-2352998 GCA_000376725.2 Ladona fulva | reverse complement strand
TCTATTAAAAAATATATGTAATGTGATTGATTACAATACTTCTAGATGTTGGAAAGGGGAGTATTTAGAATGTAATTTTTTTCTTGATCTTCGGTGAAGTAAAATCTCTTAACATCTACATCCGCACATAAATTATTACCATGAAAGTCGCTTTTTGACTTTTAGCAGGTGACGTAAGCACAGAAAAGCTGAGCTACAACTTTGTTATTCTAAGTTTATTGAAATCGCATTAAGTCCTTTAAGCGACTTGTCCTAACATCTATTTATAGGCTATTGTCGGATCAATGGAAATAGCAGAGGGATCGCATAACATCGATTACTTCTCCAGCAAATACACTTTCTACGAATTTGTCAAGCAATCGCTGCCGAGATTCTGATCTTCTTTTTCCGAGTATTTCCTACCTGATTTTTGATTTTGCCCAGTACGTATTTGTTGAGAAAAAGGAAATGCTTTAGTGTGCTTGCATTTCCAATTCTTAGTTCATCATAATATCTTGTCCATACCTCGATAAATTTAATAATTACAGACCATTATTTAATAATTTCTTTACTGCAGAAAAAATTTAAAGGTTTTTTCCAAGTCGGTCATATGATAAATTGCATTTTTTTCTAGCTTTAAGAGCTCATATTTAGGAAGTAAGAGATTATTTTAATGAAGGAAAACTCTCGATTTGATAAGCATCTGAAATAAAAATTCTGATAAAATTTCCTTTCAAATTTTACAATGAATGGCATCGTATTTTTCATATTATATGATTTTGATAATTATCGCTCACCGAAAGTTGATCATATTATTTTGATTATGCTTGGTCAGTATCACTGCCCCAACGGGAATCGAACCCAGAAGAATGAAAACGCCACCTCGTACTTCGCTGTCCGGTCCACAATTATATTACATATTATCATTTAAGTAATATGAAATTATGAATTAATCAATGATATCTTATGACAATAATGATAAAATTATTATATAACAATTATTATAATACGGTATCTTGCTATACACATATACTATTTACATCCATACCACAATTTTGCCTCAATGCTCCATAAAAAATAATGGAGTCAAATTCCATTTTAATTAAATATGTCTACGCCGAAGGCAAGAGCGTTAATTTTATGTTTTCCAGAGTGATTGAGCCAGATTAATTCGGTTAAGGCCTAATTTGCAGCTTGCAGGTTTATTCAAGGTTCAAAAAATTCATCGAGCGCTAAGCTTCCCTTAAAGTTTTGGTTTATGCGTTGGCACGTCTTAAAATTATTTGCATGGGAAAGACGTCAAAGCGCGTGCGCCTCCACGGACGGGGATATGACATAAAAGGTAGTGAAGCCTAAATTGGAAGCCATAACACTTACCGAAATTACCCGGATCTTCTTTCCGTAATAGTTTTACTACTTTTAAGTTGAAACAAAGACGCGTTGATAGGAGAGGAAGCGGTTATGGGAAAACGGGGTACCAAGAAGATGACTGCTTCTCTCCCGAGTATTCTAAGGGAAATTAGGGCGGATGGCAAATAAATATGGAGAAATGCGTACTTTTATGGAAAGGATGTTGAAGTGGAGTGGTACTTTGTAAAATGCGAATCTTGTAAACGAAAAAATGACCAAAATAAACTACAGTTCCAATCTACAAAGTCTGAAAGAACGTCCTTTGTTACACTTAACTTGCAATTTCAAGAAAGTGGTTCCTGGATGCGTCCCATTTTGCATTTTCCCAGGAACACCATCTCCCAAAGTGGTACGAAGTAAAACTTGATTTTTTCGCTTAGTTATCTCATAACCTAGAATCTAGTCCATCAGCAAATACTAGCACAGTTATGGGCTGAATTCATAAGTTTTGAGCAGTGTACCACAATCAATAAAAAGTATATAGTTTAAATATTAATGGAAATGAGCCTGCTAGAGTCCCTCTTTATAGAAATTATGATTTCTGGAACTCGCAAAGCCGTTTGGAAAACATAGGATACACTGTTTTAAGATACTTGTGATAAAATATACATTAATCCAATAATCCTTCTTAATACCACTAAATTTCAAAGCAACGGAATAATTAAAACTGTCATTGGTTATTGTTGGCTGTCTACAATCAAATTTCTTTATTGAATGAAGTTTGCAAGTCCAAAAAAGGGTTCTTCAGTGAATGTTCTCAAAATGTCCTTCGAGGGAAGATTTGAAAATTGAGAGAACGAGAATGTTGGGGCTTCTTCGAAAACAGTCGAACACTTGAATCAAATAAATTTTCAATAACTTTAAATTAAAATTTTTAAGGAATAACATGAGTGAAAAATAGTGAAAAAATAATAATTTTTAATTTAAAATTTCATTTTTAATGCCGTGGAGGAAAACTTCACTGATCATTATTCCGGGATCAATAGGCGTGTACCAGGTGTATATATGTACAGTTTTAACCCCGGATTCTGATTGGAGCCTCATACTCTTCTTCAATACCTACACAAAGTTATGGAATGAGGCTTACTTATCAGGATGAGGAGTGAGGTAATTCATCTTTGCTTTCCTCATTTATACTAATATTAATACTAGTTAAAAGTGCCCAGTCGTTTGCTATCACCACAATGACTATTCGAATGGTAGTTATCAAGGAATTCAAAAAACGAATGGCATTCAGCACCATTCATACCTCATTAGCTTTCATTAGGTCGTAACCACGAACAAGATTTGGGCAAAAGTAAATTAAATCAGAAAAACATAGTATCAGAAAAACTCGGTGGGTATCTGTGTAATAATCAAATCTTTGTGCCTTCAAAATCAGGTGGGTGCCCGGTTACCTCGTCATTAAGGTACTGCGAAAATATTTCACAGAGATTATACAGGTTATGAATCACCGAGTCAGTCTCACAAGATCTAAAATTTCCTTGACACGGCTGTTTCATTTAGTCACCTTTGCGATCCGACGTCGAAATCTGATAGCGAATGATTAAATGTGCGAAGTCATTCAGCCCGATCGGTGCCATCCATAGGCTTTTGGTAGTATTCGGAAACGGATATCGATTTTATAGCTCCGCGACAAGTTACGTGAGAAGATTTTGCGCCGAAACCATAGTACGCATCCCCCCGAAAACGAAAACAAGGATCGTGTTTGTTCCATTTCTCGAGGGAAATAAAGAGGTTCGTTCCATTTGCTGCTTCTCTCGGAAACTGTGCCCGGAATTCGCACGATAAACAAGGGCAGAGTGGAAGTGACGTGAACGGTACTCGGGATGCACAGAATGACGTGGGAGAAATAAACACAAACTTGGTAAGGGGAAGTTCTTTTATTACGAATTGATTCCTAAAATCAGCTCGGAAAGCAGGGAGTGCAGTGAGGTGTAGCTATACGCCGAGAATTTCATATAATTTAGACCACGTGGGCGTGTTAGGGTCGCGAGATATTATTTTCTTAAAGAATTGCTTTCAGCATAGTGGTGGTGATATATAGGTAGAAGATTTTTTGTCAAGTCTTTTAGTGTTTTATTTATTTACTTGTATATATGTCGCAATTTGGCCTCATAGCCAGGAGGCAACGTTGTTGGGAAGCATAAACAACTATCATTTTTATAATTACCTTGCATTCGTCCAGAGACGAGAGGAAAACGTCCCTAAAACCTCCTACAGGTATTCCATTACAAATATATGGTTTCACATTGAAAAGTAAAATATAATTTCACATTGAAAAGTAATAAATTGCAAGTAACATATTAAAAAGTTACATTTATTTAGTATATATTATCAAATTATGTAGAATTGTATATAAATTACAATATTTTTACACCATATACATGATAGGATATCCGTATAGTCGCATACACAATGGCTGTATTTTGGCAATTACTAGAAACCATAAAACAAAACACTTATTAATCCACTATTCCTAGGTATTCTGTAAATTACTAATTGCTTTGACATAATGCAGTAGACATATTTTTTTGATTAATCCAAGCCTCCATTATGAGAATTTGGGGATGACAGTATTCGAAAAAGCTAATAACTGTTGCGATAGTGTGTGGACTGTGCGCGTGTGCACTTAAAACTCTAAAACATAGAGCAGCTAAGATTTCAAACCAGACATTATTGTTAAAAGTCGACAATTCGAAGATAATGGAGCACTTTTTATATACCTATATGCTTCGAGTTGGAATCTATTTAAACTGAATTAAATTGGAACAGATAAAGTTTGTAATCAGAAATAATTTTTCTCCCACACGTTGATATATCGCGAAATTCTTCTGTGTAAATGGAGCTCGCGAGAACAAAAAGCAAGCAATCGCGTAAACGCTGCATTCAATACTTCAACGCTTCGATTCTAATGCATCTGTTTCCAATGAATTGGAAGATATTTGGGCAGAGAGCGATTCAATTTTTGACGGTGGAAAATCGGAAATCTTAAGTCAACAAAGTGGAAGGATATGAACAATTTTCATCGCTCAACTGGGTATGAAAGTGAAAAAAAGAGTTTAAAAGTTTCCAATGTAGGCTGTAATGTATGAAGGAAACCAACCTTACAACATGTGCTTACGTTACCTTCGTTACGTTAGCCCATGAAGTTGATGATTTTATGTCTTTTTCGAAAACACGTTTCATGATCGAAAGACTTTGGGAGAGGAAAGCGGGGAAATCGGTGTTACCAATGAATTTAATGACATTTTGGATGTCGTAACTATCCAACAATTTCGTGATAACTTAAAAGCAGGTGCTGGAACGTTTTACCCAAATTCTTTAGTTCACCGAACATTTAACCAAAAACCACTGAACCCAAATGACGGTTCGCCCAGTGACTGTTCACCAAAGGGAACTTTCACCCAGACACATTACACACAAGCGTTTTCATTCATGGATTTTTCTCCCAAGAGTTTGTTCACCCAGGGGATGCTTCCTCCGTAAGATATTTCAACCAAAGAATATTCTATCCCATGGTTATTACGGAGGAACTGCTCGGAAGAGTACGGTGAATAAGTGAGGCAAGAAACTTGATTATCCGTGATGAAATGGTACGATAGATGTGCATATAGGAATACCCAGAAGGGACATTTTTGAGGATTTTGTTGATTGGCATACATTTCGCATTTATTACCGTGGAATAATGTCGTATGAGATATTAAAAAAACTGGAAAGCCTATATGGATCATTTGCATGAAATTTTAGGTCAGATAAACTTTAAAAAATAGTTGCAGTCTTTGACTCCTGGCAAAGGTATACTTGTTGTTCAAAATCCAGAAAATTGAATCACGCTTGTAAAAGTAGCTACCGTTTAGCAGTCTCGAAAGAAAAGCAATTTGCACAGTGATCTGATTACTCTGGATTGCAGTATAACAACAAAGTTATTTTCAATTTCAAAACTATGTTTGACCGTTTCAAGTGGTATAAAGTCAATTTTCGAGAGAAAATATTACCATAATTTCGCCCTAAGAGAGTGAGAGCTGTTGACTTAATTAAGTGATTTTCCATGTGAGCCATCAATTTATTCTATGAAAATGATTCCCTTTTAGTGGGTTTGGTTCAACGTAGCATTTAAGTTGGGAAGAACGGAATCTTATGCTTTCTGCTGGATGCCAATTGAACGTAGAAGATGACATTTGAATAGAACTAAAATGTTTTCTTTTTAATTAGTAGAAAAGATGTTTAATTTTTCACATTTGGAAACGTAAAAAGTTCAAGTAAATGATGTTATATCAACCGTGAAGCTCTTGTATGTCAACTGAATCTTCATCCCTGGAATACCCTGAAATTTGAACTAAGTCACCGAAAGGAAATGAATTAAGTATAATAAAGCTCGCGTAGGAAATATGTCAACACTCGGGTAGCTGTATGGAAAGTCCACTTGAGTCTTCTTCAGCCTCTGGAGATGATAGCCTTTATGCTGAAATGCTCGTAGGCGATTCCTAGAAAGCCGGTTAATCCGTTTTCTACCTTGTTTCCTCACTTGGTCTCACCGGACAGGCACGAAACGCCGGCGAAATTCTGCATGGAGCGTTTCAAACCTCTAATTCAGTTATCTGTCGATCCAAGACGTACATGCGTATTGTATTCCGGCCAAAATATCAAGAATACTAAAAACTCCGCTGATTTTGGTTAGTAGTAAGCCTAATTATTAGTTACAAAATATTTTAAATCATAATCTTCGTGACCGATGTCGGTAGCCGATTCCTTGAGTAATCATATTTATGATGAAGAAATGAAAGAGGTAAAGTCTGCGTAGGCAAGAATTGAACCCTGGTCTTCCACTTTCCCGGTGGTGGGTTACCCTTACTCTGGCTGACTTGCAAGACTGACCGAAGGAAATATTCTTCGTGGTAGCTTAAAAGGAAGACCCGGCTTCGATTCCAGTCTATGGCCGACTTTTCTCTTTAATTAAAACAACCAAAATAAAAGCTAAGAACTATGCGTTTTTCATCGCTTATTTAATCATATTTATTCCGAGAATTTATCTCATTTTATGGTAAGTTTCTCTCTCACAATTTAGGTACTAACTCTTACTACTATGGTGAACAGAGTGTTGATAAACTGAGCAATTTAGAGTATAAATATTTCAGTGCGGTATAGGAGTCTACGTTTACATCAACATAGTTACCCTGCAGGTCGCCTTTTGGCGTATGGCAGGGGTTGCATGCCACAGGGCCACTAGAGCTCTATTTTCCTAATCGATTAATTTCGCGTATCGTTCGAAAAAAAATTTATTTCTGAATAAATTCGTCCTAGCGCCTATCTCCGATTTTCCTCTCAGAATCAAAACAGCCTATGTAATAGGTAGGACGCATAATATCGGCTACATCTACTACGAAAGTACCTTCTCTGAACGTATTTAGGAAATCATTTGTTTAAATATCCTGCCTTATAGAGATTCCCATCCTGCGTCCTGAAGTATTTGAGTAACGCTCACTCATTTGTCGTAGCAATTTTTTACGAAACATACTGCATTCCGCTGTACTTTTTCTAATTCTCGAATACAAAACTTTTCTGCAGGATCCCATACACTGCAAGAATATTCTAGGTGAGGTATGACCAATGCAATGTAACATCGCACACGGACTTTTTTATTCTTTCCGAAGAAGTAAATCACCGAACCTTCGTCAATATCGATCTCTAATTACCAGTCATCGCACCGTTTCATAATTTTATCTAAATTATTCGCTAGTGTTAATCTATCATCTGAACTTCATATTACCCTGTAAATTATCGTGTCGTCAGCGAACATCCTATACTATCAATGTTTTTGCTAACATAGTTGATTTAGATAAAAAATAGTAACGGTCCGATGACGCTTCCTTGAGGCACACCCGAGGTCATTTTAACCAGGTTGGAACAAATACAATCAAATACTACTATTTGTTCTCTGTCAGAGAGCCCTTAATCCAGTTTATTACTTCTCCATTGATACCCGCAACGTTTAATTTGTATAGTAATTTATTATGTTGAACTTAATCAAATGCTTTCCGAAAATCTAAAAATATCGCGTCGACTTGCATTTTATTTTCGACAGATTTCAAACCATCGTGAACTAACAACGCCGGCTGAGACTCGCAGGATCCTGTTTACGAAAAACGTGTTCATTTCTCACCATGAACTTTGACGTGTCGAGAAAGCCCATTAAGGGGATAACTATTATATGTTCCATTATGTTGCCGCCAATTAACGTTAAAGAGATAGGCCTCTAATTCGCTGGATCCTCCTTTAAGCCGCTTTTTAATATTGGAGTAACAATCACAATTTCCTAATCTTTAGAGAACTTTCCTTCGCTGATAGACTTTTCAAATATTACTTTAAGAAAGTGTGCTACTTCTTTGAATAACCGAGCTGATATGTCTTCAACCAGGAGCTTTATTAGGTTTAATCCCAGAAGTTTAGTGATGCCGTCTTCACCAATGGTGAATTTCGACAAGGGTACAGACCCTTCAACTTCCGGTAGGGTACCTAATGTATTATTATGCGTAAATACGCTACAAAAAAATTATTTAAGAGAGCCATACCCCTATTGGCGTTATTTAGGATTCTGTTCGAAGGAAACTTAGTTAAGCTCTTGAGCAGATAGTGAACGATTTCATTGCGTTGTCTCAGATACCGTGAGTTTGCTCGTCATGATTTTCGAAGTTTGCAGCTCCCGTCTTGTAAATATTTGGACATTCGATCCTTGGTTTGCTTGAAATATTGCTTTTATTTCCCTTCCCGTGCGCTCTGCCGATGCTTCTGCTTCTTTTGCCGAGTTCTCTGTGCTTACTCTAGTGGTTAACTGAGCAGTCGCTTGTGGACGTTGAACTCAACGAGGGAATTGGTTAAAAAGTTTTAATTCCAGCTTAAAACCGAAAATGGTTATTTATTTTAGTCACGAAATAACTCTTTCGGTGACCTTTCCACTTTGATGTTCAGTGACCTTGGTGGCTTGGGAGTTAACATTATAGTAAATGTGCATTAACGTCCTGTTTTATAATCCTGATTAGGGCAGGATGTATGTGCATTAAAAGGGTTTATTATAAAAATGGTCTCCATGGATCAATAATTCGTTCAATAAATTCGTGATTATTATTGTTATCATTATTGTCGCCATCTATCTCTTTCCTCTCTCTCAAAATCCTCATTAATCACTTGTATTCCTTTTTCATTTATCCCTACACCTCAACTACGTCTTTCTGGCTGCCAAATGAACTATAATTTTTATACATCCTTAAATTGTTCGCTTTAAAGTCCGCCACAGAGCCAAAATGTTTTTCCTTGTTTTCCCATCTTATTTATAGAATTTAAATTCAGTTGTTTGGAAAAAAACAGGTGAAGAAAGCTTCTTTCGTTGAGGATGTACTAAGCTCAATTTGTGAAGGCGTTAACTTAACATCCGTAACAATGGATACGAAACTTCTTTGTACACCACAAACATTTTAGTAAATTTATTTATACATTGATTTAAAGGTATTTGATGATAATTAAATATTTTATATTTTTTGAAGAAGTGTACGAGGAATCGTGATTCTTTCGGGGAAATTAAATGGGTCCATTCATTAGGGAGTTTAAGAGCAATGGAACCCACAGGTGGACCATTATGATAAATCAAAGTATTAGTGGTACGTTTTAATAAAGATGCTTTAATATCTGAGATAATGCTCATCTTTATCAAACTTATTAACCCACCGGGAATCGAACTTGTGTCCGTCTACAGCAAAGGGTAACGCGTTGATTACTTAGCTATCCGAGCACTATGACTTATCCTTTCAGGAATAAATGCCTTTTTTGTATTCGTATGAACATTAGAATACTTCGTATTTCTGTTGTTTGTGAAAAGAAGAAAATACTTTCTATTAACTGCCACGAAAAATGTTCCACGAACTAATCAAGAAATGTTTCAGTATCGGCATAGTTCTATGAATGAAAGGAAGATTTCTGATAATGCATATATTTAACAGAATTATGAAACGAAGTAATATCTCCATCGTATTTGTATCCAGCAAATGGTTTTGCTGGGAGAAAACAATATATTTATACTTTTGCCAATGACGAATTCATTATAACATTCGGGTGAATATAACGATATTCGTTTACTTTTGTTTGAAAAACTCGTGAAAACGGTGAAGAAACGTGCAAAAATAAGAATTAAACAGATAAAATGTAATCCTTAAGAAAAATAGTGTACATTTCAAATATGATATTTGAAGAAAGTTACCCTCCGTTTATAAGACAGAAAAGTAATTGTAGCCCTACCATTTACTGGATTGGATGTGGTATCTCGCAGCTCATACTACTTGATCTAAACAAGTCCTTGCAGGTTTTAATAGATATTTAATTTCTAGAAATTTTTATTGTTCTCTGATTCGACTAAATCGTTGTGAGAATTTCTTTGTATAACAGTAGGAATAAATGTTGATAAAAGACTTTATGTGTTTCAATACGCTATGCGATTTTGGTGGAACAAACCGAAGCAGAAAATTCCCGCCATAAACCGGAGAAGTATGTATTTTTGTGATTTTGGAAGGATGAAAATAGATAAGGATTTACGACCTATTCCATGCATCGAAATGCTTCTCCTCGACCATGGCGCACACGCCTTTCCACGAGGTTTTTAACCTCCCCGTTGTTTTTTCCCGTCCGACTCGGCCTCCGAGGAGTAATTCCCGCACAGGTCCTGATCCAAACGGCCAATTGCAATGGATGAGGTCTCCTGGAATGCGGGAGTAGAATTTCGAGAGGAGAAAAGTGGATGAAGTGAGAGAATGAAGAGAAGGATGAGTGGGGCAAGCGCTGACGAGAAATCGATAAGATGATGGATAAAAGAAGCCCTGAGTGCGGAGGGGAAATAAGAATCTGCCGAAAGGAAATTTAGACACGAATGGTAAAAAGGAAGCAAGGGATGCTCGCCGCTAAATTTTGCCTGTTTATGAATAAACGTGGGAGATAATTGATATCGCAAATCATAATTCACATGACCTACTATGGATAATGAAACTATTAAAATCGTTAAGTTATTATTAGTTATATTATATGCGTTACAGATAGACGAACTACCCATTTGTTATTGATTACTATTCTACAACTATTCCAATACTACGCAATTTGCTATACTATACGATGCATAGAGTAAAATATACCATGCTAATTACAATAATGTTTCTTGCTTAATAAAGGACATCTATCATCAACCTGCAATTTTTCGGTAACAGAAATACATTACTTTTCATAAAGTTCTCTAGCTTTTGGTCGGTCCATGTGCCCCAATAATCCCCACTCATCGGCATTTCCTCCATCTCCTGGTAACTTACCCTTTATGTAATCTAAAAACTTTTTGTCTTTCTCTTCCCCTTTGCTTTTTCCCTTGTATTTTTCCCTCAATAACATTCTTTAGCAAATCCATTATGACTATAAAATGTATTAAATATCAGCGATACCAAGCAGCGTTTACGACTAATTTCCCGTATTGGCCCATTAAAAGTATTCTGTTTTGCGAAGTGTTTTTCCTGCTAACGCTGCTTGTATAATGTTGTCTGCTCATCACAAGTTCGATAAAAATGTGAGAGCAGTGGTTTATTATAAAGAATTCTTAGTGATATATTTTTAATTACTAAGCAATTTCGTTGTTAACAAAAATCGACAGTATAAAAAGAAACTAGAAGTAAAATTATTTTTGAACTCATTTATTTACCTTATTAGTAGAAAAACCGTTTCCGGATGCAAATTAGTTGAGAAATACGTAAAAATATTTATATAAGTTCAGCTTATATTGAGCCTTTCTTTGATGAGAGAGGCTCGTTTTTCGTTTTAATACATCTTACAAAACTAATGAAAAAACTTAAATCCATTTCAAAAAGGGAAGCTCAAGATAAAATTATAAGGATAGTTATGCAAATAAATACGAAAACAGAAAATATCATACTAAATTGAAATGAACGACGAACTTCCTACGTTTCTATTCAAATACTATTATCATTATTCTTATTAAGGTCTTTACTGAGGCGAGTTTGAGACTAAAAAGTCTCTTCTTCCATCTAACCTGTCGTCAATGTTATTATTAAAACATGAATAAATTTGTAAATAGAAATAGGTGAAATACACCATGTTGTAATCTCAAGTTATGGTAGCATGTTGTATATTAAATTTAATAGGTGATAAAATTGTTATTTTTTGTTCACATTTGATAAACTAGATGCATAGAAACATGTGTGTAACATTGTCAGCGCTAAATTAAATAAAAGCTGAGGTGATATATAAGTGACTATTAGTTTTCCATCTCCTCGCCTTCCACCATATTTTTCCCCTTTCTTCCTACCTTCACATACTGTTTCATCAATCTATAAATCGTTCATTCTAAATAATTATGGAATAAAATATAATATTCAGCCACTATGTATAAGATATAATCTATAAAAAATAATACTTTAAGTATCGGGGAAGCGTAAGAAAAAATGTTATTCATCAGCAGCAATTTTGCTACTCTGCAGTATTCAGCTATGCCTTCGCAGTTTGCAGCATTTTTAATCCACCTATAATATCACTTTATTACAATCGCTGTAAATAATTTCTCAGAAATAGCTGTAATGGTGTGCAATGTACAATAATGATAATAATGTGGTCTCGGTTATTAGAGAGATTAGGATGGGCCCTTCGATAAATATATCTCTTTTTCGTAGACTTGTAATGGAATCAGTGTCTTGAAATTGGAAAAATTCTAATGTAACACCAATTGGGCGAAGGAATTACAGTCGAGTTTTGTTGCACCGCCGTACAAACTGTCTTCTACAAAATTTATCGTCGGAGCATTTCATCATCCTCTCCCTTGGAAGTTGCATGAAAAACTCGTATTCATTTTCATGCAGTAAATGAGGATATAAATTATTTCATTGCTAGGAGTTTGTGCGAAATCCATCGAGTGTTAACGTCCTAGGTTTTTATCGTTTTTTCATGATGCAAGAGGCAAATGTAGGCTATTTTTCATGCTCTTCGATTGCTTTCCATATCCTGTTCAAGCGGGCAACCATGGCGCCTACGATGTCAAACGGAGGAACTAAGTAATCTGGGTGAAGAATCTGGAGGAAAGAGACAACAGCGCTGTGTACGGTTGGCGGCAAAAACTGCCATTCGAACTTTGAACATTTCTATTCGGAACGGATAAATTTATGACGACCCAAAAAGCGTCCATCAAAACAGAATCAGTAAACCCTTTCGACTTGCTGAGAGGGGGATAAGTAGTAAAACTGCATAGGAGATAGTCTTTAATAGGTTATGATCTTTCATTTTCTTTCGAACGTTCATTATGGGCGAGGCAAAATTCACTGACATTTTTCACATTTAAACTTTTAACATTGAAGTTCTATTTGCAAGAATAGTTAATTCCCAGACTTGTTTTTTGAAGGATTGAAAACGAAACTGTAGTAAGACTTCTTACTAGTGTATTCTACACGGCTCAGCGTATTTTGAAATCTCAAATTATTGCTGAAAAATTTGAAAGACTCCTCAACGAGTCATGGAAGTAAGATGAAGATGCCTTAAAAGATATATTCGCTGGAAGTCTTAAGGGATAAGAGAATTCTTTTATAATCCTAACTAAGAATATGATCTTTAAATGTATTTCCCTGCTTTCATTCATCAATAAAACGTCATAACAATCGAGTTTTGACAAATAAGATATTGATGAATATCGACTAGTTTTCGAAGTATCAATATGTACCTGCATTTCTTGGTTTGATGATGTCAATGGTCGTAGTTCGTATTGAATGTTTGGCATAAGTGATTTCTTTCGTACAAATTTATTAAATGAATTACTTAGGAAGGTGTATTGTACTTTAATTAGGAGAATAAGTCTATCAAATATATTTAAAGAAGAGAAGTTTTCATTTTGGCAATAATCGCGAGATGTAAAATGCACGCAAATGCAATCCGTTATTTCAGCAGGATGCCTCCGAATTGAGAGCTATGGAAACTTTCTTGGGGTTTTTATTATGTATAATGGATTGATTGTTGCAGAGAATCTTATATGAGTACACTCCATGTAATATATAACCACGTATCAGATATTCATTTTAAAAGATCTTTAGATAGTTGAAATCTCAAATACGGTTGCATTCGCCATGGCTCCGTGGTAACATTCCATGAAACAAATAGTAAGTAAATAACGAGTACTAATAATTCGACTTCTATTTTTATTTTTTTTACCGCGTATATCACCTATCAAAAATTGTTTTTACGCTTAAAACCATCATCAAGTTTCTTAAATTGATGATAACTTGACCCGTAAAAGTCATTTTCTTCAGTAAATAAATATTTTGTAGCCCAATAAAAGTAGTTATTCTATCTTCCTTCATTACTTATAAAAGTCGTCCAGGCATTTGTCTCTAAGTTGTACCGGTGACGGTATACTTTCACACTACTTGACTTCACTGCTTTCTTCAATGTTGGGGTTTTACGCTAAAATGACAGAAAAATCATTTAAAGAAATTAATTTTAAATACATTATATACACCCAAATATTAAAAATTGAAACTCTGAACTCAATTAAAAAATTCGTAAAGTTTGCCGCATAAAATCGTTATCTCGGAAGCAAAGAAAATGTACAGCTTGGCTTTCAAACAAAGGGTACATTCAGTCTCAAACTTCACCTCCACTGCAGACATGTCCAACTGGTATCTCTTGCTCTTTGATCACGCGTGGCCAGAGAGAAAATATTTTCATTTCTGATAAAGTTCTCGTCTCTCCGTATTTCTAGTCTTTCCTTCAACACACTCGAGGCTAGTCAACCGTAAAGCGGGTATGTTTAATCCAGCGCCCTTTCCGTCATCACAGTCAATTAGCCATTTCAAAAGCCGCCTGCGGAAAACTCTCATCCTTTGTTGAATATTTCGGGTGAACGAGCCATTAAGTCTCATATCGCGTGCCTTTGGTGCAACGGAGGCGGAATTGGGATCCTGTCTACTCCGCACGTTAATCTAACCTTTCTTACAAATTTAAAATTCGTTCAGGAAGAGAAAACTAATCTCTAACTGAAACATGTCTCAATGCAAATTGGTCAAACTCCCATAACTTATCTTAGGCTTCTTCATGCTCTTCCGGAGCGCAGATTCGTGCGGGAACAAATCGTACATCGTGGCAAATAAGATGCACATCGATATTTTCCTCGGCAATTTTAGAAGCGATCGTTATAAAAGTTCATGGAAAACCGGTCAACATGAAGACAGCAAATACGAAATATTAGTAATTTGACGAGTAACATGGGTCCGTTCCGTCTCAGGTATATATATTATTATATATTCAATATATAATAATAATAAAACGTCTTTATTGATAGGCGCGATTGAGACTTCTTATTCCCTTATTAAATCTAACCTTTTACGAGTATTATTGAATATTCAAAAAGAGATAGCTTTGGGAGATACAGAAAGGAAAAACTAACAAAAAATGTATTATGCTGGTTTGAAAAAAGCTTTCTGGACTAAGGATAAAAAATTCTCTGCGGGAAAATCCATAAAAGAGGGACATGCAAAACCTGAGAAAACCTACTCATCTACTGATATATAGTAATTTGATGTTGGTTAATCGGTAAACAAGGAAAACAAGTAAGTTTTCTGTAGGGAAAATTTAACATCAAAACTACTTCGGTTTACAAGAAATTGCATTTCTAGTGAGATTGAAATAGATATTTTAAAATTATCATTTTGTGCCTTGAGCTGCGGTTAAACTTCGTGAATTTTGATTATTTTAAAAACAGCTAGGTTTGCTTAACCAATTCATCTTATTCGCTATTTGAATGTGCATTAGTTTCATACATGTAAACTAACGTAGCTTTTCAATACGAGAAATGACGAATATTCCTATCTATGTAGCTCAACGAGGCGGGCTTTGCTATCAAAGAATTCTGTGTACTATAGCAAAACCGGGCAGAGAGGAAGCTGGTCGAAAGACTGCCCAAGAACCAGCAATAAGACTCAATCAGTCCCACTTCATTTATGTTGTGTTATTTCCATGTTATCTAATTTCTTTGAATTAGCAAATAACAAGATAAAGAAAGATTCTCACAAATCAGAATCAGAACCAATGATATAATCTTGTTGAATACCCTCTAGATTCTCATCGCTGTTTGAAAACAATTATTTTTCGTTCAAAAATCAGACTTGCTGCGCTGTTTTTCAAGGATTTTACAACAGTCTTGCTTTTCAATTACTGGCGGAATTTTTCATCCGCAGGCAAACCATTGAAGTCTAAGACGGTCACATAGCTTCAGGCATGAAAACGATCGTATAATCTTCTCTCTTTTGATCGAATTTGGGGTTCCATTAAACTTGAAAATTAAAATGTGACACCAAAACCATTTCTTATTATTCTTACCCTCTGTCCTTAGGATATACGTTGATTTTTAGGTCATATTTTTGGAAAAATAATCCGAATGTAAAATGGGTTGGGAGATACAGCAAATGCAAGTAAAGTTATGTGTAATTTTTACAAATTTTAGCAGATTCCGTAAGATTTTCCTTTCTAAAGAGTTCTCGGCTTATTTCCGAATACAAACGTTATTCGAAGATAATTTGTTTTGGAAGTGTTCTCTAATTCAGTCAGTACCTGTAAATAAATATCGTAGGTTTCGAGTATTTCTCTCGTAGTACAAATGTATTCGTTCCAATGAACTGTTCATTTAGTGAGAGTCCTAAAGAGGGTTGTAGTTGTAACACTGCATTCAGGTTGGAACTACCACATTCCAGTACAATTAGCGAACTGTTTTTATTGACGCGAAGAAAAAAGATAACATTCATCGCAAAAAATCATCTCAAATTCTAGCACAGTATATATATGGTGCCCTTGATTACTCCGTGCGAAAAGTGCCATTGTGAAATGATTCCTTTTGAAGTTAATTTAAGCCATTTTAAAAGTATCACCGTCCATTACATCCCACGAACTGTTTCTATTTATACAGGGTGTCTTTAACAAGATAACATTTTCAACGTAAAAAATTAAACTCAAATACCGGGAAATTAATTCGTTACTCTAAGGTTTTGTAAAACTTTAGAAAGGCGTGTTTTCATGTAGATAACATATATTTATGGTTATGATTTTAATGATTTTCACTATCACACACTTTATATCCACTAACTTTTAGTAGAAGTGCATGAAGTATACTTCAATATACTATGAAGTAGAAGTGTACTTCTATTTTAATTTACATTTTCTTAAGATACTTTCTAGACGGTAACCGAATCGAAACTACGCATATAAAAATTGATTACGCAGTAATCCAGCATAAAAACAAAATAACAGATATCATTGCGCCAGTAGGACTATTCTTCACAGTATGCATTCCTTTATTACGTAAAAAAAAACTAGACGTAAGTTTAATAAGTTAGAGTTTTATTAAAACCGTTACAGTTACATTTTGGTGTTTCCAGTTACAGCACTGCGGTTTACTGTGAAATTATTATTATTTTTCGAAGTCAAATATCAACGGTAAATACAAACTGTATTTATTTAATTAGTGACCAGGATGATTATCCGGAATGAGCCGTATATCCTACGTATTGTTCAGTTTGGTCTTAATTAATGACCAATTTTGTCTGTCATTCTCCTTCATTGATTCCGCAAGTCTTCACTCCGATACTCTAATACAATTAACTCCACCTTCTTAGTCCTTAAAATCATAGTTTGTTCTCAGTCCTATTAAAGATTAACTACTCTGCGTAATCTTCCACGCTTTAATGAAACATTCGTCTTTCAAACAGACTCAATATAACCACTTCTCAAATTTAACGACGTAATTATTTAATGAGAAGGATTTCTAGGTAGATTCCACCACAAATATTTCTATTAGGACTAATTCCCATATCAGTTTCTTTCCTTGGAAGAACTTAGCAGATGACAATCAAAAATTAAGTTATTCAGAAAGGCACTCGCCCTCGAAGATATTCATCAATTACCACATATTTTCAGGCATTTTGGTGATGTATCGACCTAAAAAGGTGCTTTTACAGAAATTGTTTTGAGGCAATCATAAAAAATTCACAGAAACAATATTTGCTTCACCATCATATTGCTCCAAATGACGAATATTTTCCTCGAGAGAACCGTTAGCAAATTGAATGTGATTCGATTTACTTTTACCTCGGAGTCGGTTAAGGTTTTACGGCTGATGTTCTTATAGGAGTAATACACTAGGAACCTTAGAAGAAATAAAAAGAAAAATTAGAAAAAACTAATTTTTCCCAGGACTGAAGGAAATTGACGTGACGGAAATGGATAGGTAGTCATAGGTTTTGTCTGAAAATATCTGTGATATCTGGAGTAGTATAAAGAGGAAAGACGATGTGGATACAATATTCAGCACCATGTGTATAGCCAACGCAGCGCTGAGCGTGCTTAATGTATTACGCTTTCCAGTTAAAGGAATACGGAGACCTCAAGCTAATGCTTTCTTCTTTGCCAGTAGTTGACATCGAAATTGGCCATCGCATGTCGAGGGAGTTCACACAGGAGACAAGGTGACATTAGAGTGATAATTCATGAAAGTCATAAATTCACTATTTAACTCTAGATTCAAAGGAAAATGTAGGCCCCATATACTAATCATAATATTATGTCAATATTTTACGTTCATTCCATTATCAGACTTAGATAAAGCTATACAATATGTAGATCCTCGTATATTAAAGTAGTTTCCCAAAAACCTTCGTTTAAATAAATATTTCACGCTCTGTGTACCTCAACGCGTCCACGTTCGATCGCGGAAAATCGCAAGTCATTCGTCCAGCACTCACATTTGACGAATGTAACGTGTGTTAAGAGCAATATGGTTAGATAAAGCCGCATAATTTTTGATAGTGCTTGTACGGTTATAGCTGTTGATCCGTTACCAATTGATTAAATTAACAATTTTCACCATAAGGCTAGATCACGTGTTAAGAAGATCTATAAGTGTTTGAATCCAAGTAAGTTCTACAACAGAATGAAGAAAGACAATGCTCGTAAGCATCAAGAGAAGCTGGATATCACGTGGACCTATGCCCCGATAGTAAGGTTAGGGAAAGTCTTAGGTATGTTTCCGCTAGCTATCGCCAGAGTGAAGGCCGAACGAGAAGGCAAACCTGAAGATGTCAGCAAGTCGAGGAACGGCACCGTACGGACAGAACGGTATTCGCATTATGTTTCCATGGTAGCATCAGTATTATATTCCTTCGTGGTTATCACTGTCGTAGCATCCTCCATGTGCTACTACGCGTACGATTTCCAGAATTTCCTAAGCAAGGTTGAGTTTACCAGTCTACCGCTGTTCGCTTTGATGGTCAACTTCCTCATCAACGACACTTGCACCATTTTGGCGATCCTCCATTATTTGATCGTAAGCTACGCAGGAATCCACAAGGCAGTGGTAGCCCTTAAGGAAATAGAGGCAAACATCGGAGTCAAGAGGTCACACTACAAGAAGATTAGGAGTGTTATTGTGAAGTGTATGAAACTCTCCGCAGCGATAACACTATGTAACTCACTATTAGTATATCCCATGATCGAGCAGAGGAATTTCCAGTACTTGTTCGGTATTCTCAACGTGGTCATAGAGCTTTACGGCTCCTTCCAAAGTATAATGTTTGGCTCCTTCGTGCTGATGCTGCGTCAGAGATTCAAAATCACCAATGACAGCTTTGAGAGGATCATACAGAACAGGATTTCCGTGAACCACGTTGTCGAAGATGAGATATCTCCGAGGGGTGAAATCGTCAAGCTGGACTACCTCCACGATCGTCTGATAGATGTCACAGAGACGTATGACTCGAAGGCCGGATTCCACGCTCTCTTGATCTCTTTCTCGATGATGTGCGAGGCCACTACCTCCCTCTACTACGTCATAGTAGTCATCTCGGGATTCACGGACCTGGAACTCGTACCGTTGGAAATCGTTTTTGTGATGTTCAAGTTCTCTGCCTCCTTGCTTAAGTACTCGGCGATCATCTGGGCTTGTTACTCTACCCAGAACGAGGTGAATCCTCCTTTTCTCATCTTTCGGTGTTCTCGGTTTCTGCTAAATTTCTAACCTAGGCAGTTTTGATCTCCGTTTTGATGTTTGGATGTTTTTTACTCTAGTACTTTATGGCTTTTTCTATTCATCCGTCATTTCTATCATCTACATTTCGAAGTAATTCGGACGATTTCTATTTGATAGAAACATCTTTTGCGAGTTTTTAAAGTCTCACACAGTTGTTTGGGAATGATTTAGTGAACAATGCATGTGTCGTCCACATAGTGGCAAGGTGTTCTGGCGATTGTACTCTTTCACGTCGCTTTTTATATTTCTGCTTATCCTTCGGTTTTAAGACGCATACCTTAATGCGTAAATGAAATGGCTTATCTTTGATTTCTTAAATGGATTTCCTCATAAGAATGCTGTGAGTTGGCTGCCTCCAGACAGTCCTCTGTCGGTGGCTGGTGCCACTACTTGGACACCACTTGCATTAATCGCGATAAATAGTGTGGAAGGAACGCGGCAAGATAGCTCCGAGGTTAGAATAACTGCCTGGAATGTTTAAAGTTCTTAGTTATCAAGGAGTGGGACGAATATTCTCATCTGATACTTGCTCATTAATTTGAAATAGATTCGTTTTCACATTCCCTTGCAATCCACTGTTCTTTTTTCCAAACATCTGACGATAGTAGTTTTAATACTGGTTTCATGTTTGGAGGTTTGATACCTTAGTAGATCATAGGGTTTTTATTTCATCTTCTGACCCTAATTCCGAGAACTACGAGAAATCCGCGCTGTGGAGACTTTCGGGCGATTTTTGTTAGAAAATTCTCTTGCGAGATGCTTCAAGTTTTTTGGTATCAATATGTGAGACGAATATTCTCATTTTATATGTGTATTAATTTGAAGAAGGTAACGGGGCAATTGCTTACACTAAGAAATATCCGTAATGAATTAATGTTTTTCCTCTCTTGTTCTCTTAAAGATTGGTAAAGTGTATGTGAAATATTCGTAAAGCTATCTTTGAAGATCTACACAAGATAACTTTTAGAAAAGTAGCCAAATTTTTCAAGTCCGTTTTATTATTTATATTGAAGATATATTTATTACGTTTAACACGAAAACATAGTACAAATACTTTTAAGCATTTATATATTATAATTCTGTCTTACTTATTTAATTACGAATATCCAATATTTTATTCAAACTTTTTTTAAAGATTTGGCAATATTTTGGATCTTTTAGATATAGATCTGTTTGATGTAAAAGGGGATATATTTGATGTAGCTTATCATCACCAAGCTATAAAATTACATTTAAATCAATGCACACTTTTCTTGAGCTCTATCAGAATTATATACTGCGTTGATGATGCACGGATCAACAAGACTGGCGTCAACGAATGACACATTTACTCAATGGAATTCCATAATAGGGAAAGATAAAGACTTTCTATATATCAATGATTTAATACAATAGAACTACCGATCGTCTTTGGTTTACATCGTTATTAAACCGCGTGCTATTTTTTAGAAAGTGTTTTATGTATTCCTGTAATCGCATTATCTTGAAGTCTACCAGCACTGTTTTATTTCGGTAATAGTTGCTATCCTGATTCTCTTGTATAAAGTTTACGTTCGCTATCATGGCTTACTCATATTCACTCATTTCTTTGCACTTTCGCATGCTATAACTCTTCCTTTACCACAATCTAAATGATTGAATTTTAACCATTCCAATTGCATTCCGCGGAATGTTGCGGTGCTCCGCTTCCGGAGAATAGGCCGACCGCAGTGCTGATCTCGCCACGCATGCTCTAACCCACGCCACATGGGACAAAGAATCAACACAGCAGGTAAATTATGATCCATTCAAGAGTATGTAACATCCACTTTCTATTTATTCAACAACATTTATAATTACCCAGCATTACTGAAGCTAAAAATTTCCTTCTATTACAATAAAATTCTTATTCCCGAGCATATATAATTTGGACAATATCCCTTATTAGATGAAAACAATGCTATAGAAACTGGATTCGTATTTTATTGACTGTTAAGTTCGTTGAAAATTATTTTCTTATTAGTAATTTTAAATTATTAATAATAGTAATATTTTTAAATGACCGATCAAATCAGGCCTGGGGTGCTATGCCCTAACTTTCCGATACTCACGGAATTGTGGTTTTGATTGGAATTGTCGGCCATATCGGCAAATTTTACGAACAGAATCTCATTTGGTGTGCCCTAACTCAGAATTTCGATTACGGAACGTAATTAGATTCCGTTCGTACCGGAATTGTTCTCACCTACAAAGGGTATGTGGAATCTAGCATGTAAACAACAAACATGGCGGACCGACTGTCTGCTACGATTAAGATTTGGAAGAGGAGAATGAAATTATGAGCCGTAGGGCCCTTAAGTATTCTAGAAATCTATTTGCTATGTCAGCAGAGTACTTTCGCGAGTAATTTAGGTTGCCCCAGGAAAGAGTAATGTATTTAACGGAAGC
This sequence comes from Ladona fulva, assembly GCA_000376725.2. Classification (NCBI taxonomy): domain Eukaryota; kingdom Metazoa; phylum Arthropoda; class Insecta; order Odonata; family Libellulidae; genus Ladona; species Ladona fulva. The sequence goes on along the minus strand of KZ308135.1, from coordinate 2,331,088 downwards.
CTGAATACCTCAGCTGGGGCAGCCGGCAAGAGGAACTGGAATTCCAGTTAATTTACGGGTATTATTACATTAAATATTGATTTTATTGGGACGTAAGCATACGGGATATGTAATACATGTAGACAATAATATACCTACGTAATTTACGTGTAATTCCTACTACTACAGATTCTTTGTGCAACAAAACATCATATGTTTTATAACATTTTTGCAAGTGGAAGCTATTAGGCTAAAGTTGGGCAAGATTAAATTCGACGGAGCGGCGATTTACTTTGTAGTATTCCATGACAGGTGTTGAAAAAATAACCACTTTTCAAGGGAAACTGGTAAATTTAATCTAAAATTACTTTGCACAATACTACATAACAACATCAGACACGCGACATGTATCGACACATAAGCGTCATTTCAAAGTGTTCACTTGACTCAACATACGTTAACCTTGCAACACCGTCACGAAGAAACTTACTCGCAACGATCGTAAGCGAAAGGAGATAGGGCATACCCAGTGCCACGGAATTCTAATTCCAGTCGTTACGTAGAGGCTTCATCGGAATTCTGGGAGTACTCATTCCGTTCGTTACGGAAAGATAGGGCATAGCACCCCTGTTCAAATTTGGCTTGGATCGTTGAGGGGGACAATAACACATGCATATAAGTCACTTAATATATAATACGTATTAGTCCTCAACCCAACAAATCACCCAAGGTGAAAACTTACTGAATCATTACTGACTTATTCTCAGAATGAAATTAAACATAGTATGCATTTTTCTAAGGTTTGAATCGCTCTTTCTGACCTATGAATTCCTTGTGCCTTCTCAGCTGCAGCTGTTCTCCAATCAGCTTCTTCAGCGGAGAGTACACTTTTCTGCTTGTGGGTTCTTCCCAATGGACCCATCCATTCTTACATCGGTCTGTAGAGAGTATTATTACGATAATGATAGTAATTTCTTAAATCCAAAAGGATATGTAGATATTCATATAATAAGCGTAATATCTTCAAATTCTAATATTGCAATATACTGGCAATATAACGGTTAAAGTTAATATTCGATTACATTTTCTGATATATTTCTATACTTTTACATGCTGTAAAATTGAAAAATACTTTCTATATTGGACCATACAATACAATGGAAATCGTATATTGTTTTTACTGTTTAAGTTCTGTTTAGTATAGTATATATTCAATTATATATGATTTCAAGCTTCTTCAAAGTGCATAAATTTAGTGTTATTTATGTGTAATGGCATTTACGTATATTTCCAACGCCATCGTACAGTCACTGTTATTTTCATTGACATTCTCTTGTTAGGAAAATATGTGTATGCGGGTTGGTTTTGCCATTTCCGTTAGTGCGTCATCACAAAGGTGTCACTAATCAGAAAATGTATTGCCTGAAAAATATATTAGAGTATATATTTCTTTTTCATTTCTTTGCTTTTCTCTATATCTTCCACTTTTCAAAGGGCGATGTGCAGAAAATCATGCCAAATACATAGATGGATGTTCTGGGCGATATCCACCGACATTTCGGCCACGAGCTCACAAGGCCGAAGAACTCCGTCTGAAAGTCTACAAAAACAAAACGACACAAACTCCGTAGTCCTGAAGACAGCCTTTTTGTGGCCGAAATGTCGGAGGGTATCGCCCAATCGATATGAATTTCTTATAATCTATTTCCTAAACAAAGGTTTACAAGTTTAAGTTTGTTGAACCTCAATTATCAGTCTCATCTCTCTCTTTTGTTTGATGTTTTGCTTTTCCAATCGCGGATAATTCCCCACAGCATATCTGCGGCATATTTTAGTGGTAGAACGAAACGTAAAATATGGCACGTTATGTATCACATCTAAGAGAGCAAATGTCTGTTTTCCTTATATAGTTGTAGGCCTAATTAACTGTAAAACATAAAATGTAATATTATTTGCACTTTAAACAAGGAATTACAAAACATGCAAGCAATTGAAAAGAATTGAAAGTTGACAAACTCGCCATTATTTGCTAAATTAATTGAAGGAAGAAATTTGCTAAACATTCGTATACTTATGTTGGCTTCATAAAGTAAATATTTGTGATTTTAGTCACCTCGGGACTTCATTATCGGATTAGTGATTCAAATCTTTCTCTCATTCTCAGATGGCAGCAGCGGTCGCGACCAACCTGGTCATACTTATTCAATTTCAAATGGCGATTTCTGCATCCAGTAAATCCACGACAGCAACTGTTCCAAGCAATGAAAGTAATCAGTCGGAGAATTCCCTTTAAAAACTTAAGGAAATATCTGGAACGATGAAACTTATTGAAGAACATATAATGGTTTTCTATTCTCTTGCTCTATCCCTAAATCTTTCTCCTTGCTTCCTATCTTCAGCTACTTTTTTCAGCAATCAGAATATCATGCATTGAATATAACTGCACAATACATATATATGTAGCAACAATTATGGTGATCTACGGTACCTAGTGATGCCCTCGCAGTTCTAGTCAAAGTTAATACGTTAATAATTTGAAAATTGTGTTGAATGTTAAAATGGTATGAGAGATACTGTGTTATGAAATGTGTTGTGGTTAACTACTCTATCAATACTAGGGACTGGAATTTTAATATCTTGTCAATATGTCGTAAGGCTATGCCGAATTACTAAATAGCGGCCTGCAGTGTAATATGAACTTAATTAAACATTTATTTACTTAGCTACCATTTTGACTCTTACTATACATAATTAGAGGGAATAATTTTCTCACCCGTTACTGTGAGCATTGTATTTATATTATCGTATAGGAATGCATTACTTACGATATACCGTAAATCTGGAATTGGAGAGAGAAGTGTTCAGTAAAACCCAACTTCAGTTAAATAATCCCATTAGTATTTGCTGAAATATTCCGGAACTTCTTGAAATCGTTGTGGCTCTCCACAGGAGGCGATTTCAATTACGTATCCTTTAAGTTAAAAGCGGTAGTCCAATTTCAAATGCATTCTAGCTTTGGCCAGCGATATCCTGGCGATATACAAATACCATTTCGGACCGACTTCTATTCTTTGAGAGACGTATTGTGCGTTCTGAGCTCGAATTCGAAACTTTGATCACTTTAGACAAAGTCCCACACGTATTAAAGCTTCTCCTGAATACCACGCTTGTTTGAATTCGATTGTTTTACGAACAATTGATATCCCAAGTGACATAATGATATATTTAGGGCAATGATTTGGCCCTTTTCCATAGGTCTAAAAATATTCGTCCATGCCATTAGTCATCAAAGTATCGCGAAGTTACTTCTTCTATTCAGTTATACGTTTTCTATTTAAGGGAAACTTTCGTCAATTTTCTGTTCGGAAAATTTCCTTTATTAAACTCCGTTTAATATTCCTACAAACATGAGTAATCTACCTTTTGATATGTTCATGTGCTTTAGAGTTCCGTATTCAAAGCCATTTCTTTCGTTTCTTGGTAATTTACCTCACCATTTTTAACGTCCGACATATTGTGTCTTTGTCTTTTCCTTTCAATCTACCTTCAATTACATTCTACAGTAATTCCTCTTCTCTCTATATTTGACTCTCCCATTTTGTCTTTCGACACCTATACTACCTTTACGTTTTTCAACTTCCCTTTCCTAAGCATTGTCCACATTTTCCACGATCCCACCCGAATTTCACTGTCCATCTTCTCTCTTCTTTTCTCGTCACTCGCTGGTCAAGGATTTTGCGGAATGACGACGGAGATAGCAATATCTACATCTTATAGTGAGAACAGTCAAACTCCTTTTAGTCAAACAATTTAAGCTTATCATTGATAATATCAACGTCAGTAAAGGCTAAATACTTGTGATTCACGTTTTGAAATAAAATACAGATGCAAAATGCACTTATTGCTTACAGTGCAACCTCTTTCTCTGTAAAGTAGTACTTCTCATTAATTAAAGAACTATGTCGTGATTTTTTTATGAGATATTCATTACATGCTACAAATCTACTATATCCGTGGTATTGTTTGGCCTTCTGTGGTGTATATGCTGAATGTGACAGACATAGATAATCATACATCTATGATTTTATCGAGGAAATATTAAAAATAAATATCTTACACAATTCTTGATAGATATAAATTTCATGATCTACCACTGAAAAAATAAAACGATGAAAATATATTTTTCAGATATTATTGCTAATAAACATATTTTATCAGCCCTATTTGCAAAGACCATCATCTTAGAATGTTGTCTTTCCGTACATCTCTAATTACTTCTTACCACATGAAATGTTGCAAACTCTACAGCCATGCATGACTAATCCTTTAATAATTCAATAGCAACAGCGGTTCACTTTTCTTGTTCGAGTAAGGTATTCTATAACCGTTCGTTAACCTTATAGCTAAAAACTTTCGTAGTTTTGTGAAAACTGTGATGAAGGTAAAACATTTCTTCGGTCTCTGCAAGCTCCTAAAACCTGTAGTTAAACTAAATTAAAGAAGCCAACAATGGCTTCAATGATGCAAGCCAATTTGCTAATTTTCTTTACTTCTGTAAGTAAACTATGATATTGACTATCTTTTTTACGTGTAAATCTCCAAAATCTATTGTTAAAATTCATTACATAAAAGGTTAAACGTTGGTATATTACAAGGAAAAGGATAAGATGACTTGGCACGATAAGTCGTGCATCTAGGAAAATTCCCAAGGAGAAACGGACATGAAAAAAGTCTGAAAGTCTCCCAAACGGCATGGAAAATTGTTCTGGTGGAATAGCTCAATGGATAGAGCAACCGACCGGCAATTGGGTGACCCGGGTTCGAGTCCTGGTTCCGTCAGACTTTTTTCATGTCCGTTTCTCCTTGGGAAGTTGGTATATTGGTAAAATAACGATCAAATATCATCACTTCTCTTAAATTTTTAATTAAATGCGTGACTGGGATAGTAACCGTGGCCGTATTCTAGCTATTACCCCGTATATGTCTTAAATATTCACTAATAGCAGCTGTCGTGCTAATTCACAGATTTTATTCAACTTCACTTCAACCTACGAGCACCCTAACTCGATGATCCGTTTACTCTTCGGTAGATTTACCTTATATTCTTCGATTATGGATTACCACAACACTTTGCCTGATTCTGTGAAGTTTACTTATATTCTTCGTCTTTTAAAGGTAGTTGTTTCTCAATCCAATTTAAGATTAACCACTCTGCATTATATTCTCGCTGTACTGAAATATTTTCGTTTTAAACTAACCCATTTTATTTTATAATTGATTGCTCGTTTTACGACTTACCTATTTAATAGCCGTGATGCCTAATCTGATCCGACCACAAAAACTTCCACTCATTATGACTGTTCTGTACTATAATCTTGGAGATTATGAGGCGTCAAAAACTGAGGTATTCAGGAAGATACTGTTCCCCGAAGATAGTCATCGATTACCGCATATTTTGAAGCATTATGGTGAGTTATCGACCGAGGAAAGAGCTTTTAGAAAAATTGATTTGAGGCAATCATGAAAAAGTCACAGAAACAATATTTATTTGGCCATCATGTTCCTTCAAAATTATTATTGTTCCTTCATTATTTTCCTCGTGAGAGCCGTAAGCATATAGGAACTGAATGCATTTTATTTTTGCTTCGGGTTCGGTTAGGATATTACAGCTGATTTTCTTATAGGACTAGTAGAAAAGGAGCCTTAGCAAGAAGTAAAAGTAGGAAATAATCATCATCTCTCCAAAGCTGAAGGAAATGGACGTAACACAAACGGCATGGAAAAATTACAAGCTGCGGATGACCCCACTTTTTATCTCTCAAAAGGTTAACGCGCTATTTGGGATATATTCCTTCAACGCCAGTCATTTCAACGAGTACATTGACTCTTTGACTTCCGAAAGTAGGCGGGTGAAGAAAAGGAGATCGAAGAGTAGAAAGTTCAACCCGTACCACTTCTTTGCAAACGTTTACCAATTAACTGTTGTCAGCGTGGTCATGGGCTTCAGTCTTAAAAAAATCTACGATTTCGCGAGTTACATAAAGAAGAAAGACGACGTGGATACGATATTCAGCATCATGTTCATAGTCTACACTACGCTGAACATGCTGAAGTATTTCGCTTTCCAGTTAACTGGATACGGCGGCCTCAAGCTATTGCTTTCTTCATTGCCGGAAGTTGACATCGAAATTGGTCCGCACATGTCGAGAAAACTCTCATTGCTTCCATTGGCAACTAAGTTCTATACTCTGGGAATCGTATACGCCTTCGTGAACGCATATTCTTTCTACCGGATAGCATCGGTGATTCGAATTCCATTCTACGTGGTCCTCATAGATGCGTACTGGGACATCGTTCTCTGCATCATGGATATGCACCACGTTGGACTGGCCGTAATCATTCGAGAAAGGTTCTCAACGATTAACCGATGCTTGTCTAGTTTACTTTCTGAACCGCTAGTGGAGAATAAAGCCAGTATCGTCAGGCGTTTGGCATCTCAGTATCACACCATGAACGTCATTTCCAACAAGGTGTACCTCAAAGGAGGCCCCTTTGTTGTCATTGCGTTTCTGATCCAACTTACTGTGCTGATGAAGAGTCTGTTCCTGATTGTGAGCACTGTGTTTGATCTCTTTGGAGAATCGTTGCCTGAAGAAAGATTTTTGACTTTGAATTCGGTGGCCAGTGTGATGTTCTACGGTATCGGTCTGCTGCTCTACGTTGGATCAGTTCGAAAAACGGCGTTGGAGGTGATTACAATTGGTTATTATTGCTGGTGTGTCGTAATTATTGAGGGACCATGAACCACTGCTTATTAGCGTTTAACACGGGAAGTATATTATACTCTAAGTAAGAAGATAACAGTACTAATATGAAAATATTAATAATCACGTGTAGGTAACCACATATTCAACAGATATAGCGTAAGACTTTTTTAAAAGCGTTTCCTGATTCTATTCCCGGTGGGCACTCATATTTATCAGGTTGTTCAGCATGTATTGCGATGTATACGGATAGCTATCTCAATTAAGAGGTAGAGATAACGCTGGGCTAGAGCTGCTAATACTTATTCCGCTGAGGGCGTACCGTGGTTGACAATCGGTCACAATGTTTTCGCTGCTGGCTTACGCTTAAGTATTACGCTAATATTGCATATAAATTTATTTCTTAGTCACCCTTTTGCTCATTCAATTTCTTGTGGATTAAGTTTCAACTTTAATTTAAATATTTTACTGTAGACTAAATAAAGATTTTAAAAAACATATATTTGTTAATTGAATCATGGCATGATCTCGGCCTCCTTGCTTAAATACTGGGCGTATTTTAAAAATAATAATGGCCAAATATATCCGTCTATAAATATCACCACAACCTTTAGTCAAGTCAACGGACGCAGAAAAGACATAATTATTTGTTACAAATGATTGTAGTTAATGCAGATGTTATGGCGACTTTAGCTTCTATCACGAAATATTCGTATTCCACCTTTCAATGAATAACGCATTCAGTCTGGGGAGAACATCATTATGAAGAGATAATCCAATTCGTAAACATCCCATGTGGTTGAAAAAAAATAGAACCATCTTTATCTCGTTTTGTATTGAACCGCGTGGAATATTTATGAAATGGTTATGTGTTTTATTTCTTCTCATAAACCCATTCCCTGAAGTCCTCTAGCACTGCTTTATTTCGGTAATAGTTGCTATCCTGATTCTCTTGTATAAAGTTTAAGTTCATTATCATGGCTTACTCATATTTACTCATTTCTTTGCACTTTTGCATGCTATTACTCTTCCTTTGACACAATCTGAATGATTGAATTTTAACCGTTCCAATTGCATTCCACGGAATGTTGCGGTACTCCGCTGCCTGAGAACAGGCCGACCGCAGTGCTGATCTCGTCACGTATGCTCTAACCCACGCTACCTGGGACAAAGAATCCACAAAGCAGGTAAATTATGATCCTTTCAAGCAAATTTGTATCACCATTTTTTTCAGGCACAAAATTCAGAATTAGCCAACTATTAATGTTACTATTGGTTAAAAATTGTCGTCCATTACAATGAAACGTTTATGTACAAGCATATATTCCTGGAAGGATAAACCTGTTTTAGATACAATCTACACTTCCCACAGATACTAGTTTCGTTGTTTATTGATTTTATTGTTTTTTTTTTGAAAGTTAAGGTCTTGTACAGAGATTTAATAGAATGTGTCTAAAATCAGGCGAGCTCGAGTCAAAAGAAGATAAGAGACGCTCAAGTTCAATGAAGATTTCTATAGAATATCTCAGGTATAAAATTTTGATATGATCTAAAGCTTATTTTGTGAATATCATATATTTATGTTTATTCAGACGTGATCTCTATTTTATTAAACTTCCTTTTGGATATAACAATTTTTATATAGCAGTATATCTGTCGACGAAGCTTACTAATTATGTCATTCGGGGAGTTATGTACATATTCGAAAAAATAGTTACATTATCAACTGCATGTTACAAAAGTTACATCAACAACTGTTGAATTTGCTTTAGAGTTTATGCTTTAAGACAATCGTGTAAAGCTATGTCGATGAAATATTCAAAATCCCATGAATTTGTAAAACATTTACGTGAATAATGCATTTCATTTGTTGGCTCTAAGGCCTTCTGTATGATTTACAGAAACGAGTATGTGAATCAAAATAGACATACATTAAATTAATAATATTCAGTTTGAGCCTGTTAGTATAGAAAGTGAAAACCTGCCGAATAATTACTGTATAATTTTCAAAAATAAACTAAACATGGGTTTGAATGTTTCAAATGGTTGAAAAGCTCTTTCTGACTTATGGTTCCTTGTGCTCCCTTAGCTGCAGCTGTTCTCCAATCAGCTTCTTCAGCGGAGAGTACACTTTTCGGCTTGTGGGTTCTTCCCTTTGGACCCATCCATTCTTACATCGGTTGGTAAAATCTTCTTAAACTTAGAGAAGAGAATCTGTATGTGAGTTCGCTTAAATATTGAAAAGCAAAAGCTACACGACTTTCAAAATTTTAAAATTGCTATATATCTTTTTTGCGCTCGTCTCCGAATATTAAAAATGTTCTCTTATGAAAGAAATGTAAATTTTAATTTTATCCTTTAGGATTTACTCCTTTTCCGTGATTTATAAGAAATGATGATTGCACAAAATCGATACAAGCACTAAAGGAAAGGAATTTAAGCTAAAATTCATATTTTGAGAATCTAATATTTCTTTTGCTCCGAAACGGCGTGAACTTTGATGTTATTATTTTAATTGATCATTTGAGAGTTGATTATTTGAATATTTTGTGAAATTTTTAGGCTGTATTCGAGCGGTAACCTTGATGCCATACCTAATCGTTGAATCCGACGTAATGTATTTTAACTTAGTACATCATAAGAAATTCATACTTATTTAAAAGAAATAAACATATATATAAACTATATGAAGATGAAGAAATACATAGGTTTTTTACAGGAGGAATATTAAATATATTGTGTTTACAATGACAAACTGCGCGGTAAAACTTCGGTAAAACTAATTTGGAAAGTTTCGTAATCAGCTCGATTTTGCTTACAAATGGGTGAGCAATGATTAGTTGTTTATCACAGTCAAGGAAGCAGAAAAATAAGACCTCAACATTGCAGATCTGGAAAGGAAAAAGGAGATGCAAGGGGTGTTTTAGCAGAAATTATGTATACAAAGAAATTTTTTTTATTTGTTTTGCGCGAGAATTGTCGTTTTGATTTATATAGGTAATCTTTTTTGATGATTTCAGTCGGTCAATCTCTGTTACCCTCAGTTTATAACCTTCGTTTTTGTATTTTACACGTAAATAAAAGTGAACATTTCTCAATCAACGTGATCTCATAAATGATAAATCGACAAAATGTGCATTTTGTTGAGCAAATTGTGTTTCCTCTGTATTCATCAGTTAGATTAAATATTTATAGGGTCTACACAAGCAAACACTTGAAACTTCGAAGCAATATTTGACCCTGGTTGTTAAAATATCGCAGGATGTCGCTCCGGGTAATCGACCGAGAGGAATTTTTGCATATATAGAAGCTGTTGACGTAGTTGATATTACCCATTTCCTAAACAAAAGATTACAAGTTTCAGTTATTCGCACCTTAGCTATCAGTCTCATTTCTATGTTTTCCCGATACCATAATGACGTGAACGGTGGTAAAATGAAACATCGTGAAATATGCCACCTTATTTATGTCAGCTAAGGAGCTAAAGCCAGTTTCCTGAATACATGTGTAGTCCTGCTTAATTATAAAATATACAATATGATATAATTTGTAAATTAAGCAAGTTTTTAAACAAGGAATTACAATGTTGACAAAATAACCATTATTTACTAAAATAATCGAAGGAAGACATTTTTAAATATTCGTATACCTATGTTGGCTTCATTGAAGTTAATTCTTGTGATTTTAGTCACCTCGGGGACTTATTATTGGATTGGTGATTCAAATCTTTCTCTCATTCTCAGATGGCAGCAGCGGTCGCGACCAACCTGGTCATACTTATTCAATTTCAAATGGCAATTTCTGCATCCAGCAAACCTCCGACAGTCGCTGTTTCAAGCATCGGAAGCAACCAGTCGGAGGAATCCCTTTAAAAACGAAAAGTATTATGTGCAATCATGAAACCTTTACTAAAACTTATAAGGGTATTATATTCCTCCTAAATCTTTCCCTTTGCCTTCTACCTTCTGTTATTTCTTCAAAGATCTAAATATTACGCATTGAAAGGTACTGCACAATATTTTGTAACATTCAATGTACAATATATACAAGAGTGCATTGAAACTAATATTAGAAATATTGGCAGAAAGAAACTTTAGCAAAAATGTATATCATGAGCAAAATAGTTGTTCAACCAAGATGTCGGTCACCCGATCTGTCGATCAACCCAGCTCGGCCAATTCAACAGTCGGTTAAATAACGTAAACGGTCGTCAAGTCAGCGTCAGTCAGTCGAGGCGATCCTCGACTGACTGACNATTATTATTATTTATTCTTCCGGCGAGGTTAGGCCAAAATGGCCTCTCTTCCACCTAACCTCTGTGGATATGACATGGCATAACTACTAATATTACATTAATAACTAAAATAATTAACTAAAATTAACTTAAATCTATGTAAAGAAAAATCCTAACAATACTTCAAACATGGTAACAATACCCAAACATGGGATAACAATACTTCAAACATGGTAACAATACTTCAAACATGGGATAACAATACTTCAAACATGGGGTAACAATACTTCAAACATGGGGTAACAATACTTCAAACATGGATAATATGATCTCATTTATTGGAGATATTAGGTTGGGCCTTACATACTGATCTCGTTTTCGCAGACTTTGGTGACAATTATGTGTCGAGTTGCGATGCACTACTTAACTTACTATCATTCCCGTAATTTATTGCCTCCTACCAAATTAATTATCCTCTCTTTTTGAAGTTGCTGTGAAAGTTCCTATTCATGTCCTTGCAGTAGAGATAGATTCGTCTTTCTATTCACTTATGGTACTTATTGCGTAGTTTTAAAATATTTTACAAAAGTCTCGCTTTTCACTTACTGACAGAGAATCACATATGGGGTTCCATTAAACTAGGTTATTTAAATGTGACACCTTAACCTTTGTTTGTGTTTCTTACCCTCGGTCCATAAGACTAAGTCATTCACAATGAGGAAAACGGCCGTTGCAGATAAATAGGGACAACAAGCAACAGAGGTTGTTGCCAAAACGTCGGTTTTTGCCAACGAATAAACCCGGTTGATAAACCGTGAAGAATTTCTGAAAACTATCCACCGGTGAACATCAAATCCTTCTTCACAAGATAACGAATTTATTACACAAAAATGATTTCCGAAAGATGAATCAAGAGCTTTGAGGGTTTGTATAGCATTAACAAGGCTTGTTCGAATTATCAAATCATACATGTTCATGGTCAGGATTCAGATGAAAGAATTTACTGATTATTTGTTATAGAGAGTATGCTACTTTGCTGCTCTGTGTAAAAAGTAAACGGAGGATTCTGCCAATGCCATTACTCCAGCTCTCCATTTTCTCTTTTTGAACGAAATTCTTCCCTTATATTTCAAAATCTCTCTCGCTTCCTTTTTGATATTTTAATTATCTTTTCTTCGTCTGCTTCTCCCACATCCTATTTTATTCCTATTCTTTTCGCCATTCTACTACATTTCCTCATTTTCTCCGCTACCTCATTTTCCACTTCCATTTGCTCTCTTACATCTTGTTTATTTCCTTACCTTGTTTGTACAATTAACTTCGGATCCTTCTTCAGTTACTTCTATATCTCTATGTTATTTGAATTTTATTTGAGTTTATTTGAGTCTTATTGGCATGAACGTTTAGGTGATATCATTTAAAAGATATTGAAAATTACCCCTCCGTATAAGCTTTAATAAGTATGTATTATTTGACGAAAGTGAAAAAACTATATATCAATAAATGTATCAATGATAAGGCATCTAATTGGGTTTCTATATTCATATTTGTCTGCACTGTACCGTAAACTTATATTGCTATTATTCTATTGTATGATAATAGATATTGTATGATAATTTAGATAGTATTTCTTATAACTCTTTATGCTCAGGCACTTTTAACTTGTCCTGTATACACTCGTGTATGTCCTTGGACCAATAAAGTCATCATTATAACCGATTCAAAACTCAATCATGCGCTGCACATATATCACTTAGAGGTTTAAAAATACTCCGGTTACCGATTTCTACATAGTCCGGAACTTTCTGTTCGCCTTCACCTGCGAGTTTCATCTGCCGACATACGGCTTACGGAATGTTTTTATATCTCTAATTCGTTAACAGCTGTGCTTTACGTTTCTTTCCTTTCAAATTTATCACTGCTTCCGAAGAATCTTACATAGATATTCTACCTGTTAATTATTATTCTATTTGATCCTCGAATTCTCTTCTTATACATGATATTTATTTGTTTTCTTTTGAATTTAAGATTGATCGCCTGTTATTATCTTTCCTAACTAACTGATAGCAACTAAAAGATGTCTGTGTAATAGATTTACAACTTGAAAGGGCACCGAGTAGCTTACGACCTGATCAAACATACGGTCCCGATTAAATCATGCATCCTTCGCAAACGCTTTAAATTATTGATCTCCTTTGAGCCATTTCGCCTAAAATGGCTAATGTCGTCGCAGCGGATAGGTTTCTCGTTTATCTTATAAGGTTAAATTAGTCGAAAAAGGTGTGTCTTGTCCATTTTCCGCTGGGATATGAATTGGAAGTGGTATGAGGTTTCCCGTAACTGGGCACATGAGACAGTTCGAGGATCACCATCCCCGGGGAAGGGACATCAGGTAGCCCGCATTGATTTATAAGAGGTTAGCGTCACAATTTTTTATCCTTTGAATGGGTAAAAAGGACCGACGGATCTTAAATACCTTCCAGCTGAAGGGGTTGGTTAATTCTCTAAGGAGATAAATGTGGGTTCAGCGGTTTCACCCGAGTTTTTCTATGGCCAAAGGGACATTGCCCTTGAGCCACGTTAGCCGAGGTTGTTTACTGCGCTAGAGTTTGCTGAGTATCTGGGATTTTCTCCGGTGTGTTCATGCGTTGTTTTTAATTTAAATTCGGTTGCGAAAATCTTTCCAAATTTTGGGAAAACTTCAATTCGTGAACTCCGGTTGGGTACTAAATCAGAAAATGTAAGCCATCAAAAAATAATTCCTAATAATACATGATTTACCAAGATGATCACTCAGAGACTGGATGAGCTCTCGTGGTTAGAATAAAGAAAATATATATTCATTTAGCTTTTTCCCAGTGGAATACCATACTGTGTACAGATTAGGAGACTCATGGGAACGTAAAGAGTTCAGATTTGCCTGTCGCAAAGTATTTCCAGAAATTCTACGTTTTATGTTAGTTTCTGATTTAATTTTTATTAGTTCAGATTTAAATTCAAGAGCTTAATATGTATAAATCTGGAAAAGATTTTTTCAATAATTGGTAGGAAAAATAAGAAGCACAGGAACCTTTTTTCTCAGGAAACTAGACCCACACAATACCACACACAAACCAAAATTTTTATTTTTGTCTTTGTGTGATATTTTACATCGGTTTTTACCTAAAATAAGATCTTGTTTCTTGAATAAAGTGGTTCTTGTTTTTATTTTTTCTAGAGTCATGGAATACCTCAAACTAACTCATCAGTCTGTTGAATTTGTATCAATAATTGTTATTATTGTTGAATGTGCAGATATATGATAACATGTACTATACATAGCTATATTATGTACTCGATACACTGTAACTACTTGTTAGAAACAGCTTTGCATTGAATATATTTAAAATTTCAGAACTCTCTCTTTTTGATTTCTTGCAAAATATGGAGATACTACTACTACTACTATTATACTAGATGTAACTTATTATATTTATCGATAAACTTTGCATTCAGTCGCGTACCTTTCTCTTGTTTTAGCATTTTTAATGTGTACATTATCGATTTTACAATTAATCCTTTGATACGTCCCTCCTTGTTCTGTCATTCATTATATTAATTCTTAGTCAACCCTTTTCCTCTAACAAATCCAAACCCACAACAGAACCGACTTCTGTGTAGTTGGTACCCTTCCTTCCTCAAAGTTTGTAATCTAATGTTCCGAACCCATAAGATAAATGGAGTTGTGAATAGAAAATGTAATTTATTCGATTCAGGTTGAAAAGAATAGCATAACCTGGAGTTTTTTCTTCGACAAACTAGCATTGGGCTAAAATATCTATACCATGTGCAATACTTGGATTCAAGAGTATCTTTCACGGACGAAAATAATCTTGAATATTGTGATGAACGATACTGAGGTATGAGAGATGTTGTGTGATTACATCCATTTTGGTTGACTACCATTGTAATATTAAGCCCCGGAATTTTAATATGTTGCTTATCAACAATTCTTAAGGTGCTAAAATCTTAGTTACTAAATAGTGGCATGGAGTGTAATATAAAGCTAAATACAACTTTAGTTAGTTAGCTGCCAGTTTGACCACTAAATACCCTGAAGAGAATTTTCATACCTGTTACTTGTCTCGGAATCCTTCAATATCTAAGCCAATCGGCACAAAGGACTTTGCATTATTTATGTTGTAAATTTGAATTGGAGAGAACAATGTTAGGTAAAACTTAACTCCAGTTAAATATACCTATTAGAATTTGCTTAAATATTCCGGAGCTTCATACTTCTGAAATCATTGTAGCACCCCACCGGACTCGATTTCTATAACGTATCCTTTAAGTTAAAAGCAGTAGTCCAATTTAAACTGCATTTTAGCTTTGACCAGCAATATCCTGGCGATATTCGTCAAATTATCGATTTTCTGTCACTATCGCTAAGCCATTTGCCTAGGGATTCAACAGTCGTATTGAAAGGGACGTCACGAGCACAAACGCCATTTCGAACCGACTTCTATTCTTTAAGAGAGAGATTGTGCGTTCTGAGCTCGAATTCGAAACGTTTATCACTCCAGACAAAGCCTCACACGCTTTACAACTTCTTTTGAGTGCTGCGCTTCATTAAAATCGATGGTTTCACCAAGACGTCGCAAGTACTTGGTAAGCCTTGAGGCCACAACACAATATACAATACCTTTAGCGCTATTATATTGCGCATTTTTGGAAGTATAAGAATTTTTCGTCATGTCTTTTATCATCAAAATGTTACAAAGTTTCTTTTTTCTTCACTTATATCAGTTTTTGCTTTTTGCGGATTTAACCTAGAAAGCAATAACACTAGAGGGCTGAGTTCCGTGTACGTCATTTACAGTGTCAGTATACACGTACATTATATTCTTGGGATAGAGAGTCGAACATGGTCTACCATTACCTTCCTCAACAGATTTTCAACGCGACATCATCACTTAATTGCCGCTCAATTGGGAAACAGACGCTGTGTGGACTAACTTTCGTCTTGCCCTTACCTTTTGACCATTCTAGGCATACTTGACCTTACCAGGAACCTACGTAAGTTCTCGTCAGCTTAGCTGTTGAGGTCATAGGAACACGTACTATCTTCCTCTGTATCTATACAATCCATTAGAATATTAATACTATTGGCAACATGATATCTTTATCGTTTTATAAAGTCATCAGCTCCAAAGCTGATTCATAATTATAATATCTCGACCCATTGGCTCCCTAAGGCTTTATAGTGGGGACTATAGTTACAATTCAATATGAGGAAGAGATTGATCTCATTTTCCTTACTGAGTCAGAATTCTAGGAGAGAAATTGTATGAATTACTATTTTCGTGAATGTCTATAAGGAACGACTGGTGTAAATATTAAATCAGATTTATGTATCTCAGTTGCTCTAATATCATCTCTGACTCGAAAAATATTGAGAAAATGGATTAGAAACATACATTTTGCTTTCATTGGTAACGGAAAACTTACGAGAAATATTCTCTTCGTCAAGGTGTATAAACAAAAATANCGTTATATTTGGCCTTGCAAAGATAGGAATAGGCAATTCCTTATCCTGAAGGAACTTTCTGAAGAAGAATGCGTTTATAAGCGGAATGTCCCTTTACCGGGGTTAAATTATGACAAGAAATTGCGATTCTCGCGATGCCAGCAGACCAGCATTCGTCTTCCTTTACCTTCTTGCGGCCGCGCATCAAAAATAAAGAACAATAAAAAGAAACACTTGATCCTCTAACCGGACCCCAGATATCGCATTGGTCTGGGTTATAATAGGTCGTAGAGGCATAGTGCAGACCAAATTTCCCTTGTTCCTTATCGTTAGGCCCTTGAATTTGGCAGACTCATCCCTGTAGGAGATCTAGTAACTACTTACTCCCGAAAACATTGAGGCGACTTGAGTTGGAGATTTTTATTTCCAAGCTATCTTTCCACGAAATAGAAATGTGCAGTAAATGACATCTTTAGCCTCAGAATTAATATGAAAAATGTCTTTCTAGGTCCTGCGAATCAGGATCAGCCATTGATCCATTCAGCCAGAATCATTGATTAGCCATTTATACCATGTTAGGGCGGCGGATCGTTAGTCACTGCCATATAATATTTATGCTATTTATTCAAGGGGAATTCTAAGATATCCGTGGTCTCGTTTGAATTCAAGTAATGTTCTTAAAATATCTTTACATTATCAAAATGATATACTCGTGATATCCATTATAAATCTTTAGTTTACTTAAAGTATCTTAAGTGACAATGGCCAACGACCCACCGCACTAATGATGGTAAACTAAGCGTAAAGTATCACTTATCTTCTTGTAATTCGAGTAGGTCTCACTTAGAGATATTTTATGATCTCTCTTCTTTGAAAAATTAATTTTTAACAAACGATGAAATGTTAAATCTACGAAAATTGTCTCTGTGGGAAACGTTGTTCGCATCTAACACAGGCTTCTTTTCCGAGAAATATATGTTCGTAAATATAAATTTTATTGCGATGGAACAGTTTTTAACCAATAGTTATATCTAGGTAATCCTATGTTACGTGACAGAATAAAAAGGTGGAAGTTACATTCACTTGGGTGGATCATATTTTACCTGCTGTTTGGATTAATTGTCCCAGGTGGCGTGGGATAGAGCATGCGTGACGAGATCAGCATTGCGGTCCGCCTATTCTCCGGCAGCGGAGTACCGCAACGTTCAGGGAATTCTTGCAAAATGAACCCGTTACTTTCAAGTCATTCAATTAAAAAATACAAGAATATCGTAACCTCAGGCGACTGAACGCTTTTTATTAAATGAAAGTAAGATACAATTTTGTTCAACAGATCATTGTTAACAGCAGAATTTTACCAATGTCAACATTGGAATGAAATTCGTAGAAGCCTCAGCTAGTAGAAGTAGAATACTCAGCTATACCACTGGAATGAGAGAAAAATTGTTTCTCTCTAAACATCAAAATTATATTTTTCTCTCTATTGATCACAATTATCTTTCGCGCGAGGAAAAGAGAAAAAGGTGAAGTCCCCCAGCATAACTTCTCATCTTCTTGACACCGCTTAGTATCGATTATGAAACGTGTGGTTCATGGACTAACACTTTCATAGAGCACATTCGGGTCTAAGCTCCATGTTTAACACATAAATTTTCTACTAAGTCATCGGAATGAAGGTCCAATACTATGTAACACTCTGTGACGTTATGAGCGGAATACTTGGATTAGATTGGCTCAACCGAGGAGTCACGATGAAAAACCGCGAAAATAAGGAATCAGATCGGAAATACAAAATATTCTATCGCGTCTCTGCCTTGAGCATGGTAACGTTCGCTAGCTTACTCAAGATAGTGGATATTGTCAAATTATTAGACTCGAACGATTACGAACTCCTAGTTCTTAACGTAATTGCTCTGCTCGAAAACGTGCAGATTCTGGCACTCGTCGCAACTTTCATGATAAAGGAAAGGTTGGGCTTCGTGAAGAACGTGAGATCTTTCTACAGGCTGAAGTCGAAAATGAAGAACAGTGAGAAGACAACGGGGCCGTTTGAGTACTACAAACTGATGTTCCTAATCGGTATCTTACAGCAGATATACTTCGTAGGCGTTTATCTCACCCGTGATTATTTGCACCCTTACGCAGAAACACTACAGTTCTACTTATACAACGTGCATGTGATCGCTAATCTACACTATTCGATCTTGCTCTACTTGGTGTTGGACCTACTGTTTTCCCTTAACACGGAGCTGAGATTTATCTCCCCCAACAAGAGAAATCCTTCGGCGAATATCAGGAACGTTGCGTTGCTTCATGACGAGCTATGTCATCTGACAGCTCAAATAGAATCGTCCGCAGGGCCTTACGTCGCCATATATGTCTCCTACACTTCCATCAGGATGCTGAGTAGCCTTTTCCAGCATATATTGGCGACCTTCTTCATTTCATCAGAAAACATAATGTCCAAATTTCAGACTTTTGGGGCTTTGACGGCTGTCCTCGCTTTTCTGCCAATGGCTCTGATCTTGGCGATTTGTTTGCAGGTGCGAAGGGAGGTAAGAACAATTATTCCTAGTACTAATTCCTTTTTCTAGAAATTCTTCAACCGGAAAGAAAAAGCAGGAACAGAGAAAACACAAGCTATAGTATATTGGACCAAAACGACATGGTTTCACTGATTGTTTTTTTTCTAATTTTATTGGGAATAAATAGGGTGAAGACTAAGAAAATAACTTNTAATTACCCTATCACTCGTCTAAAAAAGTAAATAATACGTTTTGAATACTTTTTAAAATTAAAATATGTCTATAAATGTAAAATAAATATTGACTTGGAAAATTGGAAAATTATATTTCATACTTTCATCGGTTCCCCGATTTTTCATGTGGTTTCATTATCCATCAAGGTCGCCTAACTAACTGACTATCATAAGTTCACTATTTAACTCAAGGTTCACCGGGAAAATATAAACATTGGTTTTGCACAATTTAACCAATATTTTGTATTTACAATAAAAAAGTCGAAGGAAATCTACGAAATGTGTCAAGACTCACTATTTGACGTCCATACACTTCACGTACCTTTTCTGCGGATCTACATAAAGCTATTGTGAATATAGATTATCCCTTATTGAATGCAGTTCCCTTCCTCTGGATAAATATTTCACGCTATGTGTATCTCAATGCGTCCAAGTTCGAGCATGCAAACTCGCAAGTCATTCGTCCAACACTCCTCTTTCACGTAAGCGACGTACGAGTAGATTAAGACCCGATCAGATACGTAGAAAAGTACTTTAGTGGTAGTTCCTTGTCCTACATTTGTCAATCCATTTCCACTCGAAAAGCTCAATAATTTTCACCGTAAGTCATGATGGAAACTTTCGAGTATCCATTAGTATCTGAGAATCAGAGTCGAAGTACGTTCTGG
This sequence comes from Ladona fulva, assembly GCA_000376725.2. NCBI lineage: Eukaryota > Metazoa > Arthropoda > Insecta > Odonata > Libellulidae > Ladona > Ladona fulva. The sequence goes on along the minus strand of KZ308135.1, from coordinate 2,311,179 downwards.
GAAAGAACGAAGAAAGACAATGCTCGTAATTACAAAGAGAAGCCGGATATCCTGTGAACGTTTGCCCCGATAGCAAAGCTTGGGAAAGTCTTACACATGTTTCTACTAGTAGCCACCAGAGATAAGGGCGAACGAGGAGGCAAATCTGAAAATGTATGCAAGTTGAGGAATGGTACCGTACGAACGAAACGGTATTCTCTATTTTTCTCCCTGGTAGTATCAGTATTNCTTGTAGCGTTCTTTAGCCATTAATATCGGTAGATTTGCACAGGTTTTTCGCATCTCCCTTCCTAGTTGTTGCTGAAGTAAATAATTTTTCGCTAAGAATCTCTTAGATTATTTCTATTAACACTTACTTCCACATTTTTCTTCTATTCTATCTTTTAAAATTAATATCTGTATGCCTTCTACTTTGAAAGTTTTTAACCTTTCCGTTCTAAACTTGTAGGAGACTGATGATTCCCTGGTCAACTCACTCGTTTAAAATTAATATCTGTTTCCCTTCTACTTTGAAAGTTTTTAACCTTTCCGTTCTAAACTTGTAGGAGACTGATGATTCCCTGGTCAACTCACTCGTTTCACTTTTACTTTTAAGATAGCGCTTCTACGTTAGGAAAACCTCACAGTATCTCTATGCTATCATCCCAAGGAAGAACGGACTTGAAACAAGTCTGACGATACCGGGAATCGAACCCGGGTCTCCCAATTGCCGGTCAGGTGCTCTCTCCTTTGAGCTATCCCGGCAGAACGTTTCTGTTGCCGGGGATTCCTCAATGAACAGAGCACCCGTCCGGCAATTGAGAGACCTGGGTTCGATTCCCGGCTCAGTCAGACTTTTTCCAAGTCCATTCTTCCTTGCGATTTTTCCTGGGTGCGCACCATCTTACGCTAAATCTTCCTTACCCGTTTTTTATATCTATCTTCTCAATTATTATTTGTTTTATTTCTGCTGCTTTGCCTCTTTTCATTACGTACTCTGGATGCAACTCGCCAATGCATGACTGCCGTCCTTCTTTAAATTTCTTTCGAAGAAATGTAAACTTTCCTTAACTAGAATAAGTTATGAGGTTAAGCGAAGGTGTTCTTCCGAGTTTCAAGTATTCCTTAATCATCCATTACCAATCCAGCGAAGTTCTAGATGTAGCATTACCTTAATTCACCTCACTTATTTCACTCACTGAATAAGAACTGCTTTCAGAGGAGTAAACCTAGAATCAAATCAAAGAAATGTACACGATCTTTATCTTATGTTATAATTTATCTTTATGTTATAATTTCTTTCCGGATTTTTTTCTAAACTCTTGAGTTATAAAGCTATTTAAGAACAAATTTATCCAACCATGTATTAAAGATTACTCTTCTAAATCATAATCCTGTGATGCCATATATATTATTGAAGCCGTTATCTGTTAACTTCTCTCTCCCAATATTGGTTAGAATTTATCCTACAAATGTATTTTTACTTCGGTAAATTAGTTTAGATGGGGATTAGAATAATGGAAAACAAAACAATCTGTTTTTAAGTAACTCTTATGGTGATTTGAATAAGCCTTCAGGAACTATATGACTGATAAAGAAGCCAATGCCGAATATATGAGCATATATTTTCTGGGGTTTTACAGCTAATAAATGTACGCAGTTAAACTCAGGAAAATGCAGACAGTATTGGATACTCGTCGAAGACGCCGTCGAGGTGACACATCAGAATACACTCCCGGTAATTACTTCGTTTCTTCTGCTCAACACTCAGACGGCGAGCTCTTACAGAATGTACCAATTACTTTTAAATAAAATAAGAAATTTCGCACGACTACCGAAACATCATAACTTATAGTTCAAGAAATAACACTTTCACACAGCACTCTCGGGACTTAGCACTTGGATTTACACGCAAGTACTCTTTGAGGCAACGGAATGAAGATCGAATACTTTCTAACGCTTTGTGATGTCATGAGCGGAACACTTGGTTTAGAATGGCTCAACAAAGGAGTCACAATAAAAAAGTGTGGCAGTGATTATTCTAAAAAGTATTACAAAATATTTTATCGCGTCTCTGTCTTAAGCATGGCTACATGCACTAGCTTATACAAAATAGTGGATATCGTCATATCAATAGACTCGAACGCTTATGAGCTTCTTGTGTTCAATGTCATGATTCTCCTCGAAAACATGCAAATTCTCGTACTCATCGCAACTTTCATGCTAAAGGAAAGGTTGGGCTTCGTGAAGAACGTGAGAGCTTTCTACAGGCTGAAGTCGAAAATGAAGAACAGTGAGAAGACAACAGGGCCGTTTGAGTACTACAAACTGATGTTCCTATTCGGTATCTTACAGCAGATATACTTCATAGGCGTTTATCTCACCCGTGATTATTTGCTCCCTTACGCCGAGACACTGCAGTTCTACTTGTACAACGTGCATCTGATCGCTAATCTGCACTATTCAATCTTGCTCTACTTGGTGTTGAACCTACTGTTTTCCCTTAACACGGAGCTGAGCTTTATCTCCCCCAACAAGAGAAATCCTTCGACGAATATCAGGAACGTTGCGTTGCTTCACGACGAGCTCTGTCATCTGACTGCTCAAATAGAATCGTCCGCAGGACCTTACACCGCCATATATGTTCCCTACACTTCCATCAGGATACTCAGCAGCTGTTTCCAGCATATATTGGCGACCTTCTTCGTTCCGGAAGAAAGTAAAATGTATAACTTTCAGACTTTTGGGGCGTTGACGGCTGTGCTCGCTTTCCTGCCAATGGCTCTGATCTTGGCGATTTGTTTGCAGGTGCGAATGGAGGTAAGAATGTTTCTTCCTCGAACTACATATTTTTATTTTTCGTCTGTTCTCTGTTTTAGCAGCTCAAGCCAGGATTATTATATCGATGAACGTTTGAAAATAATTTTCTTATGAGAAAATTAACAAATTGCTTACATTGCAACCTCTTCCCTTCTCAAGTAGGATTTCTTGTTTTTTTAAAGAATTTTCATAGTATCCTTCCTTGAAATTTTTGAGATGTCTTTTTCTTTGAGCAAATTAAGAAGTACAGACTAGGATTGGGTTCGATAATTGATGGCGAGTCCGCCAAGGTGGTGCAAACGGCGAACGACTTACGGAATGTGTTTAAAACCCTAGATATTGAAACATGTTCAAAAAATGGCGAAGCTGTAATAGTTTTTCTCTGCCAACGATTCAATCTTCCCTTTCGTTAGTTCATTTTATAATTTAGATAATGATACAAAGACGATAGTGAAGATATTAGAAAGACCAAATATTCACGTAGACAATTTACATCAAATTGAACATGTTTAACAAGCTAAGAAAAAATTCTATATAATTGAATAATAGTGTTTCCTTTGCCATTCAATTCATTTCCAATAAAATTATATATAAAACATTCTCTATAAAACATGCTGTTTATGTGAGATAGTGTTGCTTGCGGTTTCTCTCTTCCTTAGAATAATCGCTTCCTCTTCCTCATTGCAGCAATGTTAAGAAGAATAAATTGGCAAGAAAAATACATTTTCTCCGCAGTATTAAGTTTTCACACACTACGCACTCTCACGAGACAGTGGAAAAATAAGTATTGAACCCAGTCCACACTAAGACTCTTTGCACACAAAGGCCCTATGTAAGATTAATAAAATTGCGTGATATTGGGTGAATGATAAAAGGGCGTGATTTGCAAATAATTGGCATTTATTTGGAGTTTGAATGATTCAAAATGTAAAGCACAGTGCTAACGATTGGACGGCATGGAGCTAAAGGGAGTGTTTGTTTCATCCACATGTCACCTCCAAAATTTTGTACCGCTTGTTTTGAGCAGATGACTCCTAATACCTTCGTCCAAGACAAATGTCTGGCAATTTTAATTTTAATTTACCTCACTAAAATTCATGTCTAATCAAATATTCTTCAGCGGAAAAGGCGAAACAATACGAGTGTAACGGGCATCGTGTGAATGGACCGTAGTTTGGCTGCAATAAATTAACAAAGGAAGTGAAGTAGACTTCCTTTGTGGATACCCCTGAGGATGGAGGCTTTGTCTCCGAAATGATCATTGGGTCTTCCCAGAAATCGGTAATCCGGAGCTTCCCGTTTGTTTCTGAGCGGAGTTCCGCTTGCCGAAAGACGGCTTACGGAGTGTTTTTAAATCTCTAATCCATAAACAGCCATGTTCCAACCTTCTTTTTCTTGAGTGAATTGAATTCTTTTTCTTGAGTGAATTGAATGATCCAACATAAAAAGGAATTTATGATAATTAAATTCGTCTTTTCTTGTGGGCCCACCTTATCCAGCAAGGTCGGCTAACTGACTCTCTATCACAACTTCGCTAACTCAAGGTTAACCGGGAAATATAGACTTCTGTATTGCACAATATAACTAAAATGTACTATTTACTACAAAACAGATAAAGGAAATCTACGAAGCGTGTAAAGACTCACTATTTGACGTTCATATCCCTGACGTAACTTTTCTACAAACCTACATAGAGCTTTTGTGAATATGGATTCCTCCTGAATTCAGTTTCCCTATAACCTTCTTCTAGATGAATATTACACGTTCTGTATGTCCCAGTGCGTCCGAGTTCGAGCGTAGAAACTCGCAAGTCATTCTCCCAACACTTCTCCTTCACGTGAGCGCCGTAGATTGACCCAATGAGATGCGTAGAAAAGTACTTTCAAGTGCTAGTTCCTTGTCCTTCACTTGTCAATCCACTTCCACTTGAGAAGATCAATAATTTTCACCATGAGCCTTGATGGAAACTTTCGAGTATCCATTAGTATCTGAAAATCAGAGTGGAAGTAGGTTCTAGGAAAGAATGAAGAAAGACAAAGCTCGTACGCATCAAGAGAAGCTGGATATCAAGTGGACCTATGCCCCGATAATAACGCTTGGGAAAGTCTTAGGCACATTTCCACTAGCACCCACCAGATATAAAGCCGAACGAGAAGACAAACCTGAAGATGTCAGCAAGTCGAGGAACGGTACCGCACGAGCGGAACGGTATTCACCTTCTATTTCCCTGGTAGCATCAGTATTATATTCCTTCGTGGTTATCACTGTCGTAGCATCCTCCATGTGCTACTACGCGTACGATTTCCAGAATTTCCTAAGCAAGGTTGAGTTTACCAGTCTGCCGCTGTTCGCTTTGATGGTCAACTTCCTCATCAACGACACTTGCACCATTTTGGCGATCCTCCATTATTTGATCGTAAGCTACGCAGGAATTCACAAGGCAGTGGTAGCCCTTAAGGAAATAGAGGCAAACATCGGAGTCAAGAGGTCACACTACAAGAAGATTAGGAGTGTTATCGTGAAGTGTATGAAACTCTCCGCAGCGATAACACTGTGTAACTTACTATTAGTATATCCCATGATCGAGCAGAGGAGTTTTCGGTACTTGTTCGGTATTCTCAACGTGGTCACAGATTTATACGGTTCCTTCCAAGGTATTATGTTTGGTTCCTTTGTACTGGTGCTGCGTCAGAGGTTCAGGATCACCAACGAAAGCTTTGAGAGGATCATACAGAACAGGATTTCCGTGAACCACGTTGCCGAAGATGAGATATCTCCGAGGGGTGAAATCGTCCAGCTGGACTACCTCCATGATCGTCTGATAGATGTCACAGAGATGTATGAGTCGAAGGCCGGATTTCACGCTCTCTTGATCTCTTTCTCGATGATGTGCGAGGCCACTACCTCCCTCTACTACGTCATAGTCGTCATCTCGGGATTCACGGACCTGGAACTCGTACCGCTGGAAATCGTTTTTGTGATGTTCAAATTCTCTGCCTCCTTGTTTAAGTACTCGGCGATCATCTGGGCTTGTTACTCTACCCAGAACGAGGTGAATCCTTCTTATCTCATCTTGCATTGTTCTCGGTTTTATCGACATTTCTAACGATAGTGGTTCTGTAGGATGTTGTCTCGGGTTCCATGCCGGGTTGCTCCTTCGATATCGCTCGACGTTTCGGCTCCTTCCCTAGGCGCCATCTATAAGAGTATGAGTGAACTCGACTCTATGTCTACATCTTTCGCAATATACTTCCTCGATGGTGGTTTTTTAGCCATTCACAAAGTATGACATTAGTTACTTTAGTTTTTTATGGCTTTTTATATTCCACTTTTGGACTCTAATCCGGACTTGATTAAATGCAAAGAGTCTTGTGTGCTTTTTTTATGCTTACAAACTTCTTTTGCGATATGTTTGAAGTTCGCAGCTTTCTAGCGATGCAGCAAATATTCTCAAGAGATGTTTGCTCAATAATTAGGAGTTTCTACTGCACCAATTCAATATTCTATGGAAACATTCTTCAAGAGTGCTGTTCACAGCATCTCTTAAATAATGGTAAGGTCATATTGTAACATAGAAGAACTCGAAAAACTAGCTTTGAAAATATGTACCACAGTTTACTTGGAAAGGAGTAAAAAATTTCAATGTCCAATATTAGATTCATGTTTAATATATTGGTTAATGCTGGAACACGTGGTGATTTACCTCATTTTATTTACTTTCCTTTAAAAATTATGAACATCTCTCTCATAAGAGATCATATCGTGTTCCGGACGTCAAGGAGAGAGGTTGTTGAGAAGTGAAAGGAGCAGGTAGTAAGGTAGAGGAAAGAAAGTGTCTATGGCAAACATGGTGAAGTGTATCGAGTGCAATAGGATTTGCAAGAACGGGGTTAACTGCAGCGAGTGTAATGCAAAATATCATTTCAAGTGTACGAAAGAAAAATTAGAAGACTGTACGGTGGACAATTGGAAATGTAAGAAATGTAGAGGAGGCAGCACTNATCATGAAGAAAAGAACTACCACCTTTCACTTTGCAACCTAAAACTGCCGCAGTATGAAGAGTGAAGACCAACTCCTGGAGCTAATGAAGGAAGCGGAAAAGATAAAATGGGATTTTAATTGACTCCGTGAAGTAAGAAGAAAATCGAAAGAACTGGTTACACTCATGGAAGGGCATTTATTTGATTATAGGTGTACAAAGGATGGAAGACTTGGAGGAGACTTCTCGATTAACAAGAAATGGAAAAATAATGTGGAGAAAATAGAAAATGCATATGACAGAATCTATAAGCTCATTCTCAAGGTATATAACCGTTATTCTTTTCAGATCAGTCAAGTATATGCACCATCAGTGTTAAGCAGCGAAAAGCAAATAGAAAATGTCTACCAGATTCTCGATGCTAAACATGATAAGGAGGACCACCACTTTAAAATCATCACTTTAACGCTCGTGTAATTGAGCCAGAAGCAGATGATGCCGTCGCAAGAGAACATGGACTAGGCCAGAGAAATGACCGCCTACCAGGCGTTAGTCTCGTAAAGACTACGCTTGAGTGCCCACAAAACACTTTATTGTAACTTTGGTTGTTTGATGTTTATAACTTGTATCTATTAACTTAATTCTTATTACTTGTATTTAGACCCTATTCTTAGAAGTTTACCAGTAGGGTCTCACTTCGGTAATAGTTATTAACCAGATATTCCTTTACATTGTAAAGTTTACATTCATTACCATGACAGTCATTATCACTCATTTCCTTACACTTTGGCCTACTATTGCGCTTCTTTTATCTCAGTCTGAATGATCAATCTTTCCATTGCATTCTGCTGAACGTTGCGGTACTCCGCTGCCGGAGAATAGGCCGACCGCAGTGCTGATCTCGTCACGCATGCTCTAACCCACGCTACCTGGGACAAAGAATCCACTCATCAGGTAATATGAACAACACATGGGTATTTCAATTCCATCTTTGTAATTATGCAACAAAATATAGAATTTCCAACATTACCATAGATGCTACTCGTCAGTGCTAAGCGAAAATATCCCATCTATCACAATAAAATTCTTATTCCTTATTCTAATCATTTGGTAAAGAGTTATTATCCCTTTATCAAATGATCAAAACTATACTTTTAGATTGTAAAAAATTTACTTAATGAAAGGGAAGATTTAGAATTCTTCAAACGTGTTGATGATAATGAAATATAATTTGTAAGAGAGAATTAATTTTAATTTACCTCATTCAAAATCTTGTAGAGTCAAATTTTCTTGAGTGGAGAATGTTAAGCATAAAATATGTCTCGGGGGTTGTGTGAATGGTCTATAGTTTGGCTGCAATAAATTATCGAATATGGGTGCTTAGGCAACCCTGAATAGAAAACAGTTCCAGCTAAATTGGTAGGGAGATTTTCCTATGCCTGTATATTTTTCTTTCTCTTTCATCCACTTTATNCTATCTTTTTATTTTGGGAGTGTCATTCAAGCACAATTTTCTGCCAAAACAATCTACATGCCTAATGTGGAAAGAAAACATTCTGTAATCCCTAATCATTTGATTTTAATATCACTCATACAAATGCCTGAACTGATATACCAAGGTAATTTAGCATAACATAGTGGGTCAAAAATAAGACAAACTTATTTCTTTTATACGATAAAACAAATCATTCGGAACATTTCCATCAAAGATTACAACCACGGGCGTTGATCAACAGGTCTGTCGTATGAAAGACATTTCGACATAGGATTAAATGATTAACGCTTTATTTATGAGGACTAGGAAATATGGCTACTCTGTAATTAAAAATTTTAATTCTTACTAAGCCTTCCCTCTATCGAATTCCCTAATGGGAATAAATAAAACACTGTAAGAATCCCACATGGTGTAATGAAACAGAACGCCTCTTGGTCGTTTATCTCGTGTTGTTTTATTAAACCACGTTGAGTTCTTGCAGTGTTTCATTTCCTCCAATAATCATATTCTTTGTAGTTTTCCAGAACGGCTTTGCTTCAGTAATAGTTGTTATCCTGATTCACCATTACTTTATGAACTTTACATTCATTACCATAACAGCCATTTTTACTCATTTCCTTGCACTTAGTCCTATCATTATCCTTAGTTTACACGAATATGAATAATTGAATTTTAACCTTTCTCATTGCATTCCGCGGAACGTTGCGGTGCTCCGCTTTCGGAGAATAGGCCGACCGCAGTGCTGATCTCGTCACGCATGCACTAACACACGCCACATGGGACAAAGAATCTACACATCAGGTAAAATTTGAACAACAAGATTTTAATTCCAACTTTCTATTTATAACACACAGTATAGAATATCTCAACACTTACTTTGGTGATACACATCAGCAATAAGAAAAAATGCCGTTTATCACAATGAAATTCATATTCTCTTGCATATGTACCTCGTATGATATCCTTTTATTACACGAAAACTACACTAAAGAAACCAATTTCTTGGTTTAACTGTTGTAACGTTCGTTTTACATGAATTTCTTTCAAACCGGGGCTATTATAAAAATCCATTCCTTGTTCCTCCTCAGCTGCAGATCTTCTCCAATCAGCTTCTTCAGCGGAGAGTACACTTTTCGGCTTGTGGTTTCTTCCCTATGGATCCATCCATTCTTACATCGGTTGGTAAAAAGTATTTTAAAGATAATGGTAATATTTTTTAAATCAAAAAATGCTTTTCCAATATGAGGAATTTCACAATACCATAATGATTTGGGCCGTGAAAAATGAAACGTTGTAAAATGTACAAACTTGTGTATGCCAGCTGAGAGAGCTAAAGACAGTTTTCTTCAAAAATATGTAGTCCTATTTAGTTATTCAATAGTCTCTGGTTAAATTTGTAAATAAGGTAAACTTTCAAACAATAAAAATTATAATTATATATATAAAATTATAATTGTAGGAAGAAATGTTCTCAAATATTAGTATATTTATGTAGGCTTAATTGAAGTAAATATTAGAAAATTTTGTCACCTCGAGACTTCATCTTGTTCGTGCTGCTGATTTAAATCTTTCTCTCATTCTCAGATGGCAGCAGCGGTCGCGACCAACTTAGTCATACTAATTCAATTTCAAATGGCAATTTCTGCATCCAGCAAACCTCCCACAACAGCTATTCTTAGCATGAAAAGTAACCAGTCGGATGAATCCTATGCAATTTAAATTAGTCACTAATCAGTAGAATGTTTACTGGAACACTGAAATCCTTTCCAGAGTCTGAAAGTAATCCTTCTATAAATTTATACAAGTTGTGCATAAGAAAAATAATGTCTAAGAGAATAATTGTATACGATTAATGCTTTTATATGCGATTAATGCTTTTATATGCAATTGTAATTATGGTATTTGATGATAGCAATTTGATGTTATAAGAAAGTTCTCAATATATACAATTAGGTTATCAGATAATTTCCATTGTTATTGTAATCAACTAATTATAGCTATAAATATGGAGTAACGTAAAATGCAACGGAAACCAATGCATTAATGGTTCCATATAGTTAACAAAAATTCGAATTTATGTGTAACCATTAGTCTTTGTACTTATCCAGGAAGTAGAAGCTTGTTATATTTTCGTTAACGCAAAGTTTCGTACATAAATTGGAAAGATTCATAATTTTTTTATAATTAACTCGGTCATTTTTGCGTTCATTAATGCATTATCAAATTGTAAACATCGAACCATGGTGTACGTACTAAGAAAACGAAAATAAATTTGATACTTTCGGAAACGATGATAGTGTTTCTTTCTAAACAAAAATTTCATTTTCAGGAAAATAATGTCTTTCGATGTGATTTCGACAAAATTTGAGTCCTCAATTTTTTGCTGTGGAAATGATTGTCCTTTATCTTAAAGTATTTTATTGAGTGCTAAATTGCCATTTCTCGTCTAGGGGGAAAGGGGGCTTACCTTCATGCAGACTTTAGGTTCTCAGTCTCAAGCTGGAGTTCAGATACTATCAGGTTTTGTGTATGCCACTGGTCGAATTGGTGTTATGTCGCGTCCCTCGTAGTCGAGAGTGGTTTGACGATGACGAGGAAAAGGGAATATATTGTTTTAATTTACCGTTTGCTGGTTTGGGGATTCGGCTGGAAGGAGCGGAGGAGACAACGGCGAAGGTGAAGGAGAAACTGATCCGGCGGCACACACACTGTCGTTGTCGCACACAGCGCGAGACTGTCAGCTCGGGCAGCGAGAGAGCGAGTGCTTCTGTTATTCTATCTTTCAGCTAATTACTAGCTCTTATATATCCTGGAATTTGGGAAGATTCTAGAAAAAGGGGGCGTTAGGTTACTCCAGGAATTGCAATAGAGGGGGTGGAACTTAGAGAAAGGGCGGCCGGGTTATTAAAAATTACGGTCTTTACGTTATATTTGGCCTTGCAAAGATAGGAATAGGCAATTCCTTATCCTGAAGGAACTTTCTGAAGAAGAATGCGTTTATAAGCGGAATGTCCCTTTACCGGGGTTAAATTATGACAAGAAATTGCGATTCTCGCGATGCCAGCAGACCAGCATTCGTCTTCCTTTACCTTCTTGCGGCCGCGCATCAAAAATAAAGAACAATAAAAAGAAACACTTGATCCTCTAACCGGACCCCAGATATCGCATTGGTCTGGGTTATAATAGGTCGTAGAGGCATAGTGCAGACCAAATTTCCCTTGTTCCTTATCGTTAGGCCCTTGAATTTGGCAGACTCATCCCTGTAGGAGATCTAGCAACTACTTACTCCCGAAAACATTGAGGCGACTTGAGTTGGAGATTTTTATTTCCAAGCTATCTTTCCACGAAATAGAAATGTGCAGTAAATGACATCTTTAGCCTCAGAATTAATATGAAAAATGTCTTTCTAGGTCCTGCGAATCAGGATCAGCCATTGATCCATTCAGCCAGAATCATTGATTAGCCATTTATACCATGTTAGGGCGGCGGATCGTTAGTCACTGCCATATAATATTTATGCTATTTATTCAAGGGGAATTCTAAGATATCCGTGGTCTCGTTTGAATTCAAGTAATGTTCTTAAAATATCTTTACATTATCAAAATGATATACTCGTGATATCCATTATAAATCTTTAGTTTACTTAAAGTATCTTAAGTGACAATGGCCAACGACCCACCGCACTAATGATGGTAAACTAAGCGTAAAGTATCACTTATCTTCTTGTAATTCGAGTAGGTCTCACTAAGAGATATTTTATGATCTCTCTTCTTTGAAAAATTAATTTTTAACAAACGATGAAATGTTAAATCTACGAAAATTGTCTCTGTGAGAAACGTTGTTCGCATCTAACACAGGCTTCTCTTCCGAGAAATATATGTTCGTAAATATAAATTTTATTGCGATGGAACAGTTTTTAACCAATAGTTATATCTGGGTAATCCTATGTTACGTGACAGAATAAAAAGGTGGAAGTTACATTCACTTGGGTGGATCATATTTTACCTGCTGTTTGGATTAATTGTCCCAGGTGGCGTGGGATAGAGCATGCGTGACGAGATCAGCATTGCGGTCCGCCTATTCTCCGGCAGCGGAGTACCGCAACGTTCAGGGAATTCTTGCAAAATGAACCCGTTACTTTCAAGTCATTCAATTAAAAAATACAAGAATATCGTAACCTCAGGCGACTGAACGCTTTTTATTAAATGAAAGTAAGATACAATTTTGTTCAACAGATCATTGTTAACAGCAGAATTTTACCAATGTCAACATTGGAATGAAATTCGTAGAAGCCTCAGCTAGTAGAAGTAGAATACTCAGCTATACCACTGGAATGAGAGAAAAATTGTTTCTCTCTAAACATCAAAATTATATTTTTCTCTCTATTGATCACAATTATCTTTCGCGCGAGGAAAAGAGAAAAAGGTGAAGTCCCCCAGCATAACTTCTCATCTTCTTGACACCGCTTAGTATCGATTATGAAACGTGTGGTTCATGGACTAACACTTTCATAGAGCACATTCGGGTCTAAGCTCCATGTTTAACACATAAATTTTCTACTAAGTCATCGGAATGAAGGTCCAATACTATGTAACACTCTGTGACGTTATGAGCGGAATACTTGGATTAGATTGGCTCAACCGAGGAGTCACGATGAAAAACCGCGAAAATAAGGAATCAGATCGGAAATACAAAATATTCTATCGCGTCTCTGCCTTGAGCATGGTAACGTTCGCTAGCTTACTCAAGATAGTGGATATTGTCAAATTATTAGACTCGAACGATTACGAACTCCTAGTTCTTAACGTAATTGCTCTGCTCGAAAACGTGCAGATTCTGGCACTCGTCGCAACTTTCATGATAAAGGAAAGGTTGGGCTTCGTGAAGAACGTGAGATCTTTCTACAGGCTGAAGTCGAAAATGAAGAACAGTGAGAAGACAACGGGGCCGTTTGAGTACTACAAACTGATGTTCCTAATCGGTATCTTACAGCAGATATACTTCGTAGGCGTTTATCTCACCCGTGATTATTTGCACCCTTACGCAGAAACACTACAGTTCTACTTATACAACGTGCATGTGATCGCTAATCTACACTATTCGATCTTGCTCTACTTGGTGTTGGACCTACTGTTTTCCCTTAACACGGAGCTGAGATTTATCTCCCCCAACAAGAGAAATCCTTCGGCGAATATCAGGAACGTTGCGTTGCTTCACGACGAGCTATGTCATCTGACAGCTCAAATAGAATCGTCCGCAGGGCCTTACGTCGCCATATATGTCTCCTACACTTCCATCAGGATGCTGAGTAGCCTTTTCCAGCATATATTGGCGACCTTCTTCATTTCATCAGAAAACATAATGTCCAAATTTCAGACTTTTGGGGCTTTGACGGCTGTCCTCGCTTTCCTGCCAATGGCTCTGATCTTGGCGATTTGTTTGCAGGTGCGAAGGGAGGTAAGAACAATTATTCCTAGTACTAATTCCTTTTTCTAGAAATTCTTCAACCGGAAAGAAAAAGCAGGAA
>KZ308135.1:2284015-2294606 GCA_000376725.2 Ladona fulva | reverse complement strand
AATGAATTTATTAATCAACAAATACAAATAAGGTACAAATGAAGTACAGAAACTGCCAGCAAATGGCTTACAAAAACAAAAATACAAAAGTTAGACCTTCGAGTCCCCCTGAGCCAATTCTAGCTCATCAGGGGGTGCTCCAAATGTATTCATTAGTTCGCCGATTAGTTATATAGGTATTTTTTCATATTCTTCTTCACTTCTGACAAAGTATTGAGACTGTGCATATAGTCAGGCAGATTGTTAAAAAGTTTTGGAATTACAACATTAAATCTATTAGCACCGTATTGATTATAAAATCTTGCTACATCAAAGTTAAACTTTTTCCTAGTATTCATGTTATGTGCTGTATTCTTTTGCGATTTAAACTTGCAATCATAATAGTTCTCAACAACAAGTAAGTATAACAATAAATCATCTAAGGGAAGTAATTCTAGAGACCTATACATACATAGTCTTAGTATCAACAGTATCAGTTACATATGTATTTCCTCTGGTTTTCACATTCCTATAAATCAATCTACCTATTCTATTTTGCTGTGAAAATAGTTTGTTCTTGTGAGTCTTGCGAGCAAGCCCCCACACAGTTAAACCATATCTTATAATAAACTCAAGCAAAGTATAACATTTTCAACACATTGACAGGCACTCTAAAACTAACAGGGTACAATTGATATGAAACTTTTCTCAACTTGTTAAATACTCTATCAATATGAGCCTTAAACTTAAAATTCTGGTCAATAACCACTCCCAGAAACAAAATATTATGATACTTGATCCAAATTCTGGCAATTACAATAGAGTTCATTGGTGTTTCTATGTAAGCAGTCATGATTATGAAGTTTATAATAATTATGAAGTTTATAATAATAATAATAATAATAAAAATACCAAAGGAAAGTTTTATGGTTTAGCCATTTACCGTCCGTTTTAAACGAATCTCTTTTGAAGCAGAGCTGTTTCAAAGTTCTATAAACTACGCCTGCTAATATAAAGAAAAGGTAAAAGATACTTAATTTATAAAGAATATTACTAGCATAAGAGATTTGTATGATGCATAGAAATGTTTGCGGCAGTCGTTTGTTTATTTGTATTCAAACGAGATCTTATATTTCATAGTGTACGTTTCAATTGCAGTTCATATTATTAACAGTGATGTCTGTCTTTAGGAAAACTCTTCAAAAGTTAAATATAAATGATGAGAATAATAACAATAGAAGATAGATAAGAATGCTTACTCATCTCTTTTATCTAGAAATTACTATGGCAATTCGAGTTATTTGGATAGAGGAAGTTGTATTAATAAGTACAAAATAAAATTTGCTTTTTCATTCACATTTACAGGAACCATGAGGAACAATTTCCCCAAATAAGAAACTTATGAAGCTTGAGAAATTTGTGTGAATGTTGCGTTTGTACATAAAGGCTGGGAGGGGACTTGGCTCACAAATGGAAAAGTAAATTCGTGAATATGAGTCATTTAATGTTAATTTAATAATCATCACACTAAACCAATGAATTCGACAAGCCAAAAATTTACTGAATCATTACTATCTAATTACTATATATTATCTAACCTGTGAATTCCTATTACCTTCTCAGATGCAGATGTTCTCCAATCAACTCCTTCAGCGGAGAGTAAAGTTTTCGGCTTGTGGTTTCTTCCCAATGGATCCATCCATTCTTACGTCGGTCGGTAAAAAGTTTTATTAAAAATGATAGTATTTTTTTTTAATCCAAAATCCAAATGAATTATTTTTAGACATACCTATGCTTTTTCATGCTGCAAATATCATACTTAATGCTAAATTATATTGCTAAATAACATTGCTGCATCGAACAGCATAATGGAAACGAGATAAATGGTATTTTATTTATAAGTCTTTAGAAACGTGCACTTTTTAGTTATATATGACTTTCGCCTTTAATTAAATGATGCGTTTAATGTTACGTAAGAGCATTTACTGTTTGATAAAAATATCCAATCATATCGTCTCTTAGCTTCTTCCTGGTGAAGTCTGTCAGTTACGAGGCTGCCAATAACTGTACAGTTCTACTGTTAGTTGGTGAGGATAATACTTTTGCCGCAGATATTTATTTCTGCTCAAATTAAAATATGATGTACAAACAAATATATCCACAGTCTTGGGGGATATTGTTCTTTCCCAGAGGATGGTGAGCAAAAGCACATCTAGCGTGATTTTGGTGGTATCCCCCGACGCTTCGGCCATCACTAGAGATGCTTATAATTCCTCTTACAAAAGAGAGAAACAAGACTGATAGGTAAGGTTTTACAATCCAAATTTCTAAGCTTTAATTTAGGATTAAAAACTTTATATGCAGAAAGTATCTCGGGTTGTGTGCCTCGGTATCCTTAGAGGTTGCCACCACAAAACACGTAACTACCTTCGAGGTGGAATATGGCATCAGATTGTGTAACGCTTTTTTTGTGCAGCCATCTTCGTTCCTTCAGTTGCTTGACAATTACGTAGAAGATTGTGATTGAAGCGCTGGGGAATAACACTCAAATAGCCCGTCTCAGAGAGGTATAAAAGCTATACAAAAGCACATATATAAAAGCTATTACAGTTGGAATCCATCTCTTAAACAAAGCCTCACAAAATTCAGTTCGCAGAACCTTAGATATCAGTCTCGTCTCTCAATGATTTGCATGACAAGAACGCTTTCCCAATGTAGAGAATTTCACGATTCCAATGATTTAGGCCGTGTAAAATGAAACGTCGCAAAGGGTGTCATCAAAGGATATCATCTCATGAACGATATGTCAGCTAAGAGAATGAAAACAGTTTTATTTATAAATATGAAGTATTACTTAATTATAAAATATAGTACTCGGTTCAATTTGTAAATAAGGAAAATTTTCAAATAACAGATTACACAATTGTCAAACAAACGATTACTTTATAAATAATTGTAGGAAGAAAATTTCTCAAATGTTAGTCTATTTATGCAGGTTTGATTTAAATAGATATTTGAAATGTTTGCCACATCGAGACTCCATTATCGCGTTGGTGATTTAAACCTTTCTCTCATTCTCAGATGGCTGCAACGGTCGCGACAAACCTGGTCATATTAATTCAATTTCAAATGGCAATTTCTCCATCCAGCGAACTTCCGACAACAACTGTTCCAAGCATAATAAGTAACCATTCGGATGAATCCTATGCAATTTAAATCGGTCGCTAATCAGTGGGATTACTGGCTGAAATCTTTTACAGAGTCAGATTGCAATACTAAAATAAATTTATACAAAATCCACTACTTCGGCCTCAACTTTGTGGTAGCTATTCATGATGAAAAGAATAAGAAAAACTTTTACACGTTACCACAGGATAAATTTAANCTTATCCAGGAAGTAGAAGCTTGTTATATTTTCGTTAACGCAAAGTTTCGTACATAAATTGGAAAGATTCATAATTTTTTTATAATTAACTCGGTCATTTTTGCGTTCATTAATGCATTATCAAATTGTAAACATCGAACCATGGTGTACGTACTAGGAAAACGAAAATAAATTTGATACTTTCGGAAACGATGATGGTGTTTCTTTCTAAACAAAAATTTCATTTTCAGGAAAATAATGTCTTTCGATGCGATTTCGACAAAATTTGAGTCCTCAATTTTTTGCTGTGGAAATGATTGTCCTTTATCTTAAAGTATTTTATTGAGTGCTAAATTGCCATTTCTCGTCTAGGGGGAAAGGGGGCTTACCTTCATGCAGACTTTAGGTTCTCAGTCTCAAGCTGGAGTTCAGATACTATCAGGTTTTGTGTATGCCACTGGTCGAATTGGTGTTATGTCGCGTCCCTCGTAGTCGAGAGTGGTTTGACGATGACGAGGAAAAGGAAATATATTGTTTTAATTTACCGTTTGCTGGTTTGGGGATTCGGCTGGAGAGCGATGGAAGGAGCGGAGGAGACAACGGCGAAGGTGAAGGCGAAACTGATCCGGCGGCACACACACTGTCGTTGTCGCACACAGCGCGAGACTGTAAGCTCGGGCAGCGAGAGAGCGAGTGCTTCTGTTATTCTATCTTTCAGCTAATTACTAGCTCTTATATATCCTGGATTTTGGGAAGATTCTAGAAAAAGGGGGCGTTAGGTTACTCCAGGAATTGCAATAGAGGGGGTGGAACTTAGAGAAAGGGCGGCCGGGTTATTAAAAATTACGGTCTTTACGTTATATTTGGCCTTGCAAAGATAGGAATAGGCAATTCCTTATCCTGAAGGAACTTTCTGAAGAAGAATGCGTTTATAAGCGGAATGTCCCTTTACCGGGGTTAAATTATGACAAGAAATTGCGATTCTCGCGATGCCAGCAGACCAGCATTCGTCTTCCTTTACCTTCTTGCGGCCGCGCATCAAAAATAAAGAACAATAAAAAGAAACACTTGATCCTCTAACCGGACCCCAGATATCGCATTGGTCTGGGTTATAATAGGTCGTAGAGGCATAGTGCAGACCAAATTTCCCTTGTTCCTTATCGTTAGGCCCTTGAATTTGGCAGACTCATCCCTGTAGGAGATCTAGTAACTACTTACTCCCGAAAACATTGAGGCGACTTGAGTTGGAGATTTTTATTTCCAAGCTATCTTTCCACGAAATAGAAATATGCAGTAAATGACATCTTTAGCCTCAGAATTAATATGAAAAATGTCTTTCTAGGTCCTGCGAATCAGGATCAGCCATTGATCCATTCAGCCAGAACCATTGATTAGCCATTTATACCATGTTAGGGCGGCGGATCGTTAGTCACTGCCATATAATATTTATGCTATTTATTCAAGGGGAATTCTAAGATATCCGTGGTCTCGTTTGAATTCAAGTAATGTTCTTAAAATATCTTTACATTATCAAAATGATATACTCGTGATATCCATTATAAATCTTTAGTTTACTTAAAGTATCTTAAGTGACAATGGCCAACGACCCACCGCACTAATGATGGTAAACTAAGCGTAAAGTATCACTTATCTTCTTGTAATTCGAGTAGGTCTCACTTAGAGATATTTTATGATCTCTCTTCTTTGAAAAATTAATTTTTAACAAACGATGAAATGTTAAATCTACGAAAATTGTCTCTGTGGGAAACGTTGTTCGCATCTAACACAGGCTTCTTTTCCGAGAAATATATGTTCGTAAATATAAATTTTATTGCGATGGAACAGTTTTTAACCAATAGTTATATCTAGGTAATCCTATGTTACGTGACAGAATAAAAAGGTGGAAGTTACATTCACTTGGGTGGATCATATTTTACCTGCTGTTTGGATTAATTGTCCCAGGTGGCGTGGGATAGAGCATGCGTGACGAGATCAGCATTGCGGTCCGCCTATTCTCCGGCAGCGGAGTACCGCAACGTTCAGGGAATTCTTGCAAAATGAACCCGTTACTTTCAAGTCATTCAATTAAAAAATACAAGAATATCGTAACCTCAGGCGACTGAACGCTTTTTATTAAATGAAAGTAAGATACAATTTTGTTCAACAGATCATTGTTAACAGCAGAATTTTACCAATGTCAACATTGGAATGAAATTCGTAGAAGCCTCAGCTAGTAGAAGTAGAATACTCAGCTATACCACTGGAATGAGAGAAAAATTGTTTCTCTCTAAACATCAAAATTATATTTTTCTCTCTATTGATCACAATTATCTTTCGCGCGAGGAAAAGAGAAAAAGGTGAAGTCCCCCAGCATAACTTCTCATCTTCTTGACACCGCTTAGTATCGATTATGAAACGTGTGGTTCATGGACTAACACTTTCATAGAGCACATTCGGGTCTAAGCTCCATGTTTAACACATAAATTTTCTACTAAGTCATCGGAATGAAGGTCCAATACTATGTAACACTCTGTGACGTTATGAGCGGAATACTTGGATTAGATTGGCTCAACCGAGGAGTCACGATGAAAAACCGCGAAAATAAGGAATCAGATCGGAAATACAAAATATTCTATCGCGTCTCTGCCTTGAGCATGGTAACGTTCGCTAGCTTACTCAAGATAGTGGATATTGTCAAATTATTAGACTCGAACGATTACGAACTCCTAGTTCTTAACGTAATTGCTCTGCTCGAAAACGTGCAGATTCTGGCACTCGTCGCAACTTTCATGATAAAGGAAAGGTTGGGCTTCGTGAAGAACGTGAGATCTTTCTACAGGCTGAAGTCGAAAATGAAGAACAGTGAGAAGACAACGGGGCCGTTTGAGTACTACAAACTGATGTTCCTAATCGGTATCTTACAGCAGATATACTTCATAGGCGTTTATCTCACCCTCTGAAAGTAATCCTTCTATAAATTTATACAAGTTTGGTCTAACAGTAATTCTAACTTAGAGATTGACTTTATGCTATTAAGTATGTAATAGAAAGTAAATAATTCGATTATGAAATAAAATACTCCATGTTTAATATTAAGGCTATCAGATAAAAGTTTGATTGAAGTTGTGACTGTATGTAATGAATGATAGCTATAAATGAATAATATAAGTTACAACGGAATTTTGTAGAATCCGCACTAAACATAGCATCTAATTGGCCTTGCTGTTCTCAATCAATCATCCTCTACGACTACTGAACATTTTACTTGCAATTTTCAATGGTAATGGTATTTTCATTTTACTTGCAATTTTCAATTCTTTCCTTTGAAAACAGAATCTTGTCGTAAATCAGATATTAGGATAATTTTCTAAATATTCCAAAATTAAAAATTTAAAGAATTGGCAACACAGATATCGCCACTATTCCAGAGATATCTCTTATACAGTATGTGCAGAATATATATGTACGTACAGAATCCCATATAGTTCACAAAATTCTAATTTGTTTGTAACCGTTATCTTTTGCACTTATCCTGAAAGTAGAAACTTGCTACATTTTTGTTAACGCAAATTTTCGTGCGTAAATTGGGAAGAGTCATAATTTTAAATATAATGAACTTGGTCATTATTGCGTTCATTAATGCATTATCAAATTGTAAACATCGACCCATGTTATACGTACTTAGAAAACGAAAATAAATTTGATACTTTCAGAAACGATGAGTGTTTCTTTCCAAATAAAAATTTCATTTCCAGGAAAATAATTTCTTTCGATGTGATTTCGACAACAGTTTTGTCCTCAAGGTTTTCTGTGGACATTATTGTCCTTTTTCTTAAAGTATTTTATTGAGTGCTAAATTACCATTTCTCGGCTATGGGGAAAAGTACCTTCATGCAGACTTCAGGTCTCAATCTCTAGTTGGAGTTCAGATACTAGCAGATTTTGTGGTTGACACTGGTCGAATTTGTGTGGGTTAGAGGTAGGTACAGGCATAATGCTGACCAAATTGCCCTTGTTCTTCGTTAAACCCTTGAATTTGGCAGAATTCGTCATTTCAGAATTTGGCATTTCTTCGTTGAATATCCTAAGGTATTTAATAATATTATAAGGGCTACTAAGGGTAATGTGAGAATAAAATAACAACTTTGTTGTAATTAGATTCAAAACCGCACATTAGTTGTGGTTATAGATATATACTTCATATAGAAAACAATCGGTGACTACACCATCTATGTGCGGTATTACAGAGCATCATTTCCAAGTTTTCAAATGCTCCCGTGTGGACGTGTAAGCAGGCCAAGGTATTGTGACATTTGATAAAACCTTTCCATCTTCTTCCTCCGGGCTTTGAGCCGTGGGTGAAAGAAAGAAGGAACCGAGGAACGATTTGCAAACGAGAAAAAGAAATCTGGGTAGGAGTGAAGGAAAAGATCTCCATGGCGTCATGGAAAAAAATCCGATTCGGATAGTAAGATAGCTTCCCCTCCCCCCATGTGTCTCCTCGGGCGACATAACCCATGGAGACACGTATTCCTCGCTAATTATTTCCCAACCACACCTCCACTGAGAACGGGGAGTACGAAGAAGACCCTATCTCTCTGCATTAATGCTCGGTCTTAACTCGGGACGCGATTCTCACTGTGGAAGATTTTCGGATCCCTCGAGGAAGAGTGCAGTCTCTCGTTAAGGTTATCCTATTCGCAAACTTTAATCATTAAACAGTAGGCTCGAATTTGAACCTTCAGCCCTGCTTCCCATGGTAAAGAAGGAAGCGTTTGCTACGTGATTCGGGTCTGACATCTGATATTAAACCTTTGACTCAGTGAGCTGTAGTTAGATCCGCTATAATTACTTAGGAGTTTATGGGACGATTTTCCCTTACAACTCTGTATTTTATTATTATCAAACTGAAATCTCAAGTGCATTTGTTTCAAAATGTATTCATTAGAATGTGCGATCATTGTAGCATTTATCAGAATTGGAAACCAAATAATAATGATTGGTTAGAAAATTTTGAAGGCGTGTTTTTCTTCTTAAGTTTTGATCGATATTAGTAGACCGTTTTCTAGGACCTAGCTCCTTACTCTAAGTGGTGTAACATAAATAAATTAAAGGTTTGTCCAGGGTTTTCACACTCCCCTTCTCTGTGGGTGCTTCCCTACTGTGGATACTTTGTCCTAAGCTTCACTTAGGTTTGTTAAATCCACTATTGAATCTTCTTATTTTTATATTTATTACTAATTTATTAACATTTTTACGTTGACGACGGGTTAAATGGAAGTGTAGACTCCAAAGTCTCAATTTCGCCCAAAATAAAGACGCTATTTCTTTCTTTAATCCCTCTTATGATGGGGTAATTGCATTTCCAAATCATATTCATCAAATAAAATTAATCTAACACTATGCATTTTATTTCAACGTAAACAGTTTTTTCGTTTTACAAATAATATCCTCTAAAATTATTTCATTTTTGTTTACGTTTTAAATTATGTTTTTCACTGAGAAACTGGAATGATGAAATTCTTATAGGACCGGGGCACGAACTGGAGTCCTCCGCTTTCCGAGACTATGCTCTAGCAATTGAGCTATCTTTCTCGAAGGTTTATATCTGTTGTTTGAATGAATTTGTAGGCAAGTTCCCTGTCATAGGAAATTTCCAACGGAAAAAAATTAAAATAGTCTAAATTTGGATTTCTTTTTTCCCCTTGGAAATATTCCTATCTGTACGACTTTTCGTGCAGTAACACCTTTATCCCTTTCCTTGTATTTATTTCACTTTTCGAATACGCATCATAATCCTCAGTTCATTTTCTTTAATAATTATCCTTGCATAGTTCTTATTTATTCCTTCCGTGGGTAGTCAGTATTATTCTTATAAATCGTTTTAAAGACCTTGGCATCATCCAGATCCGTGCTTCATGTAAGATTACTTTGACTGAAACTCAGAAAGTTAAGTGATTGCAGAATATGGAATTCTAGAACCAGCTTCATCAGCATTAATGTCACCTTTCCTCTAAAGCCGTAACCTTTGCGAGCGAGCATTTACATATTCTCTTTCTTCGCATTTCACACCTAATGCACTCATATAACTTCAGACATACACACACGTAAGTCTCCCAGATAATCATCAAAGCGACGGATCCGAATGGTCCAAATATTGAATGATTACCGAATGGAAAATTGCGACTCGGCAAGTAACGCGCGCGCACTAGTCTTCAGATGTTTGAGAAGGGAAGCGGAGCGTGCAAACCAGTCACTTATCAGATGGGATCCCGCATGTTTATTCACCCTCGGGAAACGCATTAGAAACTCCATGCATTTCCAGGAAACGCTTCGCGATAAGTTGGACTGGCTCACTTGCGAGTATGGGTTTGTGCTCCTTTTCTTCCGATGTAATAGGGGGCGTCAGTCAGTGCAAATATGAAAGCATTCGATAAGGTAGAATATGGCGTCTACTCGTGAACTAACAAAAGAACTCGCTCCTGAGAGAATACTTTCCAAAGAGCTCTTCTCATTTTTATACTGAAGATAAGAGTTTAGAGCAAGACACTTGATATTTCCGCTCTAGAAGACTTAACTCGCTGGCGTATCTACCAAATAGCAGATATTTCTTCGAGTTTCTCGAAAGGGGAAAACAGAAATAACTCCCTTCCTTTGTCTTCACTTGAGCCGATAATTTATGTTCCTCCTCTCGAAGAGAATTATACGGAGCACTCACAACCTGTTCGTGCATGTGTGAGTGTTTCTTTCCACTTCAAACGAGTACTCCCTCGAATTCGTCTCGATTACTCTTTGCATTTACCGCTGAGAACTTGTAGGTTAATCCTCAGGATATTCATAAAGGAAAGGTTGGAAATATTTTTTGTCGAATTCAAATTATTTCGAATAGTTTCGGATGATCTGTTACCTTCACTCTGATAACCTAATGATAGCTTGTTGAAAAGCCTTGAAATGAGAATATGGGCTAAATATTTTCAACTATCTATCTTAGTTTTTAAGATAAAATTCTATACACCACCAATTTAGAAAGGAGGTTTAGCTCAACTTTTCGCCAAACCTATCGACTTCTTCCTCCTTTTAGCAACATTTTTCTTGTTAAAATTAACATCTCGTACTCTATGAAGCAAGTCCTATTACGTCCATCCTCATCAACCAAATCTATACGTAACATGTTTGACTTATTATAATTAAAAATAGCAGTACTTACAATTTATAGAAGCAAACTTTCATTTATGTTAATATCAATTT
>KZ308135.1:2267183-2283931 GCA_000376725.2 Ladona fulva | reverse complement strand
TGCTACTCTTTAGCGATATTTATTTTGAGCATAGCTACACTTCACCTATTTTTTAGAGAATATTTAGTGACATTTTCTAAAATAAATTGGTATCTATGATTCTAATGTGTAACGTACAGGTTATAAAAACACTTATAATTAGCTAATGTTTACCTTTAAACCACGGAACTACAGAAATATCCGGATAGCGTTTCTTCTACTCTCTCCCGCAATCTAATTATATAATCTAATATTTTTATCAATAAATCTGATGCTATCATACATTATAAACCACCTTTATGTATAATAGAGAATTGCCTTAAATTATGCATTTGAATTTGATTCGTTTTGATTAATGACACTCAAAACCACAACAACGGTTACGTTTCATTAATTAGTTGAGGTATTTATCATTGGCTTTTATGCAAGCTGTTGATATTGTTAACAAAATTGTTCTTTTGGATTACAGCAATTGGATGGATAAATCTAAGTTACCTGTAAGTATCTTCTTTGACACCTAGGGGGAATAACTTACATCCGTGAAACTTCCTTGCTAGGGAAAGTACAAAGGATTTAGATGTAAGACTAAACAACCGCAACGTCCTTGCCCACAAAGTATCCCGAATGGCTCGGAGAAGTGTTCTGCCGGGATAGCTCAACGGACAGAGCACCCGAACGGCAATTGGGAGACCCGGGTTCGATTCCCAGTCCCGTCAGACTTTTTTGAAGTCCATTCTTCCTTGGGATTTTTCCTGAGTGCGCACCATCATCTTGCGCAAAATCACCCTTACCCGTTTTCATTTGTAAACAACTGTTGTTCAAGTTTTTCCCTCTACGTAATTTTTCTTGTTTACATCGTTCATATTGGATATTAGATATCATACACAAAATACCATACACAAGATATCATACACAATATATCCAATACGATCTTGGGCTTCAAACTTAACCTCAAACTAAACATAGTATTTGCACCGAAAAATTTATAAATAATACCCATGCGTATTAGCCTCTTTGTTGGAAAACGAAAGCTACATTCTTCTTCATGTCATTTATTTCTAATTTCCATAATGGTAACAGAAGCTACCGATGATATCCGTTTTCATAATTAAACAATCACATACACAAAATTCCATCGCCTATTCCGAAATAGCCGGTTATCCGGGATCTCAGTGTTAGAAACGTAGCACACTAATCGTTTACCCACCGAGGTTGGTCTGTTTCCTCCATAAGACAAAACGATTAATTCCATTCGTCCCCTTATTGTAAGACAAATTTAAACCTCTCAAAGACCGGCTTATTTGACAACTACGTCAAGAACTATTCCAATTTTAATTATATTCATCCATTGGTGCCACAATTTCAATAATTTATTAACAATTTTATCGAATCGTTTTCCGAATTAATCTTCCTTTCCATATTAGCTTCTTAGGGTACTGATATATGCGTATATTAATTACTTGTTAGTGTGCTTTGCCAATCAATGTAAAACTCAATTCGAGAAAACAACGGCTATACGGAGACTGAGCGCCTAGAAGAGCGTAACCCGAAATTACATAGAATATCACCAATTGCATACCCTGCAGGATACACATACTTCTCGCTCTTTGTACTGAAAGGGTTAGGTTTTGAAGAGGCTGATGGTACGGAGGTGAAATATTGGTCCCAGGGTGTTTCACCCTAGAGACGGTTCACCGCAGTAAATCACCAAGAATTTCCACTTAGAGTCATTACTGCCAAACTATTTCGTCCAAGAATCTTTCATTCAAGTTTTGTTTCACCCTGGAGATTCTATTCAACTTATGGATTTTTTCCAAAATTTACTTTAGAAAAGGTTTTCAGCAATAACTCTCCAAAAATTGCTTTAAAAATCCTGAATTTTTGCGCATATTTTAAATATAGTAATTTAGCTTATCGTAATTCTCCAAGTTATCATATGAAATGACACCAGGTAATTACAGAACATTCCTTAAGAATTGAATCAAGGGTCTAACTTTTTGCACACAAATATTGTTCCTTTTATATATTAATTGTAGTCATAAATATGGTTTGAAAAATCCATCGAGCAAAATGTTACTTGAATGAATGTCTGAATGAGCTCTGATGAGTTGTTTAGGATGAAAATCTTGATTAGAATGTTTTAGGCGTAGTATGTGCTGGGGAAACATCCCTTTGGTGAACTTTCCTTGGGCGAAAGTCTCTTTGAGTAAAACNTAAAAACACTTATAATTAGCTAATGTTTACCTTTAAACCACGGAACTACAGAAATATCCGGATAGCGTTTCTTCTACTCTCTCCCGCAATCTAATTATATAATCTAATATTTTTATCAATAAATCTGATGCTATCATACATTATAAACCACCTTTATGTATAATAGAGAATTGCCTTAAATTATGCATTTGAATTTGATTCGTTTTGATTAATGACACTCAAAACCACAACAACGGTTACGTTTCATTAATTAGTTGAGGTATTTATCATTGGCTTTTATGCAAGCTGTTGATATTGTTAACAAAATTGTTCTTTTGGATTACAGCAATTGGATGGATAAATCTAAGTTACCTGTAAGTATCTTCTTTGACACCTAGGGGGAATAACTTACATCCGTGAAACTTCCTTGCTAGGGAAAGTACAAAGGATTTAGATGTAAGACTAAACAACCGCAACGTCCTTGCCCACAAAGTATCCCGAATGGCTCGGAGAAGTGTTCTGCCGGGATAGCTCAACGGACAGAGCACCCGAACGGCAATTGGGAGACCCGGGTTCGATTCCCAGTCCCGTCAGACTTTTTTGAAGTCCATTCTTCCTTGGGATTTTTCCTGAGTGCGCACCATCATCTTGCGCAAAATCACCCTTACCCGTTTTCATTTGTAAACAACTGTTGTTCAAGTTTTTCCCTCTACGTAATTTTTCTTGTTTACATCGTTCATATTGGATATTAGATATCATACACAAAATACCATACACAAGATATCATACACAATATATCCAATACGATCTTGGGCTTCAAACTTAACCTCAAACTAAACATAGTATTTGCACCGAAAAATTTATAAATAATACCCATGCGTATTAGCCTCTTTGTTGGAAAACGAAAGCTACATTCTTCTTCATGTCATTTATTTCTAATTTCCATAATGGTAACAGAAGCTACCGATGATATCCGTTTTCATAATTAAACAATCACATACACAAAATTCCATCGCCTATTCCGAAATAGCCGGTTATCCGGGATCTCAGTGTTAGAAACGTAGCACACTAATCGTTTACCCACCGAGGTTGTACCTCTATAAGACAAAACGATTAATTCCATTCGTCCCCTTATTGTAAGACAAATTTAAACCTCTCAAAGACCGGCTTATTTGACAACTACGTCAAGAACTATTCCGATTTTACTTATATTCATCCATTGGTGCCACAATTTCAATAATTTATTAACAATTTTATCGAATTGTTTTCCGAATTAATCTTCCTTTCCATATCAGCTTCTTAGGGTACTGATATATGCGTATATTAATTACTTGTTAGTGTGCTTTGCCAATCAATGTAAAACTCAATTCGAGAAAACAACGGCTAGCTCCGCTTTAACGGAGACTGAGCGCCTAGAAGAGCGTAACCCGCATTACATAGAATATCACCAATTGCATGCCCTGCAGGATACACATACTTCTCGTTCTTTGTACTGAAAGGGTTAGGTTTTGAAGAGGCTGATGGTACGGAGGTGAAATATTGGTCCCAGGGTGTTTCACCAATTCTAGAACCAGCTTCATCAGCATTAATGTCACCTTTCCTCTAAAGCCGTAACCTTCGCGAGCGAGCATTTACATATTCTCTTTCTTCGCATTNAACCCGAAATTACATAGAATATCACCAATTGCATACCCTGCAGGATACACATACTTCTCGCTCTTTGTACTGAAAGGGTTAGGTTTTGAAGAGGCTGATGGTACGGAGGTGAAATATTGGTCCCAGGGTGTTTCACCCTAGAGACGGTTCACCGCAGTAAATCACCAAGAATTTCCACTCAGAGTCATTACTGCCAAACTATTTCGTCCAAGAATCTTTCATTCAAGTTTTGTTTCACCCTGGAGATTCTATTCAACTTATGGATTTTTTCCAAAATTTACTTTAGAAAAGGTTTTCAGCAATAACTCTCCAAAAATTGCTTTAAAAATCCTGAATTTTTGCGCATATTTTAAATATAGTAATTTAGCTTATCGTAATTCTCCAAGTTATCACATGAAATGACACCAGGTAATTAGAGAACATTCCTTAAGAATTGAATCAAGGGTCTAACTTTTTGCACACAAATATTGTTCCTTTTATATATTAATTGTAGTCATAAATATGGTTTGAAAAATACATCGAGCAAAATGTTACTTGAATGAATGTCTGAATGAGCTCTGATGAGTTGTTTAGGATGAAAATCTTGATTAGAATGTTTTAGGCGTAGTATGTGCTGGGGAAACATCCCTTTGGTGAACTTTCCTTGGGCGAAAGTCTCTTTGAGTAAAACGTCTCTTGGGAAAACGCTTTGTGAATAATGCTAACTGGGCAAGATATGGAGTAAAGTATTTATCTTTGTTCTTCTCACATTCCCAATTACTGTGCATGTAAATTATCCAAAATGGCATTATAAATTAACCTTGTCACAGCATTTAACTAGAATAGACCTAAATTATTGCCATTTTCGACATCATTTAAACCTTTGTAATTTTCACGATATCCCGACTAAGGACAAGAATGAGAAGAAGTTAATTAAACATACATTTATATTTAACTTGACAAAGGTAAGTCTTCCATTCATCAAGGTATGGTAGCATAAACAAGATGCTAGGACCAGTCGATTTAAAAATGTATTTTTTCCGCGAATGATAGCCGGTATAGAAAATAAATTGGCTGTGTAAGCACCGCCAATTTTCATTCTCCGTAAATAAGCTTGCAGTGTTCATACAGACGGATGTCGAAGAGAATGCCTGTCTCTAATTCCACAGGCAGATAAGTAAGACTATCTCCTCAACTCATCCAATCTTATCCCATTTCGCACCACAGGAAAACCCCTCCTAAGTCAATTTCCAACGGGGAGCCCGAAGCCAAATGAATTATCTCTACGTATACGTTTCATCTTCTCCAGAATCCCATTGTCGACTCCGACGTTTCGTCATATCCCCTTCCATACATGGTCGTATGGCTTGCAGGGACCAAGGAACCAATGGATACTCGACGCATCCTCTACCACAAATACCCCTGGTCCTATTTCTCCACCCAGCCTCTTCATGGCGTATGAAACCGCACTTCCTCCAATTCCCACTTCCTATCTGTCGCGAGACAATGAAGATAGGCGATTTTGATCGCGGTTGAATATTAAATGCATTCTGCCGCTAGCGATGGGAGGACTAAATGGGAACCGCTTACATTGAGTATAATTGCGGCGTATGAAAGGGCTTTCTCGGGCGCTTGATCTCAATTCTGTTCAAGAATATAGTAATTGTTCTCCTGCAGTGCTCTTGCGTGATTCTAATTGGAATATTAATTTCTTATAGCCGTTCGTATTATAATTTCCATAACTGTGATTCCGTTCCCTTCTACACTGTTTCGATTGCGTGCGTACTGTAATATATGTCAACGGTTCTCAACCAGTATGTCGTGTGACTGTGAGAGCATGGTGTCCCGCGTAATGGTCATTATTACATCCTTCTTCTTATTCCTCACTATTTATATTCTCTTTCGGTATATCTTATCGTTCAATGGGATTTAGTTGCAGATGTAATAAAATATTCCATTCTAATGTAAAGGGATCCTTGAATATTCTCTTCTGCTTAAATTTGAATCCTCAATGAAGGTAATAATCATAAGGTTTCGGGTTTTGCTAACTTTGAGCGCGTAAGTGAGCCGCGCAGGAGTAATGTATTGGAGGGGCTGGTATGAAGTATATCTTAGTTTGATGTTGAACTATTTCTAATGAATAGTAAGAGGTTTTGGAAGCTCAATTCCAAAGAATTACGCTTTTTGTTTGGAAGGTAGTTATCCAAAAAATCGTTTACAATTCGATACACCGTGATTTATTTATCATCGTACTTTAGTGCATATTTACCTCCTTTCCTTCGCCGAATACCTAATTATTAACTCAGATGTTATGACAAACTGCCAGATGTAGTCTGATATCAAATTAAGGAAGAGTAGAAGGATATTTGCTGAACAGAAATGTTTAATGTTTTCGTCATGAATTTTCATCTTATTCTTCTTCCTTCCAGGATTAAGCTTAAAGCCTGTTCTGACTTCAGTTCACCATCTCATCCTTGGTCTTCCAACACTCCTTATGCTCATGGCTTATATTCCAAAGCCTGCTTTGCTATTTGCAGAATACTCTTTCCACCTGTTTTTGTACTCTATTAAGCTAACTGATGTCGCCTGAACACCTTATTCCTCTCTTAGAGATGTATTTGTTTATTTTTCTACAACATTTTACTGCTCGAAAAAAATTCATTTCAGATGAATCTGTTTGTTGTAGTTCTTTTTGTTGAGCTGCTCAACATTCTGAACCGTACAACGTAGTAGGGACTGTCATCACCTTGAGGAACTTAGTTAGGGTTTCTTTTCTTGTTTTACCTTTTCAAGTTCTTCTTATTGTCCCGCTTATCCTCTGGAAAATTGTATTTGTGATGTGTTATCATCCTTATACATTACATCACATCCTAGATATCGGAAATGGAATAGCTGTTTGAGTACCTGATATTCAATGAAAATTTTAATTTATTATTATTATTAATTCAATGAAAAAGTCCTAAGAATGCCATAGTTTTGGTTTTAGCTATCGAAATTTTCGGGTTATATATTTTACTTGATTGATGTAGTTCGTGTACCGCCATTTACAAATTTAAAATTCCACTAAAGGATGAAATATCTCGGAAACTAAAGCCCGCAAAGAAAAATGTAAATAAAAGCAATAAAATATATTATATATTGCTCTTGGATATTAAACGGCTCAAATAATGGTAATTTGAGACATAAAAAGGGTATGAGGACCACCGCGTGGGGAGACATTGCCTTATTGACTTTACAGTCCTGAGCTTTAAGGCTGGTTTGAACCTTATTCCCTCCACCATAAGCTACGAAAAGTTTGGAGGATGAGGATGAGGTGACCAGGCAAAGTGAGCAGTGTGGTAGTTTTAATCCTTGCTCATCTCACTGTAACAGAATGCTATAAGTGGAAAAAGTAAGTGAAGTATTAAAGTGACTCCACAAGTAATACTTTTCGTACCATCCAAAGAGGAAAGACCTTAATAGGTGCCACTATTCAGCATCACTCTTACCTCAATAGCTTTCATATTATCAGTGCCATGAACAAAATTCATACAAAAGTAATTTAAAGATACATTTTTCCCTATCTTGTACCAAAAGACGAATACAAAATATATTATTCATCAGGATAGCAGGACCACTGTCTTGTTGAATGAATTATTAAATTCAAATATACAATACCTCAATTAATTGCATTGCGCACTAAAGTACTCCTTAGCAAAACGAAAGTCGATGCAAAGGGTGAAAAACCTTAAGGTGAACTATTTATAAATTTAGAGATGATGCGTTAACGGGAAACGTAGTGAAACTTTAGAGCCTCTGATGTGGGCTGATAAGACACCGCAATGAAAACCGGGAAAATAGGTGCTAAGAGCAGTCAATAAGAAATCCAATTTTCCTCTAAGAAACACAGTTGCAAGAGAATTGGGGAACAGATTGAGGAGTACTCACATCTCCTGCCTCCATCCGAAAAACTACTATTACTAATTTGTAACTGTAGGTTCTAAAATGAAACTTGAATCTAAAACAGCGCCGGTGTGAATTGACCCAAACTGAAAGAACATTATTAAAGTCAAAAAGTCGTTATTTATTTGATCGGATTCATATACTTCGATAACTTTTAACCGTATCTTTGCCTTTCATTCTCTGCATGCTCTGTATGAATTTAATTACTGCTCAATATTTAGCTAATGTTTTTTTTCTACCAAAAAATGTAGACAATGTTATACATTATTTCCAGAAGAGCTTAAATCATGATAATTAATTGAGTAAATGAAAATAATGGATATATTGAGTGCTAACATTAATAATCTTCGTCATCTTTAATAATCAGGGAAATTCAAATTAAAGAAAATTGTTTGTTTTAAGTTGAAAAACAATAATATGTATATCGAAAGTATTTTGTTTCTAGAAAACATCCCTGATATTATTCACATCAGACAATTAGTTTTATTTCCTACAAACAATAACTATGATATGTATAACTATGAATAATTATATTTGAATCTAATTTATAATTCCGGTTGTAAAATGTGATATGGCGTTATTACTTGAAGTCCTTCGATAGATTAGGTCATTTCGTACGTTTAGGTACGTACAGGTTATCAAACTCGGGACCTCTTTAACTAAAGACGACCGCGCTACCCACTTGGCTATCCAGAAGGGCCCTAAATTATTATTTACTACGGAATTTGGCCGTTTATTATACACAAATATGTTTAAAATATAATCAATTGTGTTTTCTTAATTCATGCTCTTTAAAAGACCAAAAGTACGCCTGAAGTAATCTCAATTAAAGCACCTTGGTGAAATTGGGACCATGCGAGATTATAGAGGTGTATCAATCTATCCAGGGCGTTGTGCGATCTCAAGAGATTTCGTGCTTTAGCGATATCCTCTCCAAGGTAGGATTTGCTTATCTAGTTAATAGTCTGGCTTATTCGAATGTTCAGAATTGAATTGGGCGAGGCTTAATTGGATATCCTCGGACATCATGGATGGGCATTCACTCTGTGGCCAATGGAAACATGCTTAATTCACTTCAGGTCTCTAACTTTGGGATCTACAGTTCACTTATATTCGTAAAAGGTTCATTCCTCCCCGAAAGAGAATACTGGACTTCTTGTAAGAAGGAATAAGTATGAATCACGAAAATCAACAAAAAATTCAAACCCAAAAGTAGCCTTTGATATTATTCATTTTACTAATGCGCACTATAAAGGTTTAGCTTTCCCTCGACTCCATTCTAGCAATGAATAGCAGATATTTCAATTTTTGTGAGTTGATTGCAAAAATTGGAGCCGTAGATGTAAATCCATTTGTATATGTAAGCTATGGACACCCACCACATACTCAAAACACATTATACTCCCACCACATACTCAAAATTCTTGCACACTATCAATATTTAAAGACACTTCAAGCTTCTGTTTCTAAATCAAATTTGAAGGTGGGAATTTTTATTATTTAAATATAACATTATGTGGAAGTATTATGGTGTTATTTTCTAAATATAACATTACTGTTTATATTTCGTTTCCCTTTTTAATCTGTGTGTTTTATTTCTATTATCTATTAGTACTTTAATTGTGATTGGCTTTGATTTCCTTTTTAATCTTTTTTCTATTATGAATGATTAAATATAAGACGAGACTTATTAGTCCTAATTTATAGTCGCATGTATCTATGTACGTATGATTTTCTCTTCACTCGAGAAAACTATATCGATAAAGAAATATGTTACACATATGTGGAAGGTAATTTCGATTTTCAAAAATTCAATGCACTATTTCTCCAAGTAAATTCTCCAAAAATACTGTAGGGCTTACTCGCTAACTTAAACTCTTACATTTTGTTTTATGCGTTTTATTAAATTAGCGATACTCTAAACGAGGTGTATCCGAAGTACGAATTAACTTCGGGGAGCCTCATGGATAAAATACGGATATCTGGGACCTTTGTTAAAGAACCTTCCCGTATATTTAAATAATATTTTATGCCGACTCTAATAATTTAAATCCTCCCATCAAATGAAGACCCCATTTGAATTAATTTCAACTCGATAACGATTCCGGACTTCGATGCCTGTACTTGGAATCAGTGGAGAGGTGGACCAATAAATTAAATCAAATCGAAGAACCTTTTCCTGGGCAACGTCCGCTTTTAAAAATCTTTTCATCTCGCCGTCAAAATGGACCGGTCCATTCATCTCGCTTCGGAATCAGAATAAATCCCGTGGCAAGCAAGAAAAGAGACCCCGAACGAAAAATATTCCTGGAATCCCGATTGAATTCAGCCGGTGAGCGTAAAAATCGCAATAATTCACGGTGGGGAAAAATCGAGTGGTATATATGCTCCGTTAATGGCAACTCTTCCGCTAGGCTCACCGCCCAAAGCTCCTCCTTCGCAATGCTACGGTCTTTCCGGTACGCGGTAATAATTTATCGGCCAATTATTCCCCTGGAATGGACTCTGTGGGTGAAAATTTTTCGCGCCTTGTCCTATCGATCAACTCACTCCATTCGCCGCGGCGATGTTATGATCGCTGAAACCGGAAGGGAAAGATTGGCCTGCCAAAGAATCTTTCCTATTCCTCTGGTCTTGTTTTCTCTAGGATATGTGTCCCAATGAAGATTGACCTCACTGCGAACGTTGCTTTAAGCTAACTGGGCGATTTTTGAATGTTTATAGTCTAATTGTGGCATATCAGCTAACTTTTATCATTTATTATTTTCTAATGAATAGAGAAAAATATATCTTTCATGTACTTTTATTCCAGTCCTGATCAAGGTGGGGATAATTTAAAACTAATATGGATTTAGTTCTTTGTCTACTTTAAATAGCAAAGATTTTTTCCTACACTCCCTCTTGTTTTTTTATTAATTTATATTTTACATGTAATAACGACATGTGAGGTTAGGTGGAAGAGAGGCCCAATTGGGTCTTAGGTATTATCCGACCTACAAGCTGAGAATTTTACTGATAGACATCTACTAAATTATTTTTGATAACCATTGCCTTGTACCATTATACTTTTCCAATTTACGTAATGGAGGAATATCTAGTATATAAAATGCTACGTACGTATGATTCTTATTGCGGTCGTAGGGGTTTATGATGCATATGTACGTCGATAGTTGGCAAGCGATCTCCCATATACGTTTTCCACTAGCCGACAGATGGCACGGGCGTATGCATCATTATTCAAAATAGTGGTATCACATTAATTACTTTCTTGCAAGAGGGAATCTGGTGCTTTCCCGGCGTATATCGTGAATAAGGTGTTCTCGGTTTGCCAGCCAGGTCGTTTTTTCGATGTCTCTCGACGTTTTGGTTCCTGTCTCTGGAATCATCTTCTGGAATGAAGTCCTCAATGAAGATACTTTCTGGCTATTTCTCCCATACTTGGAAATGTTTTGGCAAGATTACCAACTAGCCATCGGATATTGGATGCTCTGTGTTTGAGATTTCACACCGTAATTTAATCTAGTCCTCATTTGCTAAGGAATAAAACAGCTAACTATTCAAATATTCGTGCAAAGATACTCGTATTAGCTCGCACCCTACCAGAGTGTGGAGTGATTCTTTCGAATTCGACCCCTTACAAACTGTTTTTATATAATCTTGGAGTGTGCATCGATCATCGTTGGAAATTTACTTTAAACTACACATTCGACTTAGGTTCTGATGTAATTTCGTATTTTTTTCAGGTTGTTCCGAACTCGATTTTCTGTCCAAACTTTCGAATTTTTCCTTCGCATCGTCGATTCCGATCGCATCGCAGAATAAGCTGATTTATCCATGTTCACACCCTTAATTCCAACCGGTGACACTCCGCTCAACCCAACTTTTAACGGAAAAAGTTTTATTTACGCCTGGGTCATTAATCATAAACGACGACGTGAGATAATTTCCCCAGAAAGACGGTTCTTCATTCCTATCTTTTTCGATGAAGGGTGCGTTATCTGGAAATGAGAGCATCTTACAAGGGAGAGACGATGTTTTCAGAAGGTGTATTTGGTAAAACCTACTTTGGTGAAATTCTTTATCGACGTGGACATTTTTCCCACATTTGTCAAATTGACGAAAGAAAAACACGTAGAAATATCTCGCAGGACCCAATTACAAAGTTGACTGGTTGACTAGCTCTCTATCGAATATAACCATTGTGACGTATTTTATTTTATTGCACAACATATGTATGTGAATTGCTGGCAAGTTTTAAGAATTTTAACTGATTGGCTATTAAATGTACACGTAAATTAGATAAAATGCAAAATATGAGTCATGATTGATTTCAATCCCAATGAATGGCGTTTTCACATATATTATTGTTTTATGCGAGGATGTGCATTTTTAGCATATATTTTAAGTTCAAGCTAATTGAACATCAATCATTAATGGATATTTGAAGTTCTCTGGATAGTTTAATCGTATTAGCATAAATTATCACTCGTAACATGCTACTAATTAACCCTTCAAGCCCGGATGAGATTTTTTAAATACCCTCCCATGATGCCGGATGAGGTTTTTAAATCTTCGCAACTGTGTGACTATTTGCGGCTTTAGCGTTTAAAAAATCATAACTTTTCATAATACACATCGATTTTTCTAATTTTTTCAGTATACATTTTTAAAACTTTATATTCTAAGGCTATAATTTTTATTTTCAATTCACCTATGAAACTTGCAATTGACACGCAGATTAAAAGTGTCATGCGCAATTCATTTTCAATGATCCATTGTCCGTATACCTTCCAAAAGTTAATGCATAAAGAAACTCTTTTTCCTCTTACGATTCATGTGAACGTCTCTTCTCTCTCGCCCTGACCATCGCTAGTGTAAACAAAGCTCTCGAACGAACGAGATAACACAGAAAACAAAGGCCCTCTGTTAGGGAAGCAAAAGACGCTCCGTTATTGCATCCTAACGATAGGGATATGGTATCATATCTTGGTTATGCTCCATTTAACTCTTTAGAGCATGCGAGTTCTCACAATAGACGAAAAAAGATTTGCAGGTCCGTATTGGAATCATACATTCTCATTTCACGACAAATTGGACGTATAAAACTAATTCAAGAACGCAACGTCCTATGTTTTGTCTGTTGCCCACAGAACGTAAATTCTTGAAAATATTCCAATTAGCATTTATCATTTACATTTCAAATTTAATTGTAAAATAAGTACAAAATAGAAATATTTAAATATATATCTAATATCATTTGGTCAAATAGAAGATTGGCTAAAATTTGAATTGATAGTTTGATTGACTGTGAGAAGTAGAATCTCTCAAAACTACCCCTAGTCATAACATCAGCAAACTCAGGAGATGAACTCCCCTCTTCGTGAAGTATGATCGTAAAGTGGATTTCTGAACAATACCCATAAGCATAAAAAGCCCCAAAGTTATACATTTCGCCCACATCCAGTGGTTCTCCCGACAAAAATCTAGACTTTCGCGGTAGTAAGGTGAAAATGAACGCATACAATTGTTTCCTATATCTATTTGCTAAATTTGCAATGGTTCGCACAAATTTGTTATTAAATTACTGAAAATTTCAATAATATTGCAATATTAAACACATTTTGTACCAATATGGGGATCATTTGAAATAATGAAAAATTCTCTTCTTCCAGAAAAACTTACCACATCTTCCTATGCAAAATCTTCTTTTTCCTCCCACCCTTCATATTTGGCCACTCCGTCATCACTTACTCGATAAGCAATCGTATCAAGTTCAGAGCAATCATGAACTTCTTTTTCAATGTCACTTTCTGAACTCAAACCACTCACTTCGGAATCACTGGTAAACAATTCCTTGAAAATTTTACACTAACTCAAAATCCAAAAATATTTTTTAAATGTTACGATAGAAACTATAGGTTAAGAAAAAATAGCCAAAAACATTGTATGAAAGAAACTATCACAGTGTGCCTCTGTAGGAAGACTAAACTCCTTTCTTCGACTAGCTTGCTGTCAGCTGTGGGGCAAGATTCGGAGATCGTCCACGCATCGAGAGACCAAGCGTGAGAGATCGGTATTCGATGGGTCTCACAGCCAAAGAGCGGACGGTTTGCCTAAATAATTACACTTAGATGAAGCAGTTTTCAAGAATAGCATCATAAATCTTTCTAATGATCTTAGGATATACAGAGCGAAGGCATTTCATATACGACTCAGCGGAAGAAGCCTCTCTCGGAAGATGTAAACGAAATGTCTCATCCAGCAAAAGCTAGAAAGGTTTATGGTCCTCTTAAGGAAGATTTCAGCTCCCAATTAAAGCCTAAGTCACGAACATATACATAAGATAACGCATTGAGTTAAAAATAGAGTTGAAATAGCTATTTATTGAATGAAATGTCGTCTTACTTTGAAGAAACAAGGATGCATTTTTAAAACTTAATATATTAATATACATAACAGAAAAAAATATTACGCGAGCATAACACGAAAGAATGACTCTCCCTTAATGAAACAATATGATTGTCATAGAACATAAAGTGAATATTAGGCTTCTATATGATATAGAAACGAAGAGTAACGCCGGACGTAATAGTACGCCTGACGGCGAATTGGACAGTTTTCGCCGGACGTAATAGTACGCCTGACGGCGTTGAAGGGTTAAAGGTACATAATTGATGATGCTTGAATTTACAATCGACTACTTTCTTTGATCTAAGAATGATTCTTACATACTTCGAGGTTTGGAAAATCAATTATCAATTAGTACCTGAAGATTTTATTAGCTCAATTTCACACGATCACCATTATTATTGAGACAAAAACGGTACTTAAAAGATGGCATCGGTGTCAAACGTATCAAACATTAGGTTGACCACACTTTTCCCCGTCTACACTCTTGGCAGATATAAGGCAAATTATTCCCGTATCCTTTTTTACAAAAATTAAGCTCTTCAGTGAAAACTCATATCCAGCAATTACTTCTCTTCAAATTGAGGTAATCTTTCAAAGGAAACTATGCAAGTTGTTCACAAATTTCATTTATCTCACTATCTCCGGTTACAAAGTTTCTCTGTAAACTAGCTCACACGGTATAGCATGTAGAGGGGTATTCTATCATCCTTTGAACTACCTGTTTAACTATTGGGAACATACAACGACACCCTTTGATCTACGGTAGCTTACCTCTAACGGTTAACTTTGCGTGGCTCTGTGAGCAACGCTCTGAGTGCAGCTTTATCGACGAAATTCTAAAGAGAACTTTTATGTTTCAACTTGGATTGTTTGGTAGGTTACTAGCGCTTATGGAATTGGTACATAAAAAACATTTTCTTAGATGTGGCTTTTCGGGAAAGATGGTTATATGTTGCAGGAATATTTGTTGACTTATTTGAACGAATAAGTCTGACGTTTTGGTCGCTGTCTCTTAGCTATCTTCAGGGAGAAGACTTCGTAGAGACTGTGACCGAAACGTCGGACGTATTCGTTCAATTAACCCGGTTGGAAACCCAAGAAATATTTCTGCAGCATATACACTGGGAAAACACTAGATCTTTTCTATGGTTATATGTCTTCGATTACATAATAAATATCGTCCTTCAGTGCTTAATGTGACAGGTGGAATATAAATTAAATAATTTTCTTTCCATGTGGCTGTAACAGAAAAGTAGGACCATTTCATTGAAATACGTAAGGATACAGCTTTAGGATTTAGAGGCAATATTTAAGTACCATTGTCTAAAAGAAATTAACGTACAACATAATTTTGATTGACGTTCATCCACAGAACGTTGTACAATGTTCAACATGTTCTACTTACTGACGAATGAACAATTCTCTTTCGCCTACCATAAATTATAGAAGACGCGGAGTACGATGTTATAATAACGTTTTCCACTATGACTATTACTCGTTAATATTTCAAAATAAATTTCTTTATGGTCAGATTAATATGGTAAAAAATTCCGTGGAATTCTCTCACATGTTGAAAGAAAGAGCGATTCGTATCTTCCACGTTAGACTTATCTAGCTTCGTCAACCTAAAAATATCAAATCGTTGGAGAAAAAGTCACTAAAAATCTGCAGTGAAAGTTACGACGTGTTCTTTCTTTTAAGATTTTAATTTCTTTATTTTACAGAAAAAAGTTTTTTTGTGGCTTTTAACATTGTGAAAATGAAATACAAATTGCCCTGCAGAAAGTATTGCCTCCATTTCTGATAATAAGGGCAGCTATAATAATGATGACTTTATCCATGTAAAAAAGTCATTGAAATAGACCCCTTTCCAATTTAACCTATAGTCATCGCCTCACAGTGAGCTAGATTCGAAAAAAGCTGGTCAAAAATAAGGAAATGGTTTTTCTGAGCGCAGACTTTGAAACTTTTCATGGATATTCTTAAATAAATCCCATATATAACTACCAAATCATTTACTTTTATTCCCGTGCATTAAAATTCTATTGGGGGTCGAAGTTGACCAAATTTTACCAAAATACCCGGTCTTCTATTTTCACAAATTTCTTCAACTTCAAGCCAACACTGTACCCAAACAAGCAAAATCATCGGATAGAAAACGATGCTGGATTATAAACCTACTCTTTGTGCTTCATATTAATTGGTTTAAATGATCACTGTAGAATATTTGCATGTGTTATACAACAAAATGGTGAACCCATATTTTACGGCAAATTTTCACCTAGAGCGAGGAAAATAGAAGTGATGTACCACGATGTACACAAGCTACCTTATACCACAATGTTCTTTAAAGCTTCCTAAAGAGGAATCTGAAATAAAATCCTGCAACGATTTGCGACGCCGATTTATACACCGAATTTTCGATGGCGATGCAAGAGCCATATCCGCGCGGCGGAACGTCACCTTCCATGACGATCTCGGATTTGAAAGGATGCGTAGAGGACCAACACGCCTATCAATGGTATTTTTACTGGTTTATATATATATATATATATATATATACAAGGGAGAATTCCGAAGGAATGGAA
>KZ308135.1:2239103-2260633 GCA_000376725.2 Ladona fulva | reverse complement strand
CTTCTCTGTACACACTTTTAGTTTGAATTCGTTTTGAAAATCCCAATGTTATGAATCTAGAAATCTAGTTTTATTTGATATTTAAATGTAGCACAAAACTTTGTTTGCCCACGCCTACCTTGTCAATCTTTGGATAATATTAAGCTATAATTATTTTTTTGATAAAAGTAACCTGGTAATTTTTAAATATCTATCTAATGAAATTAATGAGATCTTACCTTCAGCCTTAAATACTCTCAACGTCAGAGGAATCTTCATCTCCGTACACCATTTCGTCTTCATGGCTCATTGAGATCAGGAGCTCCTTCACTTATTTGCCCATTTATCTTGATTTTTTAGTTGCATTAATAGGTACTGACTTGGATATCATTGGATTTTATGTTAATAGCAATTTCCGATGCAAGTCTTCAATGGTGGCAACTCGCGAGTGTTTCCTAGTGAATCGTTCACGATATTTTCTCGTGTCTTTATTTCGGGCCTCCATCGTCTCCTCCGAAAGTTCTCCCAAAGGAAGAATGGATTCCTTTGAGATGTCTGTGCCTGAATTAAAACTTTATGGATAGTTGGTGACAAGTAGTACCACGGATATAATTCCACGAGCAACAACGCTGTTGCCCAGCAGTAGCCCTCGAATGCTTTTTCATTTATATTCAGACCGCTTGAGACTGCCTTTAAGATATTGGAGAATCTTTTAATGAGATTCTCGTCGATCCCTGACAATTAAATTTTAATGAATAAGTATTGAAGGAGGATGATCAAACTAAGACTCATGTACTTCAAAAGATGAAAAAAGACACTTCAAAAATGAATTACTAAAACGATACTTTCATCATTCCAAATAACAAAATTTATCCATGCATATTTCATTATCTGCACATTTTTTTTCGATAACAAGCATGTATCAAAGATGACGATTTCAAATTCGCACCTGTAATTTTAGCTGCTAGATTTGGATTTTCAAAGAAACTCCTAACTGTATAGCCATCATTAGTGGTCCCATATCCCGGCTTGGGCACATCCACAATCAACCCCATCTTCTCTCTAAATTCTCTTTGCAGATTACATTTCCTCTCCTGGAGCAGTCATTTTTTATTACCACGAGCCTAGCTGTTAATGTTATGAGGAGTTAAAAGGATACTTCTTAAGACATTGACATCACAGCCATCAATGTTTAATCTCACCTGCCACTGATTACTATTCAATCGATAGGAAATGTGTAGAAGAAAATCAAAAAAATCTAAAGTTACAATGCAGCGTTGAAATGCCAATTGTCTCCAAAAAAAAATGAATTAAGAAAAATGAAAGCAGAAAATTACAAAACGGAGACTACATTTAGAAACATGAATAAAAAATATTCGTATTTCACCACTGAAGTTTTGATTTTGACTCAGAAAAGGAAATGTTATATATTTAACTAAACGTAACTTACCAGAAATATTTACTTCAATTCCGGGAATTATATCCACACCGCAAACAGAATACTGAGGTATGAGATACGGAAATATCACCGTGAAGCTACTGAACTGCACCAAAACCAAACAACAAACAAACAAACTCTGCGTGTATATTTTGAGCTGAAACATGCGAAAACTCAATACGAAATACAACCGTTTCCCAAAAAATACACACGGCTGGGTATCATAAACCGAGCCACTTAGCGAAATTTTACTCAGGGTTAAGGGCGCACTAGGACCGTCTCCCAATAACGGCCAGATGCGAGCTTTGCAATTGAGGGCCAGAGAGAGGGATAAAAGAGTAAGATGGACTAAAATAGCTTTAAAATTTTTTTCATGAAGTAAAACTTTCTCAAATGGTATACCTATCCAGAGATATGATGGAAATGATTCGTTACTGCTAAATTTACTCTTGCATTATGGATTGAGTGTGTATATTTATATAATAAAAATATTTATATATCTTATTATTTCGTGTCTTGAGTTAGAGCAAAGGTTCGTTTTAGCATATAATCCCAGAAACATAACCATTAAGATGCGTGTTGGTCCATATATCCTCTCAAACCCTATATCGTCATGGAGGGTGACGTTCCGCCGCGCGGATATAGCTCATTCATCGCCATCGAAAATTCGGTATATAAATAGGCGACGCAAATTGCTGCAGGATTGTATTACAGATTCCTCTTTAGAAAGCTCCAAAGAACATCGTGGTATAAGTTAGCCCGTGTACATCGTGGTGCATCGCTACTATTTTCCTCGCTCTAGGTGAAAATTTGCCATAAAATATGGGTTCGCCATATAACTCATGCAAATATTCTGCTGTGATCATTCGAACCATGTAATATGAAGCACGAAGAATAGGTTTATAATACAGCATCGTTTTCTATCCGATGATTTTGCTTATTTGGGTACAGTGTTGGCTTGAAGTTGAAGAAATTTGTGAAAATCGAAGACCGAGTATTTTCGTA
Organism: Ladona fulva; assembly: GCA_000376725.2. Taxonomy (NCBI): domain Eukaryota; kingdom Metazoa; phylum Arthropoda; class Insecta; order Odonata; family Libellulidae; genus Ladona; species Ladona fulva. Next base: position 2,258,211 of record KZ308135.1, on the reverse strand, counting down.
AAATTTGGTCAACTTCGACCCCCAGTAGAATTTTAATGCGCGGGAATAAAAGTAAATTATTTGGTAGTTATATGCAGAATTTATTTTAAAATAGCCATGGGAAGTTTCAAAGTCCGCGCTCAAAAAAAAACTTCTTATTTTCGGGCAGCTCTTTTCGATTCCACTGTGCGTCGTTGGAATGATAAATGCATTGGAAATGGAGGTATCACCAGTGAACGTGTTAACGCAGTTTACAACACAAATGGATAACATCTCAAATAAAATCTGCATATCTGCAAGTTGTTTTATTATTATTAACAAACTGCGTGTAGGCTGTAAGCCTGGTAGAAGTTTTTTTACCAACGTATATACGGAGGGGAAAACGGAATCCAAAACGCAACTTCTAAAGGGCAGCAGGCAGCCACCTGCCTGCTGCATATCCGAAAATTTCCCATTTTTAGGATCCACGCCATGATAAATAAGTTATTTTCTCGTGTTCTTAATCGTTAAACATACATATAACTGTTCCATCGTCTACAGGAAAAATACAATAAGAAACACTCCTGCATGGTCGTACGTTTGACCGAGCAATTTGTTACCGTAGCTACAAACGATAAAATCTTAGAAAATTGCCTCCTCTTCAAACATCCTGTCATTGAATTGTTGCCAATACTTATATGTAGCCCAAGATCGACCTTATTTTTATGCATGAGCTATCCCTTTTAAGCCCTCCGTCGTCGAGGGTTGTGTATAACCACACAATGTTAATCTATTTCATCAACATTCTCGCAATTTCGAATCGAAATCAATGTTCCATGGCAAAATAAGAATTTTCATTCAGTTTCCCTCTTTTGGTGCTTGTCTCGATTTCGTACGGCTATTCTCTCTAATTTAAGTTTTCAAAAGAAACGAAGCTTGCAAGCGGTAAAAATGAACTTTACATGTATTTCTTACTGGAAACTTTCCATCGTCTATGATCTAACCGGGGACTAAAAGGCACATGAAAAACTATAATCTGTGCGGAGAAGAGATGTAATAATGTGCCAATCTTGAAAGCTGGAAAACGTTTAGTTATAGAGTTTTGGGGAAAAATAATGTGTTCCCTTACTTTACCCTCCCCTCTCTCTTTCACCTCCACCTATGACATCATAAGAAACACAATGGTCCATTTAACCATCTAAAGATGTANGGTAGTTATATGTAGAATTTACTTAAAAATAGCCATGCGAAATTTGAAAGGAAAAATTCCGTTACATATGTACTTAAAATTGGGTACTTAATTATTATTGGAATAACTATACTTAAAATATGAAGTAGTATGAATTGAGGGGAACTCTTGCATTTGCCCTAGCGAAACTCCTTTCAAAAGCTTTCTCAGATAGCAGTCAAAATAATTAATCAGGTGCATGAAGACAATGCATACCTTACTAAAATCACACTTTAAGAATTGCTAATGCTAAAAGTATTTGCCCAACAATAAAAATATCTATCAATCCAGTTTTCCTGCAACATACAACATTTAAAAGTTTCCTAATTCAATCTCCAATATTCCACTACACCAATCATAACCTTCCAATTAAAAACTTTCTCAATAATACTAACAGAAAGGAAAATAATTACAAATGTATATAAACCTAGAGCTATTCGAGATACGTTGTCAGTCCATATTATTACAACACACTCCTCAACTTATAATTAATACATTCATGATATTATTCTGTGTAATTAATTGTATGCCAGTACAACGCTGAAAACTGAAATTTGTAATGAGGCAGCGAAGGAGCTCCAATGAAAATGGAATTATCGAGAATACGGATTAAAGAAAGACCGGAAATTGGTCTTCGCGAACGCTGAGAATAATTTACGTGCCTCCAGCGGCGGAAAATGTTTGCTTTTCTTCTCATCCGTAGAGTTTTATCAATATTTAAACCGTCTGAAGAATGCATCGGGCCGTTCCCTATTAGTTGTGCAATTAAAGACGATTTGCACTTCCATTGCAGGTCGCCGTCAGGGAGTCGCTACCATTCTTTCCCTCTTTTTGAAAACGTTCGCGAACGGTCTTCAGCTCCGTCGTCAAGGCCAACGTCAATTGGTCTCCGAAAACTTGATTCGTGCCCACTCGTTTGTAAACGAGTCAACGGAAATTGTTTCGTTTTTGTCGAGGAAAAAAATAACAAGGAACTTTCAAAACTCGCGTCGACTCCTGCTTGCTAATGAGGTACTTAAAATGACGGTTTTCTTTTAATTTTTGAGATAAACGTGGCTCGTTTAAAAAAATATCCGCTGCCATCACTTGTGACTACAGACATATTACCCATCTGTTCGTTCTTCAATTGATTCCATAATTAACCTTATGTATTTCACCGCATCGATTTATATACCGATAGCATACTCTTACGCTTTTCTTATGGAATATTTATTAAGAGGGTCGGTTTTCTATGAATATAGTCAATTTCTTGAAATCATTTTTCTTGGGTCTCGTCCTAAATAATTCTACAAAATTGTTACAACTACGTTAGTAAGGTCTGCATCGCTGCAAATTACAACAGAGAGTATACTTCATCGAACACTGTACACTGTAAATTAAATTAGAGAGTAAATTAGTAAATATACTTTTGTGTTTTGGTGTTGGAGGCTTTGTCACAATAACAAAATCATTTTGATGAGAATAGCTGGACGCTACGAGCTATTTCATTTATATATTTCCTCTTTATTTATGGGGCTTACTCTAGTCCTCAGAGACCATTCTAGTAATAAACCACAAAGGAACACACCAACAACCATGCCCTAACCAGGATTTGAACTCGGGACCTCAGTGTTGCAATCCCTCTACAAGTAACCATATTTACGAGAGTGCATAAGCTGGAGGAGTTTCGGGCTTTGGAGTTCTATAGAAAGTATCTAAAAAATGGAACTGATCCTAGTCTATTAGACTAAAACTTAGTGAAAGATGTTTTCAGCAATGAAGCAATTCCAAGTCCATCATCATTTATGCCCTACCTGATCGTCATTTTCCATTGTGTGACTCCAACCACAAGTCAGTGGTTGAGAATATCGATCCAAAGTTAAGGTAGAAAAGATATAGCCTGCCTTATTCTTAAATGATGCACTTACAATTGCTTTGTTTGAAAATGAGAATTTGTTCCCGTCGAATCCAAAGCGCTTTAGGCTACTGCCATCTTATTATAATTAATCATCTTTCCCTTGTTTTTTGGCCTTGATTGTGAGTGGTTAATTTTATTCTTGCAGCGAATGAAGTAGCATTTTTCTTTTGTTTTAAAATTCATAAATTTTGTGGTCTAAGCTTTCAGAGAACCTTGGGTATTTTGTTATTTTTCAGGTATCTAGCTAAATATTCCGTATCTGGATGTTGAGTTTCCGAATAAGGAAGCTCCGTCCATTAATAATCCTTTGTTTACTCTAGTAACAGGCTTTCCTGTCCGTTAGTTTGCCTTCATAAGCCCTATTTTCATATCTCCTGCATTTTTTATGTCCCTCTTCCGCTTTGATTATCATCTTATTTCCTTAATTTTCTGTCGTAATCCATGCTGTATACAGCACTAATGCATTCCCTTCCGTTTAGAACCCACATTTCAGTCGCTTAGATTCCATAATTTTGTCACTTGTTCTCGCTCACTTTTATATTTCCTTTCGTTGTTCTTTTCTACGAATAACTAATTGATGTGGTCTCTCTGTTATTAAATTAGGCTAGTTCCATGCAAGTGTAAATTTAAGAGCTATTGCTACTATGGTCTGTTTTTCTGACCTACTCGCAAATTCATTATGTCATTAGGATAACCCTTCTTATATTACCTCGCAAGAAATTAATTTATTTCGCGTAGAATATTCCAAATCATGGAAAGAAGTTTGTGTCTACATTGTTTGTGTATTATTAAAACCAATTTTAAAAGAAAATTTGTGAATTCTGATGATAGACGAGTGATTAAGATTCTGAACTCAAAAGTCGGGGATAATATCGGTGATTACCATGTCTTTTCCATAAGTTTACAATTTTGTCCATGGGAAAATTACGAATACAAAACTAATTAAAAAAGGGAAGGGTGTTCCATTTGAAAACTAAAGTTCGCAGACATAAGTTAATTTACAAAGAATATAAATGATAGAAGATAATTATAGCTCGACAATGAAAATTGTGTACGAAAACTTGTAATTATTCGTAACACTTCATATTAAATTATAATGAAATTAGAAGAAAGCTTATTTCTAATGATAAGTTTGCTCATAATTACCGGTCTTTTCCTTTGAAATCTCTACTTTAATTCTTCCCTCACTAACATTTCAATCATTTCACCTTCCTCTCTGCTCTGCTAGTTGCTGCTTTTCCTTGTATTTTCCACCATTTCCTGTAATATTTCCAAATATCGATCAGTAGATTGCTCTCTTTTTCATCTCTGCACGTACATGAGTACGGAAGCATTTTGTATGGGGTTTAGTGTGGATTTGAAAACACAGGGATTGACTATGGCGAATGAAAGTACGCAGTAAATTATTATTATTATTCCATTCAGCAGCGTTATGTGCCCGACATATTAGTATGTGTTAACATCTTATAATGACGTCGATAGTTTGGCGATATGCCAGAACAAAGAAAATAGAAAATTATAAAAATACTTACCTACATTTTTAATTTTTACAATTCCACAAAAACATACACAAAAGTTGTTGAATGACTATATCTTACGGTAATTAAGTTTCCAGGAAACGAAAGAAATGGTTTTTTGAGTAGGAAATATTAGGACACAGGAACCTTCCGAAAAGTATAATACTTGTGATGATCACAAACAAAAGTATGCCCATGACCCGGCCATCGATTCATATCTTTATTACGTGAAAAAATTTCCAAATCAGTGTTTTTCACCAGATGACGATGCAAAGTATCGAAACCCGGGTCGTGAGTATGCTCTTGCTTTAGGTATTGCTAAGATTAAAATCGTTAGTACTCACCCATTTCCTACGACCTTTATATAGTATATTTTAGAGCTTAAATTTTCCTATTCTACTGTGACACCTATTCAGGACCTCCTGTATTATACGATTAAAAAAACTCGGACGGCGTGTAAAATAAAGTTTCGCGCTTCTCCCGACGAAACGAATCCCCATAACTGAATACGGCTAATTTCAATTCGGTAGCTTTAAGCCGACGGAAGTTTGCGCCGATTTCGCGAGGCTCCGAAATGAAAGATTCGCCCGGCGATCTCATTATTTTTGCCCAGATGCAGAGCACGCCCGCCTCTCCCCCGAAGAACGGAGATTAATATCCTCCCCATTAAAATGCATCGCCGTCGCTCCTTCCATTAGGCCCTGAGAAGCTGCAGTGGCAGATAAGTCCGACTCAGATCTCTCCCAATCCCTTCGACGATGAGACCCTCCGTCAGTCGGAGAAGATAATTACGCGCCTCTTCCTTCGTCTCCCCTTTTTCCTTCCTATTCCCTCATCAGGATCTTAATGTGATCATCTCATCTGGAGAGCGTTCAACCTCCCATTGTGAAGTTTTCGAATAGTCCTCTTTTAATGAGGTGGCTTTTCTCAAACTGCGAATTCTAGGATGGTCTCACTGTGATACGCCATCTTGAAAAGTGACTTTCTGTCGCGTGGATGATAGCACGGACGGGAAATTGACATTCATCCCCAATTATTCGCTAACAGTCGGAAAACGTCCTTTATCCTCGACGGAAGTAGTAACTAGAATAAAATCGTAATTCATCCTGCAGCCATATCTTGATGGATGGAGCGTTTTTCATTTTTCTTTAGGTTCAGGATGGATAAAAATTTATCTTTCGCTTACAGATGCCTCATTTTTGATCATGGCGGTGACATTTTGAAAGCTGCTGAGGTGTGAGTGTTCCTGAAAAATGACATTCGTCCTGAACACTGTTAATTGAATGCTATGTAAAAAGAAATGCACATTGTATTCTGGCTCGCTGGGAAGAGCAAGAGCTTACCTAGTTAATCTTCATCTAATTTAGAAAGCTTCATTAACTCAGAAGATGTTTGATCACTATTGAAGTTCAAACTGGACTTCAGACTGACTTCGGACTATCCTAATATCTCGCTGCGTTATCTGACTGAGTGAGGAAAGCAACAGCAAAGTACCTCATTTTTTATCTTGCCTAGTCGCCTATTCAGTGGTTTAGCCAAAGTGTGTCAACATATTACAGATATATAAGCAAACATTTGGCATACTTTCCCTTCTAAACATGTTTTAAACCTTGTAAACGATTTTCTGTTTCTTGATTGCTTTATTATTGATGGATAAGTGTAATAGAACGTATTTCAAGTAAACCTCTTAGTTCTCAAATCAAACAACCAGTCAATACTGAGTGGATGATCTTTAAAATGTATACGAACTTGTCATACTAAGTTTTTTAACCTAAGGCTTTTGCTAATATATGCATTAATGTATGGTTAATCGATTAACTAAAAGGTTTATCTTTAGCACTTTAGCAACACTTAACTTTACCCATAATGTAAGGATTCTGGATTAAATTCTTCAGAAGAATGAAGTTTCGACTAGGGCTTAATTTGCTCAATAGAGTCTTAGTTCCTTGGAAGACAAAGTAGGTATTATTCTTATACCCATTTATATGGGTCGATCCCTCAATGCAAGATAAATCAGAGAGATACATGAGCGGACTAATCGCTCCGGCAATTCTGTTTTTCCGCAAACTTACGCGATAGTAACAGATTACGGAAAGGGTTGCACCCTCCGTGAGGCTGAAAGAAGATTTGCAAGGATTGTATGCAAATGCAAAAACCTTACTCTCTACTTATGCCTACTTTTTAATTTAAACACTTTGAGAATATAAATTTTTTCACCATCTGATGCTTTATTGCATAACATTGATTCCTCTTAGACAGGTTATTTATCCAAATCTTTGCTAATTCTTCAGGAGATAATTCAAATATAAACCATATGCACCGATCCTCTTAATGTGTATTTTCGAAAATTGTCAGTCAAAAATGTGAAGAGGCAGTAGTTTCTCTGTGCCTGGAAAGTTTTCTTTGCTGCGAACTTAAACATTACCTTATCCTTCCCCAGAGACCGGCTATTCATCAACATCACAAATCCTTCCTTATCTCCTTTCCTCTCAGGGCTCCATATTTCTCCCCTTTACTCCCACACTCTCTCTATTCTCATTTATGCCTTCGGAGGCCCATTTTTTGCCTCTTTCCTTTCTTTAATCCTTATCTCTTAAGCGTAGATACCTCATCTTATCCATCCACTTAAGCAAATTATGCTATTTGCAAATTGTTTCAAAATTTAAGTACTGTCTTAAAGCGCTAAGGTGCTTTAAATTGTATCTTTCCTTCTATCATATATTATACCAGCAAACTCTCCCTGGAACTGTTTGTCGTGCGAAATCATCACAGTCTAATTTGTTTTGCGCTGCAAAGTACGCAAAATTAGATTCAAATCAATGGAATGGTCTAAAACGAATGGCTCATTATAACAGACTTGCGGAAAGACAGATTGACCAACATAGAGAGAAACCACGGAAACTATACACATAGTAAAAACACTCACTCATTATTGTCGAATTCTTTTTCAGCCTAAGCCCATAGAACTAGCTTTACCTAAGTCTCCTCGTTCTTACTTCTGTTTCACGTCCTTCTGTTTTAAAATGATATAGTGTTTTTGAAATTCTTGTATATTCCATATTCAGATGCTCTTTCTTGCTTCCCTTATACATATTTTTGCATTTTAATTTCCAAAGGTTCCATATACTAGTCTCAATCTCGCCCGAATAAAGTTACATTATTATTATCATCATCATCATAGACATCATCATCATTATTACTGGTATTATTATTATTAAATACAGTTCATTCCCAATAGCTTCTTTCTTCATCTTCTCTGTGACTAGAGGAAACAAATCAGAAGTTTTAATTGACTGAGACCAGTTTTTTCATTATCAGTGATGCTTGATAACCTTTGTATTGCACAATTAATAATAGAATGGCAGTATATAGCTCCGAGAGAAAATAAACAGATAAAGGTTTTATATAAAAACACTGTCATTCGAAGATGTTCAAGTACTGCGTACAAACGAGGATGGGCTTTTGAAACAGTAATACTTCCTTAAAAAATAACAGCAACTATGAAGAAAGATTACGACAGGAAAATAAAAATGATGTTAAACTTAGTAAAAGAACAATTAGATAAAAGGATCTCAAGGGTCAAGGGCAAAACCCTTGACCTGGTCAAGGGTTTTGCCTTGTTCCAGAGAGGGATGCAATGGCTAAGTACCTCACCCCTCATCTTGCCTAGTAAACCTCATTCCCTCTCCCAAGCTTTTCGAGGCTAATAGTGGAGGGAAGCAGATAATACGACTACACGTATTAGACACTGAATACTGTACTGACAGATGTATGTAATATTAAAGAAACTATGCATCATGAACTTAATCATGTGCTCCAACGACGATTTTTATTCTCGCTTGAGGGAAATGTACATTTTTCATCTTACACATGAAAAAGATGAAATAAAGAAAGTACACGGACAAATAAATAGCAGGATAATATTATACACAAGTAATAATTTTCAATATTCCAAAATTTCCTGGCACAATGTTGAATATTTTGTGAAAATAATATTGAAACTTTATCTTTTAACTTTTATACTTTAACTTTATTGAAATATCTTTATTCCCTGCCAAAAAAGCATAATAAACTTACGGATTAAAGTTTTTTTCCGGCCGCAGTGGTTGAGTGGTTAGCATGATACTACTCCAAACCTAAGGTCCCGGATTCGAGTCCCGGGTTTACGATCCGGGTTCAAGTTTCGGGCTTAAGTTCCGTGTGAAAGGATTTTCTGGTTAGAGTAAAGTTATATACATTTGTCTAATGTGACTGTTCACACCTCTCCTGTAATTTCGGAACTAACAGTTTTGTAAGGGCACCGATGAACAAATAATTAAAACTGGTTAATGTATATATTTTTCCCTAAATTTTTATCAAATTTTATTCTTCTGCAATTAAGTAGAACCATAATTAAAAATTTCTTTTGTGATAATGATTCCGTTCTGAATTCCTATACCGTTTTATCGTTGCCAAATCTTTTGAGGTGCAACCAGAATTGTTATCCATAAGGGGCATTTATTATACTAATGTTTACGAAACCGTTGTAAATTAGAGTTCTCCTAGGCATATCTTGTCTCACTAGAAGTTTCACAGTTTAACCTTTTATTTCCACATTTTATAGAACTTTAAATGGCGTCTATTTACTTCATATCCATAAGAAATCCATTTACAAAAGCAGATGCAGGAAAAAATTATGCGTAACGCAGGGGCAAATCTAATTGTTAGGTAACAGTAAGAATACGTACATGAAACGAACTTCTTGAGTTAGTTACGTAAAATCAAATTCTTAGGCCTGCAGTATCTTAAATACGTATTTTTTCATTTGATGTTTAAAGTTTACATTAAATTATTTCGTATATGTAATCAATATGCTTGAAATAACAATAATAAGTCCATTATCGAAATTATTAGGTACGTACATCAGCATTAAGAGAATTTCTTGTCATCTTGTGATATTCTTCGAGTTTTACAACACTACTTATGAAGGAAATACTTATTTCAAACTGTAATAGCAAACAGCATATGCGTGATTCATAGTAGTATTTATGACTAAGACGTTAGTGTATATTCCAGTAGAATCATGAAAATTATCGTGTTAATCATAGGGATAGATAAGAGAATTTCACGGCGAATCGAAAAGGAAATTAAAGGAGATAAATTTTGACGCTGGATCATTAACATCCCCGCCTTTAATTAAGCCAAAGACTGCGTTCGAAGGAAGAATACTTCTTTTCCCACGGAACCCACCATTATAAGGCTTTTCCTCATCACCACCACTCCCTTCCCATCAGAATTATGTCCGAAGCTGAAATGAACTGATTAATCGAACCAAAAGCCGAAGCGAGCGGGATTTTGTAGTGTCTCGAACAAAAATCGGGCCTCCGAAATATGGGCAGAAAATAATTGAACATCAGCGTCGCCGTTTCCCAATCAAAGGAAAGCCCTTTCCTTCCCGACCTCCAATCTCATCCGTACACAGTCCAGCACTACACGTCAGAAGGCGACGTGGCCGAAATTACTCCGAAGCTAGGGCGATATTTCCTCCGTCGAGCGGCACGAAAATTATAATTGCTCGCTCCTTTCAAATCCCTTTCCTGTGGGAAAATTCCGAATCTCTCAGCTCATCCGTCTTTTTAACCTGTCGACGGTGGCGCCTCCCCTTCGTCGCCGTACGGCAGCGAGCGTCTGTTTCCCGAACTGCGTATCATTTTTATACGCTCCGCTTATTACGTTTCCCCATCCATCTTGCGCCCTTCGCCATGTTTGCCATCCATTCTGTATCGGAGGCTTTGCGCCCTAATTTTTTTCACCTCCTCGTCTCCCGTTTACTTTTTTTGCGGAACTGAAGGGAGGATATGGATCACCTTTGGAGTGCGTACAACCTCATCGAGTCGCCAGTTGGAAATTAATTAGTTACGCTACGTGCAGATTGGTAGCTAAGAATGTTACATGAGAGAGTGATATTTTATAAAAATACTTCCCGTTCCAGAAATGCTCCCACTACTACTTTGATGAATCACATTGACAGAGCGTTCCCTCGATCAATGTTTACTCCGTATGGGTCTTAATCATTTTTCTTTCGATATTGGGCGAAGAAAAATCTGTCATTAACGTTTGTCTCAGTCTTGTTTACGGCTGTGACGATGTGAATTCCTCTGAAGTATGAGGGAATTTGAATAACTGGATTTGTTCGTGGGGCTGTTGGATGGCCAAGTAGGCAATGCGTTCTACTTTGGTGAAAACGGACCCGGGTTCGATTCCCGCTGGGGGCCTACGTGCGAAATTACCTTAGTTGTCGAAGTACTTTTAACAATACTACTACTAATACTGATTCGTCTGCTCTATCCTCATTCAATGCCATGAAATGCGTCAGTCTTACGTTGATGGTGCTGTATTGTTGTGGACCTTCTCGCTCATGGTACTTTGGCAGGGCGAGGAAAGCAGTGGCACCTCATTCAGACTACCTCATTCCTAATCTTAGGTTTTATTCCATTCCAAGTAAAGCAACCCCTACAAAGCTTTTGTTTCTAATAATAATGGGGATGAGGGTCCAACCAGCATATTGCTGCCTACAAAGATACCAGCATGAAATATATGTTTAGGGTACAGTTTTTATTGGGGGAATAGGTATATGAAAGTGTGGCAATCCAACCTCCGCTGAGTATGGCTAACTTTCTGTGTTTGCTCATATAATTGTGAGTTTCGTTATTATGCGCACACATGCCACCTCTAGCCTCTAATAAATCGCCAACTCATTGGACTTGTGATGTTTAATAACTCATGTTACTAAAGTAGTTCGCATTATATCTGGTACAATCTGAAGAGGCCTCTGATGGAACAGGCTACGAGACCACGACGAGTGGTTTAAGAGACTGCTATAGACATTGGTTACTAAAAAATATTCCTGTATATCTCTACCCTTTCATCTATACAATGGAAGGTTTCTTTCGGTATGGGAAGAGGGACAGGTAGTTTAAAGGCGTATGTCCTTCCTAAGTCGGAATATCTGATCACCTTAGATATTATGCAGCATTTAAAAAGGAAACCAAACTAACTGTTCAGGAATCTAACCGTTAGAAAGAAATGATCGTAACAAATTGAAAGAAAGAATACTTAGTAATTTCCTGCTGTGTTGAGTTCCACTAAGTCACGATTGGGAATATTAATTTTTGTGATTATTTAGAGACAAGAATGCGTCTGCACTTTTGACATCGTAAAGGCTTTTGACAGAGTTAAAACGAATTACGTTTTCAGGGATATTAGAGAATAAAGGATTGGAAAGTAAAGAAGAGTGCTTGGAAAAAAATGTGTACTTAAAGTGAATAGAGCAGATTTGATATCTTATGAAAAATCTTATTTGTTATATGAATGTGATCAGTATTAAAATGTTTTATTCCTCCAGGACTTTTTAATGTATTTACTAAGAGGAAATGGTGAAATAAGTTTGGGGAGAAGTTGACGAAGGAAAATATTTTACTGGGGAAAGCTTTATGTCAGCAAAGTACGCAGATAAAGTTCTTTAGGCGGCATTGGTTTATTTAACGATTTAAAGTGCAATAGATGTGAAAGCAAGACATTGTTTGAATAAAAATCAATTTTAAAAGGTAAAAGAATAATATTTTCTATGGAATAATGCTCCATCTATGAGAACTTTCGTGCCTATATTTATATTTATTTATTCAATGCAGTAAATCTTCATAAAAATTCATTAATAATAAACAGCATACTCGCTTCCGTGAGGCATGACAATATTTTTACAATTTTTTTCGTAATCACTTTGAAAATAAAGACTCTCATTATATATTCTCTAATGAAAACCAACAAATTCATATTTTTCTTGAACTATTGCTGCTCAGAATTAGAAAACGTGTGGGATTTCCCTGTCCTCGCTTGGGAGAGATAAGGATAAACCCAACCCTTCCACCACTAACCATTTCATTTCTTAGTAGTGGAAAGGTTTGCGGAATTTATCGAAATTCCTCCTCCTCTCAATTTTTTAGTTATGAGTGAATTCCACCGTATTTTAGGAGTTTTTAGCAGGAAATTATTTTCATGTGTTTAATTTATTCGCATTCCAGGTCAGTCATAATTTATATTCGTTCCTACATAGTGTTTAGTAAGTGCTCGGGCCATGAGCCAACGATTTTGTTACTCAAGTTACTTTTAAACGACTTCAGAGTTGAAAGATATTTCTTTAATACTCACTGCTCTCATCTCACTTCAAATTTTATGCTCTTCAGACTGCCGTTTAATATTAACATCTCACTTTTCTGTGTTCTAGTTAAATCTCTGGTTTTAAATGTTCATTTTAGTCTTTATAGCCCAATTCATGGCATTTGAATTATTCAACTTTGTATCAGCGCTTCCATATATATAATTCACAAGCTTTGAACACGATTCAATTGCCTGTAAAGTTGGTCTTTGTATCAAAGGTAATAAGAGGAAATTTTACGACCAGTTAACCCGTTCTCGTTAGCTTCTAACTTCCATTTTTCCAAACTTTTTTATTAGTGTCATACCAAGTAGAAGTTATCTGGTTTGATCTTGATGGAGTGTGCAAGATTTCTTCACGGAATGTACACTCGACTTAGGGCAATCTATGATGAATATTTCAGGAAAGTTTTAATTTCCTGGATATCATCATTAGTGTGTATGAAGCATATGTGACCAATATGCGAATAATTTAGGAATATGCTACATAATTTAGGTTGAATTTCTTTTAAAGTGAACGTTGGTTTGTTCACACTATGATTTCGTCATGATTTTTGAGAGAGATTTTTTACATATTGCTTTCGTTCTTAGGTGTTTTCTCGGTTGAGCTATGTGCCGTGAATTTTGACGGAGTTTACTAGTATGATACTAGTATAATAAGAAGGGTTATTCTAGATGTGTATAACTTTATATAAAATGTTAGTGATAACATAAATGATAAGTAATTTTTCGAGTATCTTCTGTGGTATTTTCCTGCCTTAGTTAGCAGTTGTTTGTTTTCCAATGGCATTTTTTACCCTGCAATTATTTTTTTAAATATGCTTAATACGGTTGTCTCATATTCAATGCAATAAACACACCGGCCGCGGTGGCGGAGTGGTTAGCGAGCTAGCACGCTAGCGCTCCAACCCCAAGGTCCCAGGTTCGAATCCTGGCTAGTCGCCAGGCGGTTCCTGGCGGTTAGGGAATGGTCGTGTGTGTTTCGTCCATTGTTAATTTGAAGCCCACCACTGTAATTGTCCAATAAATGGATGTTTGTGGGGGTATTGAGATATAAATAAAAAAAAATTAAAGCAATAATTAGTACCTAATTATGACAATGTATAATTGTTACATGTTATCGCTCTCAAAAATGTGTTACTCTGAGTCTATAGAACGATGAGGATGGATGTACGAAAATATAAGACAAACAGCAACAATCTAAACCACTTAATTTCAAGCTTAATAGGTAAAACTGCTTATTAACGGTGCTTGAATATTAATAGCATTAATTGGTTTTAATTTTATAAATTTCCCCCTTGTCTATGTGGTTTTCTGCTTCTCAACAATCCTCCCGAGAAACAAAAAATGACCAATATTTGGATAAGCTTTCACGGTATTTAAACGTAGGAATTAAGGAATAGGTGAGACAATTCCCAGATACTTGAGATTTTGAACGATCGACAGTGAGCCGAGAGGGAAGCTTTGAAAATATTTCCTTGTCTCGAAGGCGAGAACAAAGGGAGTTTCTTTTCGCTCTCGGCCTCAAAAGGACTCGGTGTTTTCTTTTATCTGCCTTTCGAAATCGTTCTCCTAAGCAATCTGGAGCGCCATAACAGGTTCGCTGAACGATTAGTCTTCCTGCAGGATTTAGAGAAAGGAAATGGATGGATAACTGGAAGAAAAATCTTGCGAGATCTCTGGGATGAAAGGATTAAGCCTCGATCTATCGAATGCCTCTAGAAAGCAGAGAAATCTTCCCAAGAAGAAAGCGAATGAATAATGAAAATTGATTGGCGTTTCTATCCAGAACGTTTTCCTTCAAACGATGACTGTAAGATATTGCCTTATTTATATCTGAATAACGCCCTAGTCGGTAGCAAAGTAAAATATTTTGTAGGGGAAAATTCAAGATGTCCTTTCAATCCAAAATAATTAACTTGCGTCGACATATTTTAGGCCCTGTACTTTAAATGGTAGTAACATCGTTTTGACATTCCATGAAAATTTCCAATCACAAGAAAATAAAAAAAAAAAAACTTGTAGGAAGTAGCAGAGTTCGTATGAATTGAACGCCATCTTATTTGCTGGAGCAATAAAGCCGCTGTTTTCCCAACTGAATTATCCTCATCAACATTAATTAAGGAGAACCGCAGATCAGGCATTTATGACTTGGTCATTGTAAATCACAATGGTTTTCATGCAACTATTTTTGCGTTTCATAACCAATGGCCCAGACTGAATTAGAAGTGTTTATTTTCTGCTGTAGTAAACCTCAAATTGGTTGTGTGATTCATATTTTCAGTAACTAATGAGGAATTTTAAAAACGATATTCATTGGAGTTATTTGTGTTAGTATAAAGGCACCAAAAATTAATATTAATCATTTCCTTAATTTAAAAAATTGTTAGGAAACAATATTGAATTTCATTAGGTAGACTCAGTGCTCTCTTTACTTCTCAATTGATACCAAATTAATAACTGTTAAATCCTTTAGGAATGCTACAAAAGGCGCCATATTGCACATTAAAGTGGCTCGTAACTACTCTTATACAAATAAATAATCGCATATGTTCTTCAATGAGGTAGCAGTTTACTTAAGATGGCTTTAGTAGTACTGCTCTTTTTTACATCAAAAGAGGAAAAAATCTTTTTGAGAGGCGTCTCTGTGAACTTTTGCAATCGATAGTAGACATTTGTTTGATAGCTAACAGCCGTTATTTTTTCGTATTGAAAATTTCAACATTTTTCAAATGGGGCAATATTTGCTGTAGGTCATGTCACGTTATCATTCAAAGAACGTACTGCCGAAACTCAGTGTTTACTCATGGATATTTACACATACTCTACAGCATGTAAAGAATGTTTTGGTGATTTAAAAATGGTAATTTTGACGCGAGTGATAGAGATCGGGAAAAAGTAGAGGATACAGATTAGAGAACATTATTCGATGAAAATCCATGTCAAACGCTTGAATATTTAAAAGTAAAAAAACTTTTGAAGTAAATTTTGATAGATCCAGTGTTGAAAAAAGTTAGCATGCAATGAGGTTGGCCCAAGAGAATGAAATTTGGTTCCATACAAGTAGAGAGACAGAAATAACGAAAAGCGTTCGATCAACTGCGGAATGTTGTTCGAGCGACAAAAGAGAAAAGCTTTTCGCATTGAAACATTACCAACGATGAAATATACTTCTATTACGACAGAATTATATCAACGATTTGTCCTTGGGGGAGTTTAGAACCATGCACAAAAATTTAACACACACGTGCATAAAAATTTCATGCACTACAGGGGCAAGCAACCTTCAACATATAATCTAATGAAAATGGAAACAGATTTCCATTTACATATATGCCTTTCGAGTCAGCAGTGGCGACTTTAACTATAAATATTTAAATATCCACCCCTTTCATTTTCCTATATTTCAGCTAATATGAATCTTGTTGGAATGTGCAGTTATTCTTGGACCGATTACCCAATTTTTATTAAAATTTGAACGAAAAGGAAATGGTTTCAGCTAATGTTTCCATGGCGATTTTTCCACTGCCTTTCTTCTGTATATAAATATCCAGGCTTTTTATTGGAAAACCAACCTCTTGCGCGGTCTTTTTCTATCTTTGTCTCAGTTTTGTTGTCGGGGAGGAGTTGAAGCCCCCAAAACCTCCCCCTAGGCCACGTTTCTGTATTACGATAGCGATAGACGTTAAAAGACATGCGTGATGCCAGATATTTCAGACATATATTTTCCAAAACGATCAGTTAATGGTTTTAAGGTTACATTATGCATCTGGTTGGATCAAAAAGCTGTCATGTTTTATGAGAACCTGAAACCGCCTGATACTAACTCTAGTAATAGAAAATTACTATATTAATGACGTTTGGACTAAGCATTAAAATTAAAATGACCGGAATGGAAAATAAGCTAATCCTGCTATATCACAAAGTAAGGCGATTTGAAAAATCTATCAAGGAATACTAGGAATGAGTGAAAACTCTGCACCATTTTTATTACTCACCACGCATTTCTACCTCAGATTTAAATTTTTCTGACCCAAAGAGTTGGTCCTTCCTATGGAGCGGTTCATGTCTTATAAAAGTATCTAAAATTAATTTTATTTATTTATATATTTAGATTCAAAAACAGTCAGAAATGGCCAATTACATTGAATCATAAAATAAATTAACAAAGAAAACTGAATTAAAAGCAGGAACAAAGTAAAAAAATAATTAAATAAAATTAATAATAATAAGCAACAGAGTAACAATTATATTAAATGAAATACGCGGAGGTTAATTAATAGAGGAAATGAATGGATTGACTGGGAAATTTTGTTCGAGAGAAGGATTGAAAGACAAAAAAGAATTAAAAAGCTTTGGGATACGGTAGAACATGGATCTTTGAGAGTTATAAAGTCGGAAACGGGGTATGTGAAGCAGGTTCAAATGACGGGTAGGACGGGGGATGACTCGAAGAGAAAAGTAAGAGAGGATGTCATTGGATCTGCATCTGCCGTTGAAAATTGCATGTAGGTATTTTAAATCGAAGGATTTGCGGCGATGAGGAAGGGAAGAAATAGCGAAAGGATGTGCTCACGAGAGCGGTTGTGAAAGTGAGGTACGCGAAGATGAACAACTGAATGCAGAATGGACTGAGCAACGAAAGTTTGATGAATGAATCGCTTCTGAAACATTAGAAAGTTTGATGAAGGGAATCTGTTTATTGCCTTTAAAGTGGAAGAAGTCTGTTACTACCGACGGAGTATACTTCGAATGAATCGACTCTGTCAGGCATTTTTAAACACAGGCCTAATTTTATACCAATAAGGGCGGAAACATACTCCAATGACTAAAGTTATGCATCGATTTTTACTACTAGTAGTAGGATTGTGAAAAGTGTTTCGAGAACTGAGGTCATCTCGCACGTAGGCCCCCACCGAGAATCGAACCCGAGACCGCTTTCCCCGAAGTCGTTACTACTGCTCGTATACGTTCATAATGCGATCCTGCATCAAAAATCTTATTAAATATGCATTTAAAGATACATAAATCTTATCGAAGAAAATCCCAAAACTGTTCTCCTCTCTTCCTTTTGTCATAGATATAATCGCTCAAATGTAATTAGATATCTATCGAGAATTTTGATAACCATGCTACATCGGCTCATTGAAATTCATTCCATTCACTCTCAAGCAGCATGAGATATATCCTTCCTTATTTTCCCAGCAATTTTTCGAAAATTCTAGCCCTTTGATTTATTGCAACTAAATTCGTTAGCGCGCGATCATTCGATAAAACTCTGCACGAGATTGATCGCCGTGTGGGCATTTCGAATTTTTTAAATCAACAACCGCTACGAATAAAAGTAGCGTTGCAGTCGAGAGCTGATTTGTGAGGGAAAAAATAAACTCGGCTGACTTACAACTCTCATGTGCTTGAAGATATCGCCCTAGTATCGATGACCAAAGGGACGCCAGCAAACAAAACGAGCACCACGAACAACGACGAAACCCGTGTCAATTTTTCCCGTTCCATAATCCCGTTGAAATACTTAAAAAAAGAAGGAGTTGAAAATGTTATTTTCGTTACACGGACTTCGCCGTTCTATATCGATCCTCTGTCATTTCCCTCGAAAGTTTTTATCCGCATATTAGAAGGCAGCGAGTTTTTCCCTTATTTTTTCCTGTCATGTTTGTATCTCAATTTCCAGCGCAGTCCTCTTTTCGAATTCTTTTAGTCCCCCACTTTCTATTCGTATCTGCGATTTTATCTTATCCGTCTAACAAGGGTGGTTCTTTTGTGGGAAAGTGAGAAACATTACCGCTACGAATCGATCGTTCAGCGTGTAAATTTCAACTTTCTCTTTGATGAATCAAGAATTTAATTTCTCATCTCCGGCAATTAGCGAATGGAGAAACTTAATCTTCCGAAAGCGATAAATCTTTTCGCTATATTCAATGTTAATTAGCATTTATATACTAAACCTCATTTAAGCAGTCATGATTTCCTTAGCGTTAGCTTTTCATTAATTTCTTCATTAGCCTTTTACTAATTTTATTCTATGTACCTTGTAAGATTTTCACCGGATCAGATTATCATTATTAGCTCGGATTAAGCAAGCTTAGATTGGGACAGGGCCACTAACCGCATTTTATTTTCGTTCCGGAGTTCACTCCGGTTCGATGTAACCGCCGAATTTCTGCTCGGTTCCGGTTTTGCTACGGCAGAAACGGTCGGAGAGATTCTTTTACACTCCGAAAATATAAACGCCGATATTAATAATAAACATTCACTTAAAGTGTTCACTTTAAACAGTATTCACTTAATTATTAAGTT
>KZ308135.1:1956159-2235180 GCA_000376725.2 Ladona fulva | reverse complement strand
AGACTTTGGTAAAATATTTTGTTAAAATTACATAGTCATTCTTCCCTACTTTATAATGTGTGACTAGCCTAGTATGATAGATTATAAGGCATCATACTTATTCTCTATTAAAACTTTAGTATTACACGCAAAAGTTTAGTATATTTAACCAAAGTTTTAGTATTTTTTACAAACATTATTATATTCTCATAAAATTATGCTTTTTAATCATACTTTATCAGCAAAGTTAAAAGCATTTTTCAAAAGTATAATAGTACTATTTTAAATTATACATTTTTTGTAAATATTCTTTTTTTATATTCATATTTTCATTTTTACGAGGATTCATGATACATAAGTTTTCTTTCGCGTTAATATAAATCAACGTCAATGATATATCACTTCTATAACTTCATAAATTTGCTTACATTTCTCAAATCAATCGCCGAATTAATTTTCTCCTTCGACATAATGTAATAAAATTGATTTCTTGATATGTTTATGCCTATCACTCTAGGATCAACACCACAAGAAGGGTGACGCTTGGATATATTTCGTGATAAGCATAAGGAAACATAACACTTATTTCCATAAAGAATATCAGACGTCAGTAAAATATACATACATCTCTAAGTTAAAGTCAGCATTCGAAATTTACACATTACTTATCGTTTGAATAATGCTGAAACACTAGTGACCACTGCGAAATTGAATTTAACGTCGGGCCTCCGGATAGCTAAGTATGTGTACGCATTCGACTTTGGTGAAAGCGGTTCCGGGTTTGATTCCCAGTGGGGACTAATGTGACACATGACCTTAGCTGTTGGAGCATTTTTAAAATTATTACCGAATTTCACGTTTAATTCACAAAAGCAGCAAAAGTATGTAGTCTCTCCTTGTGTGTCATTTGTGTTCACTAGATATGAAATGGGTCAGAATTTGCTTCATGGTAGCGGTGATAATACAATGTATCAATGCTATCCGTTGCACTGTTTGAGTTGTCCGAAAGTTCCTCTACAGTATACGCAGCATAACTCTGTATTTGATGTAGGGTTAAATACAGATGTGCAAAAGCTCTCGCAGCCCCCTCCTGAGGAATATATTTTCAAAAGATTAAAATCGATAATTTATTTCTTTTATTTTAATCTTTCGTAATTTTTACAGCTTTAGGGAACAAGAAACGGCTTTCAGTGATGTTTCCTCATNTACCGAATGTCACGTTTAATTCACAAAAGCAGCAAAAGTATGCAGTCTCTCCTTGTGTGTCATTTGTGTTCACTAGATATGAAATGGGTCAGAATTTGCTTCATGGTAGCGGTGATAATACAATGTATCAATGCCATCCGTTGCACTGTTTGAGTTCTCCGAAAGTTCCTCTACAGTATACGCAGCATAACTCTGTATTTGATGTAGGGTTAAATACTGATGTGCAAAAGCTCTCGCAGCCCCCTCCTGAGGAATATATTTTCAAAAGATTAAAATCGATAATTTATTTCTTTTATTTTAATCTTTCGTGATTTCTACAGCTTTAGGGAACAAGAAACGGCTTCCAGTGATGTTTCCTCATTTATCGTTAGAAATAGATTCACCAATTTCGGGGTCAAATAAAGATTTAAAGCAGATTCGCTTCCCTGTAGGTCAACATAGAATTAAGCTGATAAAGAATAAATTAACACACTTATACGCTTTACCACAGATTTTTTTATTTTGCGACCATGGTTTCGACTCATCGAGTCATCTTCGGGCACAGACTCGATGAGTCGNTGATTGCCACTTCTGCTATACATGATGAGAATGTGAACCGATAACCGTAATGGATCAAATTATAGTTTCCGGTTTCGTTTCAGGTTCCAGGATCGTAAATTTCCAGTTCGGTTCTCACTGAGACGAAAATAATTGTTGTTCAGTTTCGGTTTTTCGTTGGGTTCCTGCCCTGTTTGCCTTAAGTTCGATACCCTGGTGCGGATTTCAGCAGATTATTTCTCTACAAAAGTTTCGAACAGTCATCAATACTAACCCATTAAAACTAGAATGAAAATAAAGTAAAAGTTGTTTGTTATGTGCTATAGAAAAATAACTTCTACTCTAATTTAACTTTTTCGATAGAACTAACTACTATACATAAATCGCTACTTATTTAAAACCACAGAGAGATGCATTTTTTTGCCCACGAAGTTCTTACAGGAAATAAATAATGCTGTTCGTTGCGTTTAAACGCTTGAGATCCTCTGCTCTAACAGAGAATTGTATTGTTAGAAAGAAGAATCGGAGGTTCCCGGATAGCAAGGTGGGCAACGTATTCGACTTCGGTTCCCGAACCCGAGCGGTCCCAGGTTGATTCCCGGTAGGTACCTACGTGTGAAATGATTTAGGCTGTCGAAGCAATTTTAACAATATTACTACTTAGAAGAATTGGAGAAGTTAACCGGAACTTAGATAAGTCATGGAGGGAGAACAAGGCATCCCAATAATTTGCCTTTGAAAACGCACGAGGGTCATCGGTGAAAATTAGATGGAAGAAAGACAGACTAATTATATACATAAGCTTTAAAAACTGCGGAGATTCATCGTACGAACCAGAAAAATCATCAATCAAAGAGCCGCCGACCAGCCGATTTTTCCGCTATCGATTCTCTTCCGTGCATTGGTGAAATACCATGACAGCTTCCTAATGATTTAATGAATACAACAAGCTCTGGCCGGAATTTAGCATTTCTGCTCAACCAATTCCCTAGATTTATTTCTTTCGAAAAACTTGATACCCAATTCCGTGGAAGCGAGATTAAGATCACCAGTTTCTCCCGTATTCTCTTTCGGCCATTTACGAAAAAACGGAAGGCTCTCCACTTTCATAATCGAAATTACTTAATGAATAACGTTTTTATGTGGGCGAATCTCTCGATCTTGTCTCGAATATTTCCGTCAGTATCTCCCGTAGCTGTGGTTTATATTCTAAATGGACGTTTTCATAACGCCCACTTGGCATAGCTTTGACTCGCAGTTCAGAGGTAGGCAGAAACAAAGCCTACTAATTGAACCGAATTTCAGTATGCAACAAAATTACAGAATGAGAATTTGAAAATCCCCATGAAAAACGGACATGAAAAAAGCCTGACAGGACCAGAAATCAAACCTGGATTGTTCCACTTTCCATTATCCTATTATCGAGCCACAACATTCTTTCATGCCGGTGTTGTCTTCCTTACGATGAGAATCTTTTCGAAGGAGTAGAGAGATTTGGTTTGGTGGAACAAGGGTATTGTAGAGTATGCTCTTTAACACTAATTTCTTTTTTGCATCATGTTCATGCTATACATAAATAAGGATTTGTTTCCATCAATCGAAGATAAGCATCCATACTTACTGTTCAAGTGCTCAGAGGTATCTTTTGCAGTTCCTTCGAATTCTCTCACCTTCATGACAGCATTCATTGAAAAGAATAGGTTAGCAAAATGAGAGCTGCACTTTGATTTTATAAAAATCAACCCGGATGAACTTTTGATAAGTAAACCTCGTTAACTGGCCCTTTTATGTTAAATTATTTAGATTGAGTTAGGGAACAGGCTTTTTGGGTCAATTTCCCCACTTGATGAGCTGTTTTCTTTCCCGTGTCACCGTGCCTCACTCAGGCATGTCGGCATTTTCTCTTTTCCATCGTAACTTGATTTGTAATCAGTTTTTCAACAAACAACCAGGATTCTGTTTACGGATCTAAGGGAAAGCATCTTTCCTCCCTCCAGTATCTACGCCATTCAACAAAAGTCAGCCGTTGGCGTAGGATGAGAACGTGACAAGCGCCAATCAAAAGATCGAATCACCCAATGAATACAAACAAGAGTCTTCTTTGTTTTCCTTCCACGTTCATCTCCCTATTGGAGATCGTTGCCTTGGTCGACCATTGCTTTAAATCGTGCCTAGACACAATGGTCGTTCATTCCTCTGCTCGTCCCGATCGCAAATCCCCCTCTTCCACATTACCTCATTTTAGAATCCACACCACCTCCGCCATACACTTATCGAGTCCATCCAATGAGAGAGAAGTATCGTCCTGATGAGATACCGGAAATGTTTGCGCAGGGCATTATGGGGAGGGATACAGAGAAAACAAAAGAAGCGCAAAAAAGCGTTCCCCCACCGAGGCTCTCCTCCATTCTGTTGGAGGAAGGAAGTTCACAAAACTGCAGCTCCTGCCACATTTCCTATCGTGGTTGCCCCATTAGGCCGTCTCTGCCGCTGAATAATGCAGCTTGCGTCCTATTTGAGCGTCAAGTTTCCTTTTTTTCTTTCGGGTGAAAATGGAGCGCGGACGCCCTTCTCGCTTACGGTGAGCGCAAAGTAGGAAAATTTGCGATTCTTTCGTTAGCAGACTTTCAAATGCGCAGTGGGGTGCATCGGATTTATCCGCATCATTGGGTATCACGGCGCCCATTTCTTTCGCGTTCGCGGAAAGGCACGCTTCCGGGATTTGAAGATTCTTGAAATCTGGAGTTAGCATTTATGCAGGGGTTCAGGATTGAAAGTTCAGAATGTCCGATTAAGGGGTGAGAAGCAAATGTCTTTTATTTATTTCCCAATCCTCCCAGAAATGTCCTTTTACGGAAGATCAGAGTGACGGACGTAAACCGTAACAACGGATGAACGCAGGTAGTCATGCTCTTATCCAGAGATGGCGAATCTTACAAAAGTGCCAAATTCGATCAAGATAAAGGGCTTGTATGCCAATATAGTGCCAAACCATAGCATGGGATGCTGATATAATCTATTTTATCGTGTCACGGATGGAATTATGATCTTTTAACTGACATAAATAATCATAAATTACCATTAATAATAAACAGAATCCAAACTTATGTACTCTGGAGTCTCAATTTTTAGCGATGAATGCATATCAAGGAGTGAACAAGTGCCTTCAGGATTCTGCTTACCAAAAACGTTTCCCGCGGTCCACTTAGGGTACGTGTACCATATGTTCGCCAACTCGTCCTAGTTAGTAAAACCAGGTACAAGAGCAAGTATGCTTGATACGCTAGCATTCTAATAATTGTTATATCTTTACTAATACTAATGGATAAAAATTAATACAAAATATAATAGTTCCATTATATAGTGAAATGCGATTTGTGTGGAATTCTTGAAAGTTCTATTTGAAATGTTTATGCTATCTGTTCGGATTCAACCTTATTGAAGAGACAAAATCACCATCCTTTATCATCACTTATTACCAGTACGCTAATAACGCAATGTCAAGGATAATCATTGATGCATTACCAGAGACTATGGAGAGGGAATGATGCTCACTAGGCAAGATTGAGAGTGAGGTAATTAGCACTTCCCTTGATGAGCCAGAATGCTACGAATGGACGCCCACTGCGCAGTGCTAGGACCCTACGAATAAAACTATTAAGCATTAAATAGGTAGTGACCGAGAAGAAAGCAATGCAATCATTACTCATGCCTCGTTGGCATTCACATTATCTTAGCCATACACAAGAATAAGGCAAAACGAAAAGAAGAATGAATTCTCATGTCTTCAGAACTGGAAAGAAAACTAGGTAAGTACAACACTCATCTAGGTGCGCAAAATTCTTACAATTCAAGTTGTTAAGTTGCTCTTTATTTCCTAAAACCTTCTTCAGAACTTTATTTTTCGTTACCCTTCCATTTCTAAAACTCTCCCGTCTTCTAATGTATGCAATAGACGCCAAACAGAAAACAATGTCCAGATCTACGAAAGGAAAGGAAAAACATGCGACTGATTTCTACGATACCGCACCATCATACCAGAAGATAGCAGTCTCAATCACATCTATTTTCCTTTCTATGGACGTAGTTAATGTTTGCTTCTGCAATTCAATGAATAATGCATACGTTCCGCCAAAGACCGTTCGTTTTAATTCGTCCCTCGACTCCATTTCACGTAGAATCACCCGAATGTTTCCAGCCGCTTTTCCGAACGTAATGAGATCGGACGTGAAGTGTATCCCCAAAGCGTAGAGGCATAGCGTGGGCGATGAGGCTCGATCTAATACCGCGTGGCGTTGATGAGGTGTTGAGCGAGGAGGGTGGCAATGCATCGATAGCAACAAAGGCCTCGATAATTCTTAGCTTTTCGCCCCGAGACGTACTTTATTGAATTAATGCGAAAGTACTTGAGACCGTGGGAATTGGGCCGGAGAGATATGCCTCTAATGGAAAGTCATTATCGGCTTTTTCCTCCCCGTTCCCCTTTTAGAATCTCTTTTTAAGAGTAAATATGTCCCCTGATACGAGCTGAGCGTGAGATTCATCCAATATCCAAGCACTTTTCGCACGTTCCTCTTATGATGTGTTTTACTCAGAATGTTAAGCGAGTTCCGGAGGAAGACTCAGATATTTGCGAAAAATGGAGATAATACGACTACGCGCATTCCATGGGAATTTTCCCTCAAACTTTACGAACGTGTCAGCAAAATTACCTGCGCAAAATTAGAGGATGGTACATTCTTTTTTAATAAAAATAATGGTTTATTTTACAACGACGAATAAATTCACTTCCTTCCGGAAAACTTATGTTCATGGCTCCTGACTCGGGGTCCTGTCCATGGTTTTATATTAATCACTTTAAGTTCACTTTCTTTTTGCTGAAGATCACGGGTTAGGGGAGAGCGTCTGGCTCGGATTAAAGTTGGGTATTTAGGTTAGGGTAAATTCATTAACACAGCTTTTGGGCGGCGGTATTTGCTGATAGTTGTTTTGAGGTCGTAATCCCAGATTGTGGAAAATAAAGTATTTTGGATAAGTTTTAACTTAGAATCGAACCTTTTGGTTATTTTGTTTAAGGTTGTAGAGAGAGGCGTTATATTGTGGTACTTGTATATCTCAGATGTACTGGTGTGATATGGAACATTCAGAATCCCTTTAATGGTTTTGCTTTCGAACCTATATAGCTTCTGTAAGTATGATTTGTGTGTATAATGCCATGTGGGTGATACATATGTGAGCATAGGTCTGATTATGGATAGATATGTTAGCAGTTTAGTGTTTATGTTAGTATGAGATTTGTTAAATAGGATTCCTGATAAAGCAAAATTTGCTTTTGTTGCTTTTTGAATGCTGTTTTCAACATTGTTTTTCCATGTTAGTTTTTCATCAAGTACCACACCTAAAAATGTCTCTGTTGTCTTTGTAGGGATATATTCTCCTGTCGAACAGAAATTTGAAGCGTCTTTCTTTCTGCTGTTCCTACGGAAGTGCATACGTGTGCATTTTTAAGGATTTAGAGTAATCTTCCATTTATCTGCGAATGGTTTCTTTTACTTAAGCCGTTAAGTGACTCGCGTGAAAATAATGGAAGTTATGAAGGTAAATAGATGATTGTGTTTTAACGGAAACCAGACTTTGGTAAAATATTTTGTTAAAATTACATAGTCATTCTTCCCTACTTTATAATGTGTGACTAGCCTAGTATGATAGATTATAAGGCATCATACTTATTCTCTATTAAAACTTTAGTATTACACGCAAAAGTTTAGTATATTTAACCAAAGTTTTAGTATTTTTTACAAACATTATTATATTCTCATAAAATTATGCTTTTTAATCATACATTATCAGCAAAGTTAAAAGTATTTTTCAAAAGTATAATAGTACTATTTTAAATTATACATTTTTTGTAAATATTCTTTTTTTATATTCATATTTTCATTTTTACGAGGATTCATGATACATAAGTTTTCTTTCGCGTTAATATAAATCAACGTCAATGCTATATCACTTCTATAACTTCATAAATTTGCTTACATTTCTGAAATCAATCGCCGAATTAATTTTCTCCTTCGACATAATGTAATAAAATTGATTTCTTGATATGTTTATGCCTGTCACTCTAGGATCAACACCACAAGAAGGGTGACGCTTGGATATATTTCGTGATAAGCATAAGGAAACATAACACTTATTTCCATAAAGAATATCAGACGCCAGTAAAATATACATAAATCTCTAAGTTAAAGTCAGCATTCGAAATTTACACATTACTTATCGTTTGAATAATGCTGAAACACTAGTGACCACTGCGAAATTGAATTTAACGTCGGGCCTCCGGATAGCTAAGTATGTGTACGCATTCGACTTTGGTGAAAGCGGTTCCGGGTTTGATTCCCAGTGGGGACTAATGTGACACATGACCTTAGCTGTTGGAGCACTTTTAAAATTATTACCGAATGTCACGTTTAATTCACAAAAGCAGCAAAAGTATGCAGTCTCTCCTTGTGTGTCATTTGTGTTCACTAGATATGAAATGGGTCAGAATTTGCTTCATGGTAGCGGTGATAATACAATGTATCAATGCCATCCGTTGCACTGTTTGAGTTCTCCGAAAGTTCCTCTACAGTATACGCAGCATAACTCTGTATTTGATGTAGGGTTAAATACTGATGTGCAAAAGCTCTCGCAGCCCCCTCCTGAGGAATATATTTTCAAAAGATTAAAATCGATAATTTATTTCTTTTATTTTAATCTTTCGTATTTTTACAGCTTTAGGGAACAAGAAACGGCTTCCAGTGATGTTTCCTCATTTATCGTTAGAAATAGATTCACCAATTTCGGGGTCAAATAAAGATTTAAAGCAGATTCGCTTCTCTGTAGGTCAACATAGAATTAAGCTGATAAAGAATAAATTAACACACTTATACGCTTTACCACAGATTTTTTATTTTGCGACCATGGTTTCGACTCATCGAGTCATCTTCAGGCACAGACTCGATGAGTCGAACCCATGGTCGCAAAACAAAAAATCTGTGGTAAAGCGTATAAGTGTGTTAATTTATTCTTTATCAGAATGGAAGACTACCACAAAGTTAAGGCCTCTTCATTGGAATCTATAGAATTAAGCATTTCCTGCTTAGTCTAGTTACTTTTGCCGGCCTCTTTAGGCCTATGTATTTTCCCTTAATACACAATGAGGCGATGAAATGCATAGGTAATATATCTCTTATGATATGTAGGATAAACTTTCAGCGAACATGATCCCGCATACTTTACCAGACGTTGCGGTTCTCTGATAGCTGCATGATAAGTTGTGCAGTCGATGTTTAATGTTCAGAGTATAACTGTAAACTCATAAATAACATAGTGTGCATTCCTAGTGTTTCACTTTGCTATCTTTCAGATGTAAATATTGGAAGCTTTTGCATTATTTTAACAGACTGTGCTGCGCATATCAGAGGTTACTTTCTAGGTTTCAGTGTTAGTTTGAGGAGCATAAAAGGAGTTCATAGACTTGCAGCGACTACCCATTGACTCATTTCGTTCCAAAGAGTATTTGAGAATTTACTCAATGAGCGTAAAATGTGACCCTAAAAATCATCAGAGGCACGATGAGGATAGAATGAATGTATATCGATTTAAACCTTCGGCAACTCTTGACGATACGAATTTGTTTGTAAAATATCCACTTGAGTGTCTCTCTGCTCTTTTATCCTCTTTGGTCGGAATCATTCTTTGCCTTCATGTCAACTTTTCTGTCGACCTCATGCTTCAAAAGAGAGGCGATTTTGCTACATTTACTCCCTTTTTCAAATGCTTCCTTCTTGAATTCTACCATTATGTGCTGACGTTTGACATTTTTAGTGTGAAAATTCGTCCCTCTTCGAAAATGGGATGTATAATCAGCTAGTTAGTGCGCATTCAAAAATTATGAACTAGATTGTAGTTTTCAAAACGCATTAGAACTTCATCTTCTTTTTCCAGAGGTGAGGAAGCAATTCACTGAGGATGGTCAAGTCGAAGATTCAGACAATGTTATTGCTAATAGAAAAATATTCTTTGCTATCTATATGTGTTCTGTTCGACGCAAATGTTTGCATGCTATAATTGGATATTCAACGCTTAAAATTCCTAAGGTTCTTCGATTACTGTAAATATTTCCGAAGGGAGGTAATTTGCGTTTTTGGAGCCTTTGGGAGGAAGAGAAATTTTATTTCTTATGTATATATGCATCCTCCCTTGAAATTTCCGAGCCACCTCGCAGAGATACCTTTGGAAATATTCGTTCCAATACACTCAAGATTCATTCATTCACCATTCATTCCATAGTACACTCAAGATGAAAAGAATCAAAATACCATCTCAGTAATATTTTTAAATGAATAATTTACATGGTAAAGTTGAGAGTTAAATTTGGTTACCTGGAATAAGTTTACTTGGGAATCTTTTCACTATAAAATCTGAGGTTAAATGTATCAAAATATTCCAATAGCCCCTCTGTTCCTGATCTCTCCGAATTTTATACGGCTAACTCATGGAAAAGCTCGTCCAAAAAGAAATTAAACTAAAATAAGAAGCTACAAACACGTACAGTCTGAATAATTAAAGCATTATTCTCAGCTTCAAATACGGTAGTATAGGTATATGAACAGTAATAGCCAAAAGTATTACATTTCCGTTTGCTTTCATTAATGCACGACATTCTGCTGAAGAGATCATTCGAAATAATTCAAATAGAAAGGAATTCTAAAAGAATAGGCTAAATTATTGGAGACAGTTAATTTGTAGTCTAAAACTTAAAAATTACGAGAAAAGGATTGGGATTGACTTGGTACGATCTGGAGATAGGATTGTCAGAAAAATCCTGCGAATCCGAGAATTTCTAGTATCTCCCTCCATCCAGATTGTGATGTTTTCTCCTGCTTTTACTTAAATAGGTTCGCCTTACAATTCGTGTATTAATTTACCTACTTTCGCAAACTTTCTGCGACTTATTTTCTGTTATAGTTAAACGCTAGTAGTCCTTCAGCGTAATGTAAATTACGTTTCGTCTCGAGATATTTGGAAATATTTCCTTTGGATAGTGATCAAATCAAATAATTTCTATCACTCTTTGCAAAAAATTAATCAAATAGAATAAAAATAGGTTTGATCATCATCTGAGAGAATCGATTTCGATCAATTTGCACATTCATGGTGTTCATAAACGAAGAATATATATTTTATAGTTGTTAAAGTTTCCTCCCAAAATTTCCCAGGATTTACTACTCTGGACAACTCCCGGATTAATTTCTTCAAAAGTTGGCAACCCTAAATGGAGTACTGCTAAAAACCAAGATTCCGATAATCAGTTCGTAATTTAGTGTAATGTTGCCATTTTTACGTATCCATCGACAAAATTAAATGCAAACATGATCATACTGTTAGTTCCAAATCTCCTTTTTTTTTAATTATACCCTCACAACGTTTACTCAATATATTGTTAATCTTCTCTTAGAAATTGAATTTTAAGTTAGTATTTTTTACATCTAATTTCTGCGTAGGTGAGAATATTTTACGTGATGATAAGCTGTGGTATTTCCCGAGATTATCAATGTAACCTCCCTATGTATCTCATTTTTTAATTTAAAGTTGTCACTCAAAATGAGGAAGTAAATCATGTGTGCCATTATAAGAATTCCTCCTCACTTGTTTCTCAATAAGAAATCAGCTCCAATGCGTCCGTGCTGTGATTAAAAAAACCCAAGAAATCTCACGGTATCATTCTCAGGAGTTCGAGCGACATTCCATTGGATTACTCCGTTTCTCGAAATGGATACAATTACTTAAGCAAGATTCTGGAATTCATTTTTTCTCGAGGAATTCGGCATAAGATTTATGTAGCAATTCACTCAAGGCTTCCTGAAATGGAGTAGTACGCAGGCACGATTTTCCAGCAGTAGATTCTCATTTTCCGTATTTATCCGCGAATAAGACGTGGAAAATGTAAATGTAAAAATACATACATTCTCCGGGATCATGGGCCTTAAAACGTATTTAAAAACCTAGTATGTGTACAGTTTAGGGAAGTCTGCGTTTAAACTGAAGGATTCTTGCGATAGCTCGCGGTGTATGCCAAACCATAGGGACTACCATTTCGTAGATACCTGCTCCAACTCATTTAAGCGCCGTTCTAAATATATTTCTCTCGTCAGATCTGCCGATTCAAACCCATCAAGGCAGAAACACACCCATCTGCGGCTTTCGCCGCTTTCATTCTTCATCAGATCGGCCCCAGACGGAACGAAACTTATAATACCTCACTCTTCCCATGATTTTCAAGCGTAGGTTTGCCTCGCGGTACACGGAAACGATTCTGAACGCATTTCCCTTGGCGGCAATGAAGGAAATGGGGAGATCCCATTAAAGCCTATGACTAAAGCGGGATATTTAAAGGAAGAAGGACCCCAAGAGGGCTTTCAACTGACTTCCAAACTTTTGCTTCAGCCCTTTCTTCCATTAACCTCTCTTCTCTTATTTTATGTCTTTATCGCCTGTATCTTCGTTCATATTTTCCAACCTTCTCTGTAACTCTTCTTCTTCCAAACTCAATCCTTGCAATAGAATCAAGGTAAAGGTATTTACTTGACTTTACTGGGACTCGAACCCAGGTATTCCACTGGTTATAATATAAGTTGGTTATAATATCTTTGCGGAAAGTAGAAAACCTGGGCCCAAGTCTCAGACATGTCGATATCTTTTTATCTTCCTATGTGCTAGGGTTTTAAAGCGCAAGTCTATACGTGCTGATAAAAAACTTATCTCCTTATCCTTTGTTCCACGAATATTCTGATTTACTTCCTGGAGTCTTCATGACCCATTTGATCACTTCTTAGTATCTACTACTTTGTTTACGAACGTCAGAAAGCGTCGTGTCCCAACTTCATTTCGGATCATAATTTTTATTTCTATTTTTATAATATTATCAGTTCATGCACAATGTTGTGCTACGGCTACATTATGTAGGAGGAAGGAATAAAATAAAATTTTACCATTGCCACAAAGATTTTCAAAGGCAGAATTTCCACAGCGTTGCATCATAGCAGAACAAAATTTATGAAAAATTTTAGGAATACACTGGTACCTCGACTTTTAAACCATCCAACATACGTTCTTCTCTACACGTCTTCATAAAACTATTTTCTTACTCCATTTTTATCTGTAGATACGACCTTAATTGTGAGATACGATGGAAGAAACCAAGAAGGATATAACGGAAAGTTGGGTTTCGAGATACAAACATTTCGATTGGAACTAGAACGAAGTATGCTCGTAAGTCGAGGAAGCATTGTATATTGTTACTCTGTTTTCATTCAGTTATACGCTAGAGTTTTGGAGTTGACTACAAGGAAATACGTGTAAAATTATTAGAGTAACTATCGCCAAAATACAGTAAAGAAGAAACGAAAATAATTTGTGAAAAAGAAATGTGAAAAGTAAGCAATTGACACCAGCAACATGAGAGGAGCGTCTCAGAAAAAAAACAGATAAACCGTTTTTCCAATATTTCCACATTCCGAATTTGAAACGAGGACGGGTTGGATGTACGAAGAAACACTTAAGTCTCAATCTCGCCACGATAAATAGTACTTTATCTTAGCCCATCTTTATTGGTTATCCGTCTGCCTGCTTCCCCATCCGCTTCTCCACGTACCACTTTCCTCCCATTTTCATCATTACCTATTTCTCAGGAGCCTTCTTCACTTAGACCACTTCCGATTGGTAATCCGCTCGGGATGCTGAGGGAAACGGTACATTCCCTCGTGGAATGTTTCGAAAGAAAAGGGTTTCCCATTCTTGTTGACTAGGCGAGAGGAGGCGGAAAGGAATGGGAGCCAAGGCGTCATTATTTGAAATTGGAAAAAGGAGGAGAAGTGTGGGTGGTAGGACATCTTAAGAAGAGCGGCATTGAATGGCTGAGTCCGAATAAAAGATGTCGGAGAGAGATAAAGATGAAGATAATGAAGCAATACGAAGCTTAGAAAAAGCACCGCGGAGGGAATGAAAGAAATTCCATATCGACAGCTTTATCCGATACCTCATTTCTTGTTTAGCATTTAAAAATGGGAGTGCAGCAGCGAAGCTATTCGAATTTTGAAATTAAAATTTTCGGCAAAAATGTAATGCTGGGAAGTAAAGAAAGTGAATCAACTTAATCGGTTTCCGTTCCCGTATTAAGTGAAAATAAATCCATATTTCTTACCTCCCTCATGACTTTTCTGTCTTAAAAAATTCTCGTAAATGATTATTTGCGCTTTTATTTCTGCTTTTAGTTCTGTTTACTCTCTTCCGCGTCTTTTTTACTTCCTAGAGTGCATGTCCTAGAGTGCCATTATCGCAATAAATACTGGTAAGAGGTTTTCAAATTGAATATAATCATTTAAAAAGTAAATGCAACACAGTGATGTGTATTATCTACCACCCGTAAAGTCTTTTCTACAACTTTTGCGGCCTACCTCAGCAAAAATCATGTACACCCCATGGTGTTTGTAACTTGTTTCTTTATAGACTTCTGAGCTATTCCTATGCATCTTAAGCGGTTGCTGTCGGTAAATAGAAAGTCATATTACTAGGTTGAGTTATAATTCCCTCCTTCATTAATCTTAGAACCTAATTAATCGGTTATAGCGATATCTGGCGAAGCTTATTCAGGTTTAGCTCAGTTAAAACAAAATCTGACTCCTTCCACATTGTATTTACGTAAAACGTGACCTGTTTTGAGGTTTCTACGTCATCTTCAAGTAGATGAGAACGGAGTCAGATTTTGTTTCCAATGAACTGAATCTTATAACCATTTGTAGAATATCTGTTACGATTTTCTTACATTGTTATATTTGGAAGAATAGATCCTAAAACGCCCCATGATAGCTGAGGGGTTGCATTTTTTTATGCAGTTCTTTTTAGTTTTGAACAAAAGAGTTGAGGGCCGCGTATTTCATTAATTTAAAAGCCAAATTCTAAAGTCTACTGGACTCCTCAAGTACTGTAGGGCTGTCTCCTCGAACGGCAGCCCCTGGATTGTTGAGATAGACTACCCACTCGAATCCCACAAATATTCAACTGAAGACCTAAAGATCTACTTCCCACACAACGTTAGCACATTAAGCTTTCCGGATTAGATGCATGCATGTGTAAATCTACTTGGAGGTTTACCCTTCCTGAGCCCCACTTCCGGCTTATATACCAATCCCTCAAAACACTTAAGATTTGGTTGGTTCTGAAAGTTTCATACAAATATACTAAGATATTATAACAACATTTAAACCACATATCTCCAGCAAAATAAATTTGATTAACATGTGGCTATAAATTAATGAATGGCTAACATAAATTTATTATCATTTAACTCTTTCATAGGCAAGGTTAGGGCATCTGTTCACCTAACCTTATGCTTATTTTGCAGTACATTTTTAATGCAAAAAATGAGGAATATATTTAGCAAGTCTTTACTTATATCAAATATAGGTGCTATTCCGTTGATAATGAAATCATAAAATGAAAGATGTTTTGATAAATAAATAAATCATGAAGCTTTTACCTTAAGATAACTTCATGAGCCCTAAGATTCCAAACTTGTCGCTCCTACCTTTATTAATTGATAATATATCCTGCCCTTCATTTAATCTGAAGTCTTCTGCCTCTCCTTACCCTCTTTTTTTTCAATTGGTCATTTTAGCAATCTCTACTACCAATACATCTTTCAACTGTTTCCTTTGGCGATACTCAATTACTTCAATTAAAATACTTTCGTTTGAAGGAAAAGAGACTACTTTTACCACAGGATTAATCCTGTGTTTCTTCTCTCTTTTCCTTCAAACATGGTGTATTTCCACAAAACATCGCCAATGTCTGTGAATTTTATAAAATACTTTCCTCTAAACATCTCTAGCACTTCCGTATTTGTCTCTCTAACGACCCAACTTTTTTTTCCATTCTACACCACACCCACATCTTGAAGCCCTTTAATCTTTCGATCTCCTCCTTTCTTAGAGTCCACATTTTACACCCATACACGGGAAATATATTTTCTTTTATTAGTAACCTGTTGTCAATACGAGACGTAAGTAATGCTCTATGTGACCCACCCTGTAAAAATTTAGACTTTCACTGATAGATTGGGTTGGAATTAGTTATAACAAAAAATACTTCCTGAGATTGAAATACGAATAATATGTAAATTTGAGATAATTTTTGTTATTCTACTACACCAACTGCAAGTTATTACACGTTATGTAATGAAGCAATCCTATCTGTATCATGACTGTGTATGGAGCGCAGTACACAATTTGCTTGGCGTGCTTTTTATAAAATATACCCACATAGGCTACGTTCGACCCTGTCTCTCTCTTTATGTATATGAATTCGAAATCAGTATTTTTTTCAGCCTATATGAATCCACTGGTCATTGTTTCTCCTGAGCTTTTATGTGATTGTATATTTGATTTATGATATATAAATATATGATAGAAATGGAAAATAATTATTAAATATCCATTTGCATTCTGTAGCGATTTCCTTGTAATGATATTTCGTTACTGCAAATAAATCAGATTTTTTAATACAATATTTCTTCTGGTAGCTAAAGGCGTTCACATTCATATTATATGATACTCCTTAATTTGTTAAATCGATCTCACACATATTAGGAAAGAATTTATTTTATTCATGGACTATTATTTGGTACGATTCATACCACGAATTGTTTTACATGTTGGACATTACTATGGAACCACATTCAAAGTTAAAATTGTACGAATAAATGATTTAAATCCATAAAATGCACTAATTATACCGTTTTCTTATTTCTTTCATTTTTAAAAGGATGTAAAATTAAAAAATTAACTGCCGAGAATCAAATCATGCTGTAAAACACCCACAGAAAAGTACCAGTACCACTTTATGGGAGTGTGAAATCTACTAGTAGTTTAACATTTCAAAAGAAGGAAAGGAAAAAATAAGAAAAGAGAATTGTCTACAACAAACATGAAAATCCGATTATTACGATATATATAAACATTAACACCATAAATGCAGAAGTGAATAGGCGTTGAATTTATATAAGTTGAAATGAGCGGCAAAATTAAATTGAATGTAACAAGGAACAAGTAAATATTGATAATAATATCAAAGATAATAGGTAACGGAAAATTACACTACAAGTAGAAATTTTAAAGATACAAATAACATATATATGTTGGACAAATTTTTGAACACCAAGCAATAGGAACAAATGTCGTAATTTATTAGTTTTTTGAAGAGGAGATTCGTTCAAAAAATAGACAGCCCACTGAAATTTTAGCGTACAAAAAATGATGGCCGGAAATTCAAAACTTGAAAGGCAAAGGGAAACGAAATTCCCGGAAAAGGGGATGCGATCATCGAAGGCAATAAGGGCAAAATAGGATATTTTCTCGGGAGAAAAACGGGAGTAGGGAGTCTTAGGGAGAAAAGTGTCTTAGATGGGAGATAAGGACCAAGCGTGGGAATGGTATCGTAATGGAGTTAAATTGGCCGTGCCAGCATTGGAAATGGAATGAGGGCTCGATAAAAGAGGAAAAAAGAAGATGGGAATGAAAGAGACATAATGAAAAGCCGTGCTAAGAAATAAAGGGCTTAGCCGTGAAAGAAAAAGAAAGGAAAAGAAAGGGGGCGATCATCATAGAACTACTTAAATAACGAAGTCTAAGAAGTAAGATGAAGATTAATTATCTACCTTATCCTTTATTGTTATATGGTAGTTATCCGTCTACCTTCTATTCCGAATTGTTGCACTTCTTTTTATTGTGCGATAGATTTTTTATCTCACTTGGTTAGTATGCTAACAATTACAGACACATACATTACATTCAGGTTATTTATACGCAACGTTAAAAGTAATAAGTGAAATCTGGTGGAATTAAATTTTAAATTCGAAGAAGAAATAACAGGCTTACTTCCCACAGAATTTATTTAGGCGACACAGAATGTATTATTCTTCCACAGAATTTATTATTTATGCGATTTATCATCTGGCCTGAGGATGGTGTAAATTTTCACCGAAACCATGGTCGCATAAATAAATTCTGTGGAAAGTAAACCTGTTATTTCTTCTTCAGTTTTATTTACACGCAATTATTATGTTATAATTACTCATCACGGTATGGCAATGATCAAGGTCTGCTAATGGAGAAATGTTCCCAAACAGTTTAATTGCTGATTTTTCGTACTTTTTCATCAAATATATTTTTCTAGTCTTTCAAATAGTTTTCTTAAAACCTAATATTTAGATATTATTGTCGGTATAATTTTTGGGTTTTCACGCCCTCTTCATGTGAGTGCTTTCTCGGGATTGAATTTTTCTTTAGTATTTGATTAAGTTTTATTTTCTCATCCATCCGTCCAATATTTTCTACCTTTTGCTCTCTTTTTTATCGCTCAATTTCCCTCCATTCCAATCAGTCAAACCCAATCTTTTTGTGTTTCTGTTTTAGTATATATTCCAACTGTAAATATTAAATTTAACTTGTCATCTGACGATTGTGATTAGGTAGAAGAGGTGCCAACTTGGCCTAACCTCGCCTTACTGAAGAGTTAATTCATATATTCATATTCTCGAATTCTGTCCTTACTTTCTAGCGCCAAAATGAAAAATGGTTAGATGTAAGAGGAGGCTCAATATTACCATCAGTTCAGACGTTTTCCGTTCCATTATATTATCCAAAAAGGCTCTTTGCAAAACTTTAATTTCATCGGC
This sequence comes from Ladona fulva, assembly GCA_000376725.2. Lineage (NCBI taxonomy): Eukaryota > Metazoa > Arthropoda > Insecta > Odonata > Libellulidae > Ladona > Ladona fulva. The sequence continues at coordinate 2,216,684 of KZ308135.1, read as the reverse complement.
TCCTTTTGGAGAGAATCTACTAATCTGCTATTGACCTACATTTCAAATTAGCATATATGTGCACATGATTTTTCTGTGTGGTCAACTTTAGAGTTTAAAAGCTTATAAAGCTGGGAATGTCAGCTTTAACTGATCGGCTGCTGTGCCAAGGTTTCTCAAAGGTTTCTCATAGGTTAATCTCAAAGGTTTCACATTTAAACAGCAATGCCATCTAAATATTTGCCCTAACACCAATTAATTCTTCATTTTCATTTGGATTTAGAAACTTATTACACATTTTCCTTGAAATACCCACAAATTTTCTAGACAGAAAAATACTCCGAAAACGATATCAGTTTTCCATGCTATCATTATAAGTCCGTCCATACAGAGAAATTAACTTATAAACATTCCGAAACTATGTGTAGCCGAGTAAAGCAAATGATAATCTTTCATTACTGTTTAACTGTGTAGTAATGTATAAAATAATATGAGGTTTGTAAGCATGTGATCCTTTTGTAACGCATTTCTACATTTTCCTATCGATTGCACACATTGTCTTCTTTCCAATAAATCGAACTACTCGAAAGTCCCTTCTGAATATAATGTAGCCATATTTACGTCATCCTTGACTAAATTAAAGGAAAAAATGTAATATAAGTTTTTCTATCACATTTTTACCTTTTGTAACCTTCTCTTTAAGCAAAAATCGTTACTTGCTTTACTAAAATCTTATGGCTTCCAGAATGAAAATTATCAAAACTACGAAGGAATATATTTAGCTCCTCTAAGATAGCTTCTGTTCATGAAACGTCCTCGCGTTAGTTTTAAATGCTGCGTAGAAGCGAAACCTAATTTCTGATTTTCTTCTCTAACTGGTGATCGAAAATAGATGTCTTTCCTCCCTTCAAAAATGAGATATGCTGAATCGTAGGAAGATAGCTATTTGGCTCAATTGTACCTTTCAATCTATGATAGAAAGATGTGTGCGGAAAACGTTAGGAACCACTCAGATATGAAAGTATGTAACCTATCTCTGCCGCTCAACGGCTATGCAGACTACATATATAATTTTATCTGCGTGTTTTTTCATGGAAAATACATTTCCTTAACATGTAGCTTTGAATGAAGCCTTCAGTCTTTATTTTATTTATCAGCTCCCTTATTCAGTTACTGTAAAAAGCTCTACCAGTTTCGTTATTTATAAATATACCGGTAAAATCTTGTAATTATAACTGAATATGGACATTGAGTTAATAGATTTTTACCTCGTATTTCTAGATTGCTTATGGCATGAGTTATGAAAGTAACTTTGGGGGAGTGACTTGAAATTTGTACTTTCGAGCTTGAGTTTTTGATACCCAAAGTATTCGAGTGATGTGCCGGGGTGACAGTAACCCACTTTTATGCCATTTGGTTTAATTAAGCGGGAGACAAATTAAAGCGAATATAATTAATCAGCAATTACATAGTAAATGTAAAAAATTTTATAACTGAATTGCTTCGAGAAGCTGTAGATTCTATGAAGCATCAATATTACGTGATGTCAATCCAAGGATTGGTTTGTTACAGCTCTACAAGCTATGTCCTATCCGGAGACAATTTCATGCTTGACTCGAAATTTCTAACCTCAACACATGACATTCCTCACTCGTCTAACCTTGGTCTACCTCTATAATTTCTTCATTCCTTCCAATACTTCTTCAGCTGCCTATCAAGTCTTTAATAAAGTAAATTCCCGATTTGATGGTTTCCTCTTTTTACATAAGTGTTCCACGAACCTCTCTCTTCGTTTACTCGTCGACTTCTTCATTATTTACTCAATCTCTCCATTTTATTCTCATCATCTTCTGTTGCAATAAATCTTCACAGCTTCTAAACGTAACTTTCCCACTGCTGATGTAGTATGTGTTACGCAGCCACAAGAGAACATTCCGTGTACAGGTACCTATAACTAGCTTCCTAATTTACAAGCTTTTACTAGCTGCTTGTTGTCAATAACATCGAATTCTTGTAAAATACTCTCCTTTCTTAAGCTAATTTACTTATTATCCTCCGCTTACTACTTCTGTTACTGGCGATATTGCTACCAAAAGAATTAAATTCTTTAAATCGCCCAAAAGTTTCCGTTCCCAACATCACGTCAGGTTATCTACTCTGTAATCTGTCACTGCCCAGCCGCAATGATGCATAAAAAAGAATTATATAATTCCTAGCGAGGTGATTACTCCACGAGAGATGACAATACTCGTAAAATCAATGCTATAATTTCTCAAAGACCTTCGAATAATCGTGACAGTTTACCAGGGTACTAGAAAATGCATCTATAACTTCAACCACCATGGAACTCGATATGGAAACTTGATAAAAATCATTTTATATTTATTTTTTTTCGGACAGTTAAACGGAGAAATTTGATTCAATGGTAGTCATTAGGGAAACCATTGTTGGGTTCACAAATATCTCTTTGAATCGAGACCCAGCCCGAAGGTTGGTTGGATCCTCAAACCCTTCAGCTGTAACACAATGCCGTGGAGAGGGAATCTGACTCACTTGGCCGGAGAAGGTTTTCCTTGCTATCCTCTACGAGCCATAATGCTAGATTAGAAAACATTCACGGCGAAGTGAAGCACAAAAGTGGTATTCATTTTGACACAGTGAAAAGTGAAAAGTGGTATTCATTTTGACACAATGTCAAAATGAATACCACTTTTCTGAGTAGTCGATAAGGAGTGTTCAATACGAATACCATTTATCAGAATCACTTATACCTTATTAACTTTAATAACAGCGGTAAACAAGGCTGACCGGAATTTAACAAAAACTCGGCTAGATTCTCGTCCAACCCAACACAAGCTTGGAAGTCTAGTACTGGAATGAGGCAACTATGCAAGATGAGGAGTGAGGGTATTTACTCAGTACTTTCTTCACTGAGCCATATTGCCGTAAGTGGACAAACTCCACGTTTGTGTAGCATGGTGTAGACATTTTTCATAGCATTCTATAAACAGACGTCGATAAACACCATCACTCAGTATCACTCATACCTCAAAAGTTTCCACATTATCACATCCGTGACTAGGGCTGACACAAAAGTAAATTAAAGGTACAGTTATTCCATTATCTGGGATTAAATGAGAAATATTCCATTTATCAAGTTATGGTAGTAGGATGCAGAAATATAAGAAGTTAAAATGCACAACTATAATATCAGCGCCGGTGTTGCCCTTATTTTCTCTGAGTAGAAAACAATTAACTGTGTCCACGAACGGATTCAAATTAAAAGACGGGCAGTAAAAAGGCAATAAATACAGCAATACAGCTGTGTTATATGGAGGGAGAAAAAGGTCCCCGCGAAAAGGCCAGATATAAGGAAAGGAGGAGAGAATTGGGAAGTAGGATATACGTATAGAAGCTGCAGATAAAAACAAAGAGCGTGAGGTGGCGAAATAAAGCTGCAGGTGGAGGGGGAGAATCGACCGAGTTGCGGAGAGGATGAATATTGAGGAAATGGAAGGAAGAGAGGGTGAGAAAGAAGAGAAAAAGCATCGGAGAAGAAACCCGCAGAAAATTTTCAGCCACACCCCCTTTAACACAGCTTCCCCTTTATGTTTTACCCTCGGGATACGTTCATGTTCTCGTTTAACTAGAACGGATTCCTACAAGTAAAGGTTACGCACATGGCCCATTTCAACTTAGACCGTGCATGTAATCTTTTCCTTCCAGAAATTCGTCCCATACCGTTTTTTAGGTATAATTCGTGGTGGAGTTTCAATTGGTCGTGCTTTCTACAGCTGAATTTAATTATTCGTCCATGTACCTATATTTTTTATTTATTGAATTACATATTACAAATACGTAAGTTTACAGTATAATTATTAGTTGCGAGAAAACAACAATGATAAGCGACAATGAAAATCAAGAATGCCCTGCTCGGAAAAAACCTATTAGCCGGGACTCGAACCTGGGACCACGTTGTTTTAAGTTTAACGAGATAATCATTCCTCCACTGAGGTTATATTCTTGCTTGGTAAACGTGTGGCATAACAATGAAAGCAAATACTTAGTAATTTTCCACACTAAAATGTATTCTGCTGCGACCGGTTTCGTCATCTTCTGGAAGATGTAAGTAATCTTACGAAACCGGTCGCAGCAGAATAAATTTTAGTGTGGAAAATTACTAAGTCTTTGTTTTCATTGCATTATGGCTTTCCACGAAGTCACGCCTAACAACATCGATTTTTTTAGTTTGGCATAACTTAAGACAATTGCCAAAGCGTAACTGTTGATGAGTACATTTACCAGTTATGGCACGCAAGCATTCAGGTTTTGTGACATACTCATTCTGAGTGTAGGGGGTGAGAACTCAAGGAGTTAGATTCTGTGTTTGAGAGGGTATATGTAATGCACTCGTAGAGTTGTAAGTAAATGAAATATGCATGTATCATTCCAAAAGAAGAATGAAAGAAGGGCGAAGTATGGAAAGGATTTCTGAACCTCAATGTGTTTTCTTGCTCTCCCAATGGTATTAGCGCTATTGATACGTCTAAAGCATACATATGTTACACATTTCTACATACAATGTAACAGGAAATAATGAATGAATTTTTTAAACAAAGCAAGGAAATGCATCACTTAGTTCTTCACTAGTAATAAGTTAAGGTTCTCAAGATCTGTTTAATGGCACGCATGAATGTTTTGTAAGTAAATTTGAAAATACGTCTCAGATGAAAGCTTTAGATCTTTGTTTGTTATTAATTTTTAATGTCGGAAATGTAAATTTTAATTTAAGATTTAAATCCATTAATGATAAAATAATATGAACAAGAAGTTATTCTCAGTCCGGTGATGAAGTAGTCACTCATCCATGCTGGCAGCGATTGTGGCATTGTAACGTAGATAAATCATTTCCTTCATTTTGTAATAGCCTACATTCAAGTTGAAGCAATATCTTCGCGAACTGAGCTCCGATTTAGAAACACCAGTAGATTTCAACTCAAAGGTAAGAACTTCTGGATTGAAAACAGAGCACAGGACGCGATATGCTCGAAGGACAAACTTTTCTGGATTTCGCACCGTATCGATTCTTTGGGCGCCGTATTTATGCTCGCATTAGCACCTAATATTGGTGCCATTAATCATAACTCGTCCTTACCTTTGATATTCAAGAATGGGCGTTTAGCGAGTGGAACAAAAACTTCCCGCACGGCTCAAATGGGCGGAGGGGAGAATGAGGGAATAGAAGAGGAGGAAGTGAAGGAATAAGGGAAGAGGACGAGAATTACAGAGAGAAAGGAGGGCTGAAAGGGGTGGAAAGAGGAGGATCTGATGCGCAGAACTTGAAGCGCTGTGTAAGCCCGGTAGAGGATGGAGGGGTACGAAGAGTGATGAGGGTAGCGTTGGGATGCCTGGAGTTGGGGATACACGTATAGCACGGGAGGGGTCGTGGCGGGGAAGTCTTTCTCCGCCTATGCCAAAAAAAGGAAGGGAAGAAATACGCCCGTATCCGAAGCATCTTTCCCCATCTCCTCTTATTTCCATCCTTCTCTACCGCTACCCATTTATCCTTCCCTATCCCCCGTCGCCTGGATATAGGCTAACCGCCCCACCCATCTCCGCCCTCCCACGCGCACCAAAAGAATACCCCCTTAACTCTCCTCCACAAACCAAAATTCCCTCTTCTGATCCCTGTCGCCGATTCCATCTTTCGTTTTACTCCGTTTGTGTCCCCTCTTTTTCTCTGCGCTTCGATCGCGGCTTTATTCCTCTGCTTTTCTATTTGGTGCCAAAATTCCGCCTTTCTCTTATGGCGCTCTTACTGCTTTCCCTTATCCCCTTTCTCGTTCGCTCTTTCTGATTATTAAGTTTCCGCTTTCCTTTGCTCTTTTCTCTTCCCCTTCGTGCTCTTTTCTCTATAGATGTTGCGTCCTGTAAAAACATGTGATGAATAAGGAATGAAATTGAAGGCACAAATGCTGACATAGGTGAATTTGTATAGAGTTCCTTAGTTTTATGTCAACATGTCTATATGTAATGAAAAAAGCTATATTTCGATATTGCATTTATGTAGGTAGAAGACGTGTATTTTTACTGTCAATAAAGCTGTATTATTGTTGCTAGTGTTTCATACAGTACTTAATAGTTATGGTATAATACTATATTATTTCAACTTAGTATTGTAATCGAAAACTTACCACCAGACTATTCCAACTGTAGCGAATGAATCAATAATAATTATAAAATAATAATAGCAACCATAATAACAATAAAACTCTTAGAATCAACAGCTTGGGCCGTGACTTCGTGTTAGAGCCTTATCAGGAACAAAAGTAAGAATAACTTTTACAAACCACAGAATATTTGATTGAATACGACCATGGTTTCAACTCATTGTTGAGGACCTGAGGATGACTCCATGATCGTAATGATCCATGATCAAGATGAAACCATGGTCGTAATCAATGAAATATTTTGTGGTTTGGGGGCTCCCGATAGCCAAGTGGGCAACGCGTTCGACTTCGGTGAAAGCGGTCCCGGGTTCGATTCCCGGTGGGGGCCCACGTGCGAAATGACCTAAGCTGTCGAAGCACTTTTAACCATACTGATACTGATTTTGTGGTTTGTAAAAGCTATTCATCATGATCATGGATCATTACCATCATGGAGTCATCCTCAGGTCCTCAACAATGAGTTGAAACCATGGTCGTATTCAATAAAATATTCTGTGGTTTGTACTCGTAAAAGTTATTCTTATTTCTGTTTCTAATAAAACTCTTAATAAATATCTTCAACACTCTTTCAGAAAACCTTCAAATAATTTGCGTACACATACCAAAATACAATCACAAAAATGCGTTCTGTTGGGTATATTCACATAGAGAATTCCTTTGTTTCCCTAAAGCATAAAATAAAAACGATAATAACCTGCAACCTTAAACTTAACCAAAATAAGTAAAATAGCTTGAGCCTAATCCCTTTGGTGAGGTACCCGGTTAGGTGAATGTTTCTCATCCTGTGACTAAGAAGTAAAAATTTCAAATAATAATGAAAATAACAATCGTTTTCCACTTTTCTTCTGGTCCACAGTTGAGAACAGTGAATCTTTCATGTACATTTTTCATAATTTTGTTCATGGTTCTGTTGATATGAATACTAATAAGAAATGAGTAACAATTTGGAGCACTCATACTGGTCGCTCCTTACTGAAATATAATTTATTATTGTAGCTCACTGAATGTTGTTATCCATAGGGTCATTGTGCTGTGTTTGTGTGTACTTGGTCCATTTAGAGCATTGTGGCACAATTAGGAAAGTACTGGGGAAATACCTCACTATTCGTCTCTCCCAGACTTATGTCTAGCTAATGTTGGGGATGTTTGGATCCAACTAACCTTTGGGTGGATGTCTTTACTGACAGACCTACGTCACGTCAATTAGCACTCTAATTCAGGAATTATGAACGAGAAATTATTAAAAACCGGTATGTTCCTATGAAAATTGCACAAAATTCATCTACATCTACATCTACATTAGTACCCTGCAAGCCGCCTTTCGGCGTGTGGCAGGGGCAAGATGATATTCAAGAAGCAAGATGTCATTCAAGGGGCAAGAAGCAATTCATGATAAGCAAATATAGAAAGATTCACTTCTTATTTGAAATAAATATGAAATATATGAGTGGTGAAGATAATTATGATAATAATAATAATAATAATAACAGCAACAATAATGACTTTATTAGGCAAATGTAATTCATTAGAGACCACTCTTACATTCAAACTTTTGCAAGTCACGATTACAAACAACCATCCCCTAAGAAGGATTTGAACCCGGGACGCAGGCGTTGCTCGGCTAACACGCTAAACACACGCTACCATTGAGTAATGATATTTAATTCGGTAACTCTAATGAATGAAATGCAATGTTTATAATGTCATTTTACTCAGAATTTTGATTACTTGAGTATTACAAATCCAAACCAGCTCACCCCTCTTTTAGCCTAGTAACCCTCAGTCCCTCTACAGAGTTTTAAGCTGCTGATGATTGAGGATCTGAGATTTAAACCAGCCTCCGAACTGAATATTGCGCTGAAATACAATCATATTATGCTCCTTTCCTTTTTGCGTTGGAAGATACGCTTTGTTTTCCTAATGATTCCTCTAAATTCCCCCACTTCTACGCCATCCATTACATAGCTTACGCATTCCGCTGCAGATTATCTTACGCAGTCATGGGCCCATGAAATTAGAAAACCAATGGTGAAAACTTTGCTCCCTTCCCCATATACTCGTTAATTTTTCCTTCCACTTTTTTCTTTTCCCTCATTTTCAACGTCTCATAATATCCCCACTTAATATCCTATACATTCCCATCTCCGTCCGGAGGGCCCTGTTTTGATTTACACTATCATTTATTTCCTTTATCTTATCTCCCTTCTTTGTCTCGGGTCAGTTCCTCTTATTCATGCCTTTCAAGATACTCACCACTTTTCGGGTTTTAATGCATAATCACCACCATTAGGTTGAAATAATTTGATGCTAAGCCATTATACGTACAAAACAAAGAAGGGGGAGTTGAGATGAGGGTGGAAGTTAGTGGATAGGATATGATGTTCCGTACTTCAATATCGCCGTATTTCCATTTTTATTCCATCCAATCAAATTGTTCCTAGTTCGATTGTTTTATTTACTGAATAAATCTATGTATCTCCTAAATGTTAACGCATGGATGTTGAAACAAAAAGATTCGGGAATATTTGGGAAAGAAGCGGTACACCATGAGCTTCCAAGTGGTGCACTCAATAATGACAATATATTTTTTAAATATCGTTTGATTCAACGTGATAATTTGCTAGAGAGTCGTTAATCTCCGAAAAAGTGTCATTACAATTTAGCCGAAAAATAAAGAATTTGAAGATTCTTCCACAAATGGAGTACCAATTCAGAGATTACACAAAGTGAATGTATAATAAGCATGTTTTTGATGTAATACTATTTGTAAATAATGAGACATATTTCATGATTAGGTAGATGGTCGACGTCATATTAAATGCTTCATAGATTACGAAAAGTCGCTGAGACAGGAAAAAGGTCGCTGGGAAGGAAATCTAGCGACAAAATCGCTACAGTAGCAACTATTGGCACTCTTTACTAGACCTTTTTTCCAAGAACAAAGGTTTTCAATCCGTTAGATACAGCACTTCCCAACATTTTGTCTTCCGTAGCACACTAACATATTTACCCAAACTTCGAGGCCACCAAATATCACGTTCTCCAGCTCAGTTTTGGTCATTAGTAATTCAATCACTCAATTGATATTTCTCCTTCAACCCCACATAATAACTAGTTCAGCACTGATCAACACTCGGATGACTGTCGTTTCTCACTGCACAATCTTATATATTACTTGTCCTTTGTTCTTTTTCTTAGGTCCTCATTAAAAAAAAAAAAATTTCTAATCGTATTCATTAATGTACTATTTTAATTAATTTTTACATTTTTCATGTCTTTTTAGTAAGTGTCATTTTCTATATTCTCTCGATATTCGATATCTACCAGTTTCTCATAGTGTATTCTTGCAGTTACCACATTTTTTTATGTTATTTTATTTTTGTAATTTCGTTTGAATGTGTTATCTGATGTTTCTGTTTTATCAATTATTTCCTCATGGTTTATTATTGCAGTTTTTCCTGTTTATGATTTTATTTTATTATTAATTTGTAACTTTGTTATATTACTATTGATTTTGTAATTTTCTTTTTATACACAGCTTTCTTAATCATCTTTTAGCATGAACTATCAGTAGGTTTGCGCAGGTTTTTCACACCCCCCTTCTCTGAGGGTGTTTTCCTGCTGTAGATATTTTTTCCTAAGATATCACCTTAGGTTTTTTTTTCATCCACTCCTTCTAAAGTTTTCCTCTCTATTTCTTTTCACCTACACACGTCTTTATGTACATAAAATCATTGACGCAAGGTTAGATGGAAGAAGAGACTTTTCAGTCTCAATCTTGCCTTTAATAAAGACCTATTATTATTAGTTTGAACTGTTATTAAAAAGGAAGAAGAAAACGCTAACCGCGGAATAAGGCATTTTTATAATTCTGTATCATCCTTAAGAGCTGCTAATAACGACCACATGTACGAAAAATGAAGCTCGATATTATAATACCTTTATGTTGCTATATATAGCAAGATAAAGGCAAATATAAAATATAATAATAATAATATATATCTTTGCATGGCAATTAGAAAATTTAGATAAATCGCAAAGAATAGTTAATTATTGAACATATTCCTGTATACAGAAGAAATAATAAATGATTAAATGGTAAAAAGTAATTAATGACTCGACAGATCATGTTCATTGTAATCATGGTCATAATGAAGAAGTTCTTAATACTGAACAATTGCCACGCACGATAAATCTGTACTAAATTTCAGTTTTACAATATAATAATACGACTTTATTCGGGCGAGATTTAGACTACCAAGTCTGTTCTTACATCTAAACTTTCGACATATGAAATTTAAAAGAGATAGCTTAAAAAAAGTTCACAAAATAGCTACGTTGTTGGTTTAAAAGCTAAGTTTGTACTAAGGTAAAAGTACACCTGAGATGTATTGAAACTTACTGATATTTAAGAAATGTTTAAGGAAATCTGACTAAATCAGATTTGAAAAACAAGCAGCATGGTACAGACAAATTTATTCATAAACATAACAACTAGAAATAAAATTTCAGAAGAAATAAACAAAAAATACATTATAAAAAACAAATAATACGGTTTCAAAACAGTTTAGTATTAAGATAGCAATAAAAAACTAAATGCGAATTCGAAATAACGGAAATTAATCAGTTCAACACTGGTGAATCGCTTTATATAATATAAAAAAATTACATCATCGCGATCGAAAAGTTACAGAGCGATCCTACTTCATCCTTGGTCACGCCCCAATTTGGAATACGCGGCAAGAATATAGAATCCTGCAGATCAAACTTGTAACCGCAGACTTCATGAGTTGCTACGCAAGGAGGTACGTTTTGTTAAAAAAATCTGCAATAATAATCAACCGTTCAAAAATGTTTTTCTAATGTAGGTTGTGAACCCCTGAAAGGAAGGTTATTGAAAGCAAAGTAACGAAAATTTAGTGAATTCAAGAAAATTTCGTTTTCGGAAGGGGTAATCGATACAATGCGGCCTCATTATACTTCGGTGGATCCGACAATGAGCCTAAATATGAGGTATTGACGCAAGAACAAATCGTTTAAAATATTTTCCTTCGAAGAAGAGTGCAAGAGGAAAATAAACTTAAGATAAAGGTCTATCACTCATCGCAAACACCCTATGCCACAAATCGATATGTGACTCGCAGGATATCTATGATAATGTATACATTTAGATGAACATAAGATTGAATGTTTGGTGCATTTATGAGACCAATATGATGATCATTAGTGTTTTTCCTTTCGGTCAATAATGTGTCCTAATACGCCTTATTCAATGCTCTTCCTCTCGTTTCTTATTAACTTTATACCATCTAACATTTTGCGTTTGTCTTTCTCTTTTATTTTGCTTCATTTCACCTTCAATTCGTTTCTTCTGCAGTCCCTCCCCTTTCAATATTTAACCCTCCCACTTCCTCTACCATAGCTCTATCATTTCGATTAAAATCCTCTCTCTTCTCACGCCATTCAGTGCCATCTTCTTTATTTCTCTATTCATCCTACATAATTTTTGCCTAAAACCGAAATCTCGGGGTCCTCCCATCTTTAGTTGTCCTCCTTTCTTGATGTTCAAGTAACGTCCATATACACAAAGAAAAACTCTTCACTCGAAGGATTTCGCTATCCTTATCTTTTTGCTGGTAAAAAAATCAGTTCCCTACGCTTAATGAAAACTTTCTTGGCTAAAGCTATTCTTATACTAACTTTATCAGTGCTCCTTCCATCTCAAGAAAGGATGTTATCTAAGTAGGAGAACTGATCCACCTACCAAGTTTTACCATTGATCTTGATCTTAGATTTAGCTTTCCCTTCTTTTATGATAAAATAGAAATAAATTAATTATGCAATTATTAAGGAGTGTTCCGGTTGAGAAGCAGTTTCTGCATTTAGATTTATATATTCATCCTGAAAGTGGCGCGCATCACCTTATATAACTTGTAAGCCTTTCTAAAGCTCCACGGAAAAAAGACAAGAAGCTCCTATCCCTCCTAGCAGTTATATCCAGTACTTAGTCAATTTCTCTCAAATTTCTCAAACTTTATTAACAAAATAAGGAATAACAAAATCGCTTACTCCGTCGACAAGATATGAACTGATAAATTTGGGAATAGCTTCCGTCGGTAATCTAGTATTCTATCCTCAAACGAATACCTCCTCAGGGACCCTATCCCAGCCGAAACTGAAATTATAACAGACTTATATTCAGTAGTTTGAATAATTTCTAAATTCTGCTCTTTTACTTCGTATTTTCGCACTTATCTCTATTCTGGGCGTAGTATTCTTCCCCGATTGCTTATCCTCGCTTTTCATTCCCATTCCTATTCTCCCCTTTATGCCTCTTCTCTTCTCAGCATCCCTCTTTTCCCTTCCCTTTCCTAAGTCCCTTCTTCCCCTTCGAAATTTTCCCTTCGCTGAAGCCAAGCCCCGCCCATGAAGGAGGCAACAGCTGACGGAGGGGGAGTGAGAGAGAGGGAGATACAGAGGGAAGGTCGACGGTGGCGTCATCATCGGCTGGTTCCCGCAACTCACGTGGGCGGCGGGTAGCGTCCCCTCTAACGCCGCCTCGTTGTCCACTAGGAGCGAGGCTTTTTCACTCCTACGATCCCATTCTACTCCGTCTGCAGAAATCCTCCGGAAAAAGTGAGGTTGAGGAAAGAAGACTGTAGACATTGTGTCCCGCGGCGTGGAGTGATGCGTGTGAAAGACTTGCGGTGGGTGGGGTCGCCTCGGTCCACGGAGATGGTTTCCGGGGATTTTAGGAGTCGTCCGGGCTGCGGGAGATGGAGGCGGCAGGAATCCGGGAGCGGCTCCCGGAAGAAGTGACGCCGGAGCGCGGTGGTAGAGGATATGGGAGGTTGCAGATTCCGGGAACTTGTCACGGGGACGGAACCTTCCCTTTCCTCGGCTCAGATGGGGGGGTCTGCCGCAAGATGCGAGGGTTTCGAGCCCGGGTCCTCTGCCTTCCGTCCAATGGGGTACTTACAGAGGCGGGGGCCCCTTGTGCCCCTTAGGAGGCGCGCTGCCCCCGACCCGGCGAGGAAGCAAATCCTGTTCCTCGGGCTGCTGCTAGTGTTGGCTGCCCGACTGCCATCGCCGGTGTCGGCAAATCCGGACGCGAAGAGACTGTACGACGACCTGCTCTCCAACTACAACCGGCTCATAAGACCGGTCAGCAACAACACGGACACTGTTTTGGTGAAGTTGGGCCTGAGGTTGTCGCAGCTCATCGACCTGGTATGTCGAGATTTTCCTCTTACGTTTGATTTTTCCACGGATTGCGCGTGGGTGGTTTAATTTGCTGTACATATGTTGCCGCACGTATTCTTTTAACGTCGGCACCGTACGAATTCGATCCTCTTATCCAATGATTGTGCTCTTAAGATTATAGTAACGGGCGGAAAAATATTATAATTCCTTAAGCCACTTATAGCTCTAGCAATACGCTGTGTTGTCGCAGAGAGAATAATCGTTTTCTAGCTGCAGATGTGATTATTTAGCTAGTATTATCCCCTCGCCTACTTCTCTATCGAAAATGTAAGAGTTAACCAAATGAATCATAATTATATGCGTATTTTGAAACATTTTTATATTTTGCTATGGTATTGTTAGTGTTTCTCCGTTCTTTTACTAATCGATCTCTAATTTACTCTGTCTAAACTATAATTGTAAGGTTGTGCACAGTGCAGAATTTAAGGAATTCGGGACTGCGTAAGGAGTCTTAAATCTTTGTGATGCTAAAAATATCCGTTGCAATATCCAATAACTTGCCCATCAGTTACCTTCTACTATATCTTGAGGAATTTCTCTATGGCTTAAATTGCGTACTCATCTCCATATGCATCCCGTAAGCTGTGAAAATATATGCATTCCAGCCGGTGCATTTGGATGTAGTGAGCAAAAAGATCTAATGATCATCCGTCTAATCCATATCTAATAATACATCCATTTGGTCTTTGAGTGATGTTTTCCTTCCTTTTGTTGGTATCCCGCAATATTTTCAAAGCCACAGTATTACCCCCATTTGTTTCTTCGTAAATTCCCATAATTTGATATGCCATAAACCCTTCCATTCATTTCCCACGAAATTCGCGTATACAGAGCTCTAAAATCCGATAATTAATGTTTTCGAAACGATCTCCTTAATATATTCACCCACTCGTCATGACATTTTGTATTCAAGGGGCGGTTATTAATCTGACTGTCGGAAAAGGACGAGGATCCTTGACATTTCGTTTCCATCCTCGTGAAAAATCTATCGATGCCTCCGTATCTCCTGTCATTGATTTTCATCCTTCTTGTTTCAAGTGCTATTCATTGGAAGCAAACCAACGCTGAAATACCATAATCAGCTTTTATTGCTACACTGGTGTTGTTTTCTTTAATATGCGCCCCTTGTGGTAGACATACTTACGTAGCTTTTAAATTATTTCTCATAAGGATGATTAATCTCATATCAGCTTTATTAATTTATTATGAACCTCCAATATTACCTATCTTGCTGGTAAATTCATCATACATCAATTTTTTGCGCAGAATAAGAAGTCACAGCATCAAATTTAAGGTTAAAATTCGTTTTATTTATTCATCTCCCTCTGTCATGAGAAGGATTCCTCACTTTGAACGCTTGAACAAACTACTGTAATATTTATTTATATTGAGGAAATTGTGTCTTGGTTGAGTCGTGGCTACTTTGAAATGTCTGAAGAGTTCTGCTGCAGCATAAAAAAGTTGGAATGTTTGAAGTGCATTAGAAAGTGGATTTTCATCTACATTCCTAAACCTTGTCAATAATAGCCATTTGTTCTTACGAAAACAATTACAAATGCGGTGCTGTAGATGGTTGGAGAAGAGGATCGATGTTAGATAGGAATAGTTAAGTTACGGCGGCAAAGGATGGGTGGTTCTAATACAGAAAGGAGATGGATTGCTAAAAACAGTACCAGATAGTAGAATACAAGGGAAAGACAGAAGGAAAGACAAATGCAAGTTACAAAAGGAGTTAGACTATATAGAGGATGGGATAAATTACCATGAAACGAAAGAAAGGACATTAAATAGGGAACACGAGGAAAATTAACGTACACGTGTGACGATGATAACCCACTTCAGATTAGATATAAGTCAGTTCATACACGTGGACTGAAACAGTTTAACATATATACCAAGAGCCTACATTAACACCAGAGTTTACACAAATGTAATTTGTGAAATATTATTACCGAGGTAATATTTCCCTCGCTTCTCTCTTTCGGGTAAAACTCTGAGATGATTAAGAATGCGAGATGGAAAAGACTTCAATCCGAAACATCAAATTGTCCTCGCTAGGCAGATATGAAACGATCTCCAGCCTTCTTCATCTTTGGAAACATCTGCTGCCTCTATTTTCGGCTTCAATACAGAAGGAAGCGCATTGGGAGGATAAAAAAAGAAGGCGATATCGCGGAGAGGGTCTTAAGCGAGATTTTCTATCCGCTTTCAGCGCTTCGTGGACCAATAGTCAACTGTGGAATCCCATTTGAAATTCTGCTGCACTTCAGCTTCCGCTCATTGTATATTACCCGCAGTAACCTAACGTTCCCTCAAAACCCTTCCCCTCCTCCTTTTACCTTTCTAACCCTTCGTATTGGCTCCAGTCCAGCCATCAGTTTGACTCCCTTCCCTCCAGGGTTTCAGGGATGCGCCCTATCGGAGTTCTTTTTTTTTCGAGTGGCATGTTGTCGCCCTCCCTTCCCACCTCGTCTCCTCATTTTTCTCTTTCTACAGGATAACGAATTCAAGCAAGTGGCACGGCGGATATAATTGCCGTCGCTTTTTGTTTTCGAAAATGAGAAAAAAGAAAAAGTCTGTGGCGAAGGAGAAAAAACACCCGGCCTTGCAACTGTTTATCTGTATTTCTTGAAATGGAAGGGGGGTATTATTAAAATGTCTCCCCGTGAGGTAATTCAAAAGCACTCGACGCCATTCCGGGAAAAAATACAACTCGGAAGAGCTGGGTATTCTTTAAGAGGTGAATACATTTTCGCGGAGGCATAAGCATATATATAAGCTCGTTCCCGTATCCAAGATTGCATTCTACTAATTAGGAGCCACGCCTTTAGTGTAAACGGAAAGGTAACCGAACGAATTTTGCTCCGGAAACATTTTCTCTTTCGGATAGCTCTCCCGCTCCTTGCCATTTGGTCAATCGTTAAACGAATGTCTGGCTATATGTATATTACATCTATATGTCAATCGTAACGGAACTTAACTCAGTTTAAAATATATCGGTCATTGTATACATTTGGTCCTCCTAAGCAAGAATGTGTTAATTGTGTGTCTATAATAGTTATACATATTTGTGAACGATAGATGATATGATTGGTAATGAATTAATTTCGAATAAATTTGCCATTTATTAAAAATATGAAGGAATATTTTGTGAATATAATTCTGAAATCAATATTAATTAATTTTTTTCTTTTTCAACTTTTGGCCATAAAATTATTTGGAAAAAATACTATCATCTGCTAACCGTTGATTCTCTTGTTAGATTCCAAACGTATTCTTATAAGATAACAAATTGTGCTTGACATAAATAATCAGGTTTGGTAAACGACCCCGTCAGGCATTATGGAGCTCTTTGTAAATTGAACTGTAAGTCTATAATAACTAGAGATAAATATTGAGATGAGTGATATTGCTTAAGAGAGTGATTGAGGGTAGAATACAAGAGGAAAAAGCAGAGGGGATGACAAAGGCGAAAGTTGCTATATGACATAAAGAATTGAGTTACCAGTAAGCGAAAGAAATGGCGTAGAGATGAGAATATTAAGTCAGATCAACCTACCGAAAGGTAGAAAACTTACATTTAATAACAGAGTAGTAGTAGTATTGTTAAAAGTGCTTCGACAGCTTAGGTCATTTCGCACGTAGGCCCCCACCGGGATCGAACCCGGGACCGCTTTCACGAACGCGTTGCCCACTTGGCTATCGGGAGCCCATTTAATAACAGAGTACGGAGCCTATTCATAACCTAATCCTTTTATAAACACTAATTGTGATAGAATTTTCGCGAAGAATATTAGTAGAATTCCGGAAAATTACACTCGATTTCGTTTAATAATATACAGTTCCTAACAATGGCATAAACTTATAGCTTAATAAACCCGTTTACGTTAGAAGTCCGTTCGTCTACCTAATATATTTCCACACCATAATATTTTTTGACATATTGAACGGGACTAAGCAACATATAAATTTCCTTTGAAAAAACGGGTTGGTTAAGAAACACTCTTAAATGGCCGTACATTTTCATTATCATGGCATCAAATTTTTTGGAGTCTGAAAAGAATGTGATGCTTTTCATTTTGACGAGACACCAATGAGCCATTTCGATATTCTGTTAGTAATTTTGTAAATACCCCACGTATTTTGAATTTCGTTATTTTATGAATCACAATGACAGATAATCCACATGGAACCCATCGACGATTTGTTTCCGTATCTATGTATGACAGAGGGCACCCTTCTGTAATTCTGACGTAAGTTTCTCTTTTCATAATCATTCGAAATTGAGCTGTGATTGAGTTTTCCCGCGATGTAACCATGAGTACTGTAATGATAAGATAGACTAATTTCATAACAGGGTTGTTTCGTCTCGTTAAAAGTTTAATTGATAATTTTATCACAGATGATTTTTGTATAGTTTTATACTTTGATCATGTTTGGCAATAAGAAATGCTAGTAAATCAGTTGATAGGGAAATAGTGTTCAATAAAATAGCTATAGTTCCTGAGTAATATCACACGTAAATTAGAATAATACCCATTTGTGAGAATAATCACTAAGTAACTGAGAGTCGAGAAACATTTCAAAAGAATCCATGAGCATATAAAGTAACCCCGTCAACAACCAATCCCAAGTAGGGCAACATAATTCATTGCTCCGTCATAAGACCCTAGCATAATCCCCTTATGGCTTCATAATCCCTTAATTGCCCTTCTTAGCATGCAGTGAATGATTAACGAATTCAGCCCTTTATAAATCTTGTAGTAAAACAGTTTCGTGCCGGATAAAGTCGTTGCAATCACGTCACTCGAGCTATACCTCCCAACTGTAACAATCTACATCACAGCTTTTACTTTTCCTTCCAGGATCCTCTGCAACTTCCAAAATAGTAAGCCACTTCAATTTTAAATCCGCTATAACTCCGTGCCCACCAATTGCCGACACGGAGGGAAGATTACAGGTCGTAAAACGTCCTAAAACACGATCCTCGCGTCGAAGATATCTCGAGAGCAGTTAAGGTGCGGCCCTTCACCGTTTCGCCGTAGCGTGGATCAAAGTAACCCCACCTTAACCTCTCCGATTTTACCTTCAACTGATTCAGCACCCTTTATATATGGCCCAATATATCCGTTTGAGTAATTTGTACCGAAGAGGTGTAAAGAGGGGCTCGAATATGGTTGTTAATCATCATGAAGGTGGAGAACATGGCGGGAGCGATGGTGGCAGGTGCATGGCGAAGAGCGTATGCGTTTAAGAACACAACAACCGAGTCTCAGGTGCCGAGGTCACTGTGCGAAAGATAAACTGATACGGATTCTTGTTTTCCCTTGGGTTTTTAGGGAATATTATAAGGAAATTCGAAGGAAAAGTAGAAGGTTTAAGGATTTCGAAAGAAAATTAATGGAATAAACTGAGAAACGTCGCTCTGACTTATGTGGCTCTCGTGAGGTTTTCCGTTTATATTCTGTTGTTAAAATTTTCAATTGCGAGCAAATTTTACAGAATTTTGTAAATGTTATCACATTAATAAAGCTTCGAAATATTTATTTCACGAATTATGTACATAAATGTCTATATTTTATTTGAAAACGTTACTGTTGTCACATTGTGGTAAACCAAGCTTGTAAGAAGCCTGTTTACAAGCATCACATAACTAAGTACGTAATCTTGTGGCTTGCATATGCAAGTAAAGTAACCAATGGCATTTGAAATAATAGGCTACGAATGGGTAGGTCAAGGAATAGAAAGTCAGGAAAAGGAAGTGGGGAAGGATAGGCTTTTCTCTGACTTTTTATCCCCTATATACTACTAAGCCGTTACCCTCTCGTATTGTGGAGTGCAATTATTGATGACTTTACTTGCACCTTGCGTGATATTATGCCTTGCTTCGAAAAGTTACAATTTCATATTTTAGTCTCAGACGTAAATTAGAGCATTCCTTTCCAAATTATGTTAATGCTTTGGAACGTCTTTTGAATGATTAGATATAATAGATTCATAGCTCATAAACTTTACCGTAGAATGCTTGTGACCTATGCCCATAGTTACTAGTTAAGTTTCTTAACAACATAAATAGGACTTACCGATAAATAAACAATTTATTATTATTTTTAGACTTTTTTGTCTAAAATACTTCCCAATGTTCAAATAGATGCATTCAGCAGCAGCTAAATCATTAATCGATGTTCGATTACTTACCAGAAGGTGAGTCACTTTCATGATGCACTTTCCTACGACTTGACGACTTTTTCCTGTCTTTATTATAATTATTATTGGGAATTTTCACATAATCAGTAACCGGAGGCCTGATAGCAATTGTACTATACAGAAAATTAATAAATTTAGATAACATTCTTATCGGAAAAATTAAGGTGAAAGGAAACACATGTCATCCTATTTCCTTATTTGCCTTATAAGGGAAGGAAACCACTCAGAAAATCTCCCATAGGCAGTAACCACTAGCACATTGTTTAATTACAGTAACACAATAAAACTCAATTATGGTGGATAGTTAAATAACAAAGCACTCTGATAGAAAGACACCTATTAAAAACACTAATAATTTTCTATTAAAAGACAGTCACTTCCAATATGTCCTTATTTCATTACCGCACCTCCACCATCTCGCCTCAAATCCCAAATACCTTCTTCTGACTTCCGAATAAAATAAACAAGTACATTGCTATAAACACAAAGGAAAGGAGTAAAAACCTTTATTAAATACACCAAAACTTTTGTCTGTTAATATTGCGTCACATAAAACACGTCGTCACACCATCTTCCTTCTTTTATGGACCAGAAAAAAGTGAACCAGATGGGCTCACAATGAACAAGGATCAGTGGAAGCCTTTGAACCGAGAAAGGCTACGAGGAGCACGATTCGGGTTTCACTCGGGGACCTTTCCATTGCCTAAACCAGCACCTACTGAAAACAAAGTTTTTATGACCCGTTGGCGAGGAGAATTCGGCCATTTTGAGTGTGAAGAAAGTCATCGAAAAGTCCTCCAGATATTCCTCTTCCCTTTCAGCAGCACCGCCGGCCTCTATTTCTCATCTCTTTTGACTCCCCAGAGCAAAATACCTCCAGCACCGTCTATATGAGTCTTTTTTCCTTCTTTTGTTCAACACAATCACCACCTCCGCCCTCACCTCTTAGTCGAACGATGCGCCCACGGATAGGTTTAAAAATATAATCGATCCCCCACCCCTGCGAGGGCGAGTGGCCGCTCCCCGAGATTTTCTTTTGTTTTTTATATATTTATCGCCTCGGTCGTACTCTTTTTCCCTTCCGTCCGTCCGCCTCTGCATTACAGGTGTTCGCTGGCCTTAGTTTGGTTGCTCAGTGGATTCATCATGGAGAGTGCCTCATTTTCTCTCTCAGAGTTCTTTTTCCTATTCGAATACGGTCAATCTTGGCGCTTTCTGCCATCGCTGTGAACTGTGAAGCTCGGTTGAACCCTGGTTAACGGGCTACTTTTTAAACCGTCTACTACAACTTGAATACTATAACTTGAAAACTTGGAGAGTTTCTCAAGGAACCCTTGCTGTGCTACTTCCAGTTCTCGTAGTTTCACCGTTTATCTAGCATCGGGGTCTCATCCGCTTGAATAACACTTGCCGAACAGAAGTAACGAATCCTATTGCAGATCAGTGCACTATTGTTTGTTTTCTTTTAAAGAAATTAACTATAAAACTGTCTCCTATGACTATAATTGGCCCAATAGTCTTAATTACTATCACTATGTACGATATGTAGAACGTGTGGAATGGAAAAAGTAAGTTGGGTCGATACAAAAAAATAGAGGTACTTTAGATTGTCTGGGAGGAAAGGGATTTAATGGAAGTAATTCATCGTCGACAGAAGAAATGTGTAGGTCAAATATTGTGAGGAGAGGGATTGCTAAGGAATGTAGTTGATGGTAGAATGCAAGGGAAAAGGCAGACAAAAGTTGTTAGATGAGATGAAGGGTGGGGTTAGTTACCAAGAAGCTTAGAAAATGACATAGAGTATGGAATATTAGCGCTCGTGAACCTATCGAAATGTAAAACACCTGTGTTTATATAGAGGTTAGTCAGTTCGTTATTTAGTGTCTCTTTTTCTTGCAATTGATTGCGTATCGTTAAACTTCAGTTAACGAGATCATCTACTATCTTAACGGTCGTATCTGCTTGAATAGCTGTTGCCTCGACTAATAGTTTTTACTTAAATCATAATTGTCCGAACCGCAGTCCACAATTGGCCTCTTTTACTAATTCCGCGCTGTGCAGTAGTGTGTGTGTGTGTGCTCTTTTCTTAAGTTATCGTACGATTTTCAGTGCAGTCCGTTGATAACTTCTTTGAAAATTAAGTAAATTCAGACAAAATATTTTTTTAAACTTGTACAATTCCACAATTCATTGTGGAATTGTGAATTTGAATTGTGGAATTGTACAAGTTTTTTTTTTATTTTTATTTTTGTGTGATTATGAAGTTCCACCAAGTAACGCTGGACCTGATTTCATTAAGTAAATTCAGGTTGTGACCACTATACTCTTTTGAAACTTGTAACCAATTGAACTTATATAGTTCAGTTAGATACAAATAAGATACTAATATAAAGAGACATATTCAACGAAATAGTGTGAAATATAAGATATAATAATAGATTCGATATAATTTATTTTTGATGAATGATTATCAATTATAAAACATAACCAGGTGACTTGTTTGCGGCCCGCAAAGCCTACTGGAGCTAATGTGGTTCGCTTGGGGAAAAAGTTTGAAAACCACTAGCATGAGTTAGTCATTGACATTTTTTATTTAAAAATGTACTTAGCTAGATTCTTTCAGAGGATACTAGACTCACAAGCATCTCCCAACATACAATCCGAGTCTGAGTCTGTCGCATATCCTTTATGCGAATAATCTAACCAACTATTTCTAGCAACTATTTTCCTCAGTTCTCATCCAGATTATAATCGTGAAGAGTTGCAAAGGAACACAAAACACTATCTTGCAGGAATTTTATTCTCCCAAATTTATCGAAATTGAAACTATTAATACTCATGAATCTCTGAATTTACTAATGCAGGAATGTCTCTCATCCAAAAATGTATAAAAAACCACGATGACCAGTTTCTTGTACATTGTAGTTCCGGGCGTTTCAACCAAAAATTGGAAATGTAGAGTTAATCAATTAAGGCTTCACGGAACCAGTTAGTACATTAAATTGAACTTAGCGCCGATGTAGACTAATTAGTTAATGCGACCAGGAGGGAGTTGGAAGTTCCCAAGTAGCTCCCCGTATCCCTGGAAATTAATCCTGGCCTTATTGTTTTTAAGGTCGAGGGATACGTGACCTAAATAACACCTCGGCCTTACTTCGGGAGAGTTAGGTCCACCGCGATTCCTGAAATACCAAATTATTACTAAAGTGAACCCAACGTTGGTAACATATTACCTTCGCTTTTGAGTTATCACTTATTTCTGTAAATTCCGGCTTAATGTGTTTCGTTGGGATAAGGTGAATTTTTCATGACGTAAGGAACTCTGACTGAAAAATTACCGTGTTCCATTTCTTTGTACCAGAAAGGAAAGTAATGCAACAAAGAAAGTTAGCGTCTGCAAAATACTGAATATAACGCTACCATTTTACCTTCCTGTATAAGCCGTGGTAGAGATACTTATTACAGATGTTCTTAGTCTCTTCTTCAGGGATTAGGACCTAGCTGGCCTGTGTCGCAAACCATGTTTCCTTTCTTTCATCTCGGCTTCATCGAAAATTAGCTAATTGTAACATTTTCAGGAATTAATTCAATTATTGGCAACCTCTGTTTTTATTTTCTGTGATATCCTCGTTTAGCGATCAAATTCCTAGAAATGTACTAATATCTTCAATTCTCTTGCACGAATGAGTGAATATCCTTGGAGATATCTTAGAAATTATTTTTCCGATAATCGAATTATCTTTCCTTTGCAGCAAGGGCTCCTATTTCACTTGCATATAATACTGTACGAGCTTTTGTTTTGTAAAACTTTGGCCATGTGTCATTTCTTATTTTTTCATAGTGCTCTGTTCCGCATGTATTTATAAGTTTGGACAATTTTAACTCCCAATTAGTACCGCAATCGAGAGAAATATAACGTCCAAGAAAACTGAATTTGACATCTTGCTATAGGCTTTGACTATCTTTAGTTATATATGTTCTTATGGGTTCTTCCTTGGAGATTGATGGTTTTTGGTTGAAAGGTAGAAATCCTCAATATTTAGCTTTGTGAAATATGTACTACCAAATGCAAATAATTCTTTTTGCGTATGGTCTTCTTTGTTTTGTAAAATCACTATATGAGTTACATAAATGGATATTTTAAGTAATTATTTCACTTGATATATATAATATGTCGAATGTGTTTTAAAAATCAGCAGTTTGATAATACACTCTTATTTAACGCCTTTTTCTGATTAACATGTTAAGCTAATTCCATTTAATTCTGACATGAGGGTTTTTTTCATTATATAGACTTTGGAGTGCTCTGATTAATCGCATTAGAACATATTCTCTCCATTATTCCATTGCAGATGAAGCAAGTTTCGTAATATAGATAAGTGATAAAGAGAAAATATGGAATATATTCAGGTTCCTTATTTACGGAACGATTTCATTTACTTGAAACTAGATATTCATTTACAACTGACATCGATTACCTGTGTCAAACCTTTATGTCGAATCTTCATAGGTTTACCAGGCTTTCAACAATTCTCCATTAATGTTATGAATTCCACGAATTAATTTATTTTTCTCGGCATAATTGAAAGAAAGTAAATGCAGACCACTCTGCATAACACGAGACCGAGTTAAAGTCCCACCTCGATGCATTCCATGCTGTAAACTCACGTTGAGTGAAAATATCCAGGGGACGACTATAATTGAGTTTCACCTAGAAATTAGCACCTGAATAACTAGCCTAAGGTTTTGGGCTAATCAAGATAAACTGGCAAAATGAAATGCATTTCGCAAGTAGAGCTAAAAATTAAAGGTGCGGCGCGTTCGTTAACTTGGTCTCCCTTTCCCCGTGAGAAATTAAGTCGGCGGACTAAATCAAGTTGAGTGTTGCTATTTGTTATGCTTGGGAAACAGCCAGCAACGTCGATTTAGTGAATAAGTAAATGCGACGAAATGCTGAATTCAAGAGAAAATTGCTGCGGTTAATGCAGGAACTTGAAATAAGTATACAATGTGGGGCCAACCCCATTCTAAAATCGTGTTCCTGAATAATAAATAATATTCCTGAATAAAGAATAATGATAATAGAGGTAATAAACGAAAATGTTAACGAAAAAGAATAATTATATTGACAAATCTATAATTTGCAAATCAAGTTTCGAAAGAAATTAATATCTGTAATTTATAATCAATCTGTGAATGTTTCATTTTGTGGAATCCTTTAGAACATAAAGCTTATTTTCATTAAAAATGTTCAATTTTATTTTCATCTCGTACAAATAAATTATCCATATTTAATATATGTGAAACGTTTCGCTTTTTACTAGGATCAATGTTTCCCTCAATCAAAGTAAGGAAATAGTCTACCTCATTTAAGGCGAATCTTACTTTTAATACCAGGATTATTTCGAAGGTAAAAATTACTCAATAATGAATGATTAAGTTTATGTATTCGTGAATCGGTAACTTATTTGTGTTACCGGTTCATGCTCATTCTCTTTCACGAGAACATAACATATCTTCTGAGTGTCATTGATCACGTAAATGTTTTCTTTTTGAGTTTATCACCAATACCATTCTGCGAAATACGTTACATTTTTGTTTTCTTGTTTATGATTGCACTGGAAATTTACTTTGCGATACTTCCTAATTGAAGTACTAAAAGTAAATTTATGGTATGAAATCGCTATAGCAATGTCCAGAGAATCTTGAAAGACCGTAAGGGATGGCTGAATACCAAACTTTTTACAAGGAAGCTCTATATTGATACGTTTTCCTCCGGTATTTCTCTCTTCATTTTTAACCATTAATTGTGAATATTATTAAATGCACTCATCAATTTGGGCTAAACACAGATGTGTCTTCCTTATTTGAAGTTCACTCAATTTTTCAGCATTCAGTTCGTTTCTAATAATTTATAACTAATACTTTAAGAGTTTATAAGACATAGATGTAACACATCTCTTTTGGAAAATACATCAGCCCGAAGGTTGCCAGGATGCTCAACCCTTCCATTTTCAGTTAAAACCCCTGGAGAGAGAATGACGCATATACGGAAGAATGAGGAATGAGGTTGCCCTTACTTTCCCAACTGGGAGAAAATGCTATGAGTGGAATTAGTTCGCTTAAAAGCGTGCCAAATGAATATCACTATCGTAGCAATCAATACCGAATGACCATGACGAACTTCATTATTTAGGATCATTCTGAAATCATTGATTTTCACATTATTATAGTAATGAGAAAGAATGAGATTGGTGTAAATGGAGGATATATTTTTCCTTCATCTATTAGCAAAAATAGTCTTAACATAAGACAAAGTAAGGCTTTCCTCGGCTAAGTACAATACGTATCCTGGAAGTTAGATTTGTTCTTGACCGGTGAGCAACGCGTGCTGCAGTATACACGGCGCTAAACCTAAGCTCAGAACGCGGCTGTCGATTTTGTCGCTAAATAAAGCGACTTTTTACTTCTTCGAGAGATCTTTTCCTTGTTTACTGACATCTCGTTCTCTACGAAGCATGTTCTATTGCATCCATTCTACTCTACGAATTATAGATATAACATTTTTGACGTATCTTCAATATGAAATAGCATTACTTACAGTTGACAAAAGTCATAATAGTTATACAATAACTTTAATTCATGTACTTTCTGAACTTATATTCCATTTAAAGGAGCAAATGAGATTTCGTTTTTTAGCTACTTTTCAGCGATATTTCCTTGAGTTTGTGACCTATTAGCTGCTTTTAAAGGTGCATCTAGCGACATTTTCAAATATGATTTGACTTCCATGGCACCTGACATGCTTGTCTGCTTTCAAACTATGAAGATAGTCCACGCCATAATTTAAGGAAATGAAATCTTTGACATTATTGATAGAAAGATAATTTCCTACTCACGGAATGAAATTGAAAGGTATACAGAAGAATATAAAAGCTAGGACGTCATTAAATATTTATGAAATGGACGAATCAGGTTCCAAATGAGTTTTCAAACCATACCCGAAAAGCAAAAAAGATTTCAGAAAAAAATGTTTTAATTTACTC
Source organism: Ladona fulva (assembly GCA_000376725.2). Taxonomy (NCBI): domain Eukaryota; kingdom Metazoa; phylum Arthropoda; class Insecta; order Odonata; family Libellulidae; genus Ladona; species Ladona fulva. Next base: position 2,189,959 of record KZ308135.1, on the reverse strand, counting down.
TAAATGTTACGGATGTATGTGATGATGTCATGATGTATGGTATATGTGGTGTATTGTATATGTTTTGTAAATTTTACTGTTATATCCTTGCCACCAGAGCATTGCTCCAATTGTAAGGTTTTTTAACAAAATCAAATTAAATTAATTGCTTTCATGCCTGCAGTTTCTATATCTCATTTCTAGGGATAACTGTATGTTAACTACTACAGGCTATGAACATTATGAGGAATGCTTCGTAATGCATTGCTATGGCCTGTTCTGCTGCTACAAAGAAAAAAATCATTCTAATTGATAAAAAACTCATATCTTAATTTTCAACGCGGATACTTTTAGAGGATTTATTGATCCACCCTTGCAATTTAATGAAACCATCATATACGCTCTATAATCAAATAACCTTGGAAACCCACTGCAACCCAACCCAAATCGATTCCCATCAGGTTATAATCCTCTTCACAAGCCTGAGACATTAATATGGTGCAAAACGGAGTTGAATTTAGTTAGCAATTCCGAAGATCCATGGTAGAAACCGCCTACAAATCATCACCGCGAACGACATCTTGCCTTCCGAACAAAGTTCTCCCATAAATCTAGATTGCATCTTTGATAAATTCCATCAAACTTTCATATGCGCTCTTCCCAACCGCGATCTTGGCAATAGCATTCCTTCCTCGAAGCCTCTCAAATTGCATAATAATGGAGACAAAAGGAAATCTCAGTTTCTCGGAAGTCGTTCGCAATTTATTACCCAACTCTTACGACTGTGTCTGAGAAGATTCAGAGGGAATGTAGCAAACGGGGTAGATATAGCAATCACAAAAGCCAATAAATAGTAAATTTCACATAAATACGAATTATGATCTATGTTTTTCCTCGTTACCATAAGTCCACAAAAAGAAAAATTTTAATATTAAATTTATTTTTATATATTATGAATTTCGTAATAGTTAACTTCTATTCTCTACAATTATATATGTTACCTACTATAAATGGTGCGTTATGAGCTTCAGAGGATTTGTCAGTACGGCAAGCTACAACATGAGTTACTATGGTTAAATTGTCCATTGAGATAGCTCGTGTTCTTTATACATACGAACGTCTTGAAGCTAATAGGAACTATATGGTAACATATGTAATAGGGATAATAACTCAAGCACTTACACAATTGTTTCTTTCCTAGAAGTGTTCATATAATATTTGGCAGACTCTTTCTTTTGTCGTTGCTGCTTAGATTCCCATCAGTAGTAGTAGCAGCAGTATTGTTAAAACTGCTTCTACAACTATGGTGATTTTGCACGTATTTCCCACTGGGAATAGAACCCGGGACCGCTTTCACCGAAGTCGAACGTGTTGCCCACTTAGCTATCCAGGAGCCCAGGTTGCCATCAACTGATAATGTTAACTCGTTGACGAAACTTCTCAATAAAAATCTGGTGTTTGGAAATTACGGTCTTCTGTCTTTTGGGATATATGTCGAGTTTCTTGAAGTCATGCTTGAGTTTATTAATTTTATATACCACTCTTCTTTAACAAAGGAATTTAATTACAAGCAAATAAATAAACGCGAAGCTCAGAAAAACGACGTTAAATGCACAAACCATATAAAGTATCGTAAGAGAAAAAAGCTTTATATTTCTTAATGGCATCCGTGCAACTGTTTTTAAGCTTCACGATTTCCGTAGAAAAAACGAATAAGTAAAGAGAGTGCGCTTCCTCGCGATCTTTCGATTGAAGCCCTCCGAGAAAATTCCCCTCCTGACCCCGAACAATAGCCAGGTCAAGCGTCTGCTGCAAAAACCTACATTTCCTCAAGCCTCGAAAAATTCTGCAACTGCGAAAAGTTGTCCCTCGCAAACAATTCCGCTAAAGCGACCGCCGACGTGGATGTCTGGCACGCTAAGGTTTTTGCGTCCGAGAGACTTCTCCGAACACAGAAGAGAAAAAAGAGGAAGCCGTGTCTGTTCAGTCATGTGCCGGCCCAAACGCGGTGAAATAGGATGGAAGAAAAAGGGACCATGTAACAGAAGAAGATTATCGACTTGGAGCGCGCACACACACATTCGCCGCAACTCCCCTCGGAATTCGCGCAAAAAACAGGGGAGATGGACCGAGAGAGAAAGAATGGGAGACGGGAGCGGGTTTTCTCTTTGTTGCCTCGAAGATAAGACGGTTGCCTACAGCGGTCATTTTTTCTCACAGGGGGAAAAAGGGCGGCACGGAAAATAAAAACACCCCTCCGCTTCTTCAGAGGGAAAAATGAGGAAGGACTCGTTGGAGAGAAGTAGTCTTTTGAGAGATAGAGGAGGAACGTCTAAGAGTTCTTTCTCTCTTGTTTCTTGAGCTATTTTTCGCTCGGCTCCTTCTTTTTTAAATTGATGGACCGGAGAGATCGCGCCTCGAGAGCATGATCCGTAAAGTTCCCTACTAATTCCGAGATGCCGTCACGAGTGTATGACCGCCCACTCCTGGGCGTAATGCACATCCGAGTGTGTGGAGAGACGACGCGACCGCTTGATTCTCCCAATTAGCATTCAGTGCTTGCTCGGAAGACGGACACGGTGAGTACGGAAGCACCTTTACTCTCGAACCGCTTTAGGGAAGAATTTTTGAGGTGCGAAATTTATCCGCGCCAGTTTTGCTTGAGATACATACGAGGGTAATTTTGAAGTTAATTATACCTGGAGAGTTTGCAAATAGAAATAGGGAAGTGTGGGAGACAATTTTGTTCACCAAGATATTAGGGTTAATGAACCTGCGAGATGAAATTACTAGAGCGTTGGGGATAAGATGGAAATTCTACACTTCCTCTTGAAAGCTTAACTTAGCCTTCAACGTTATGACTAAGAAATGCGCTCTCTCATCTTTACAATATGATAGTAATTAGAAGGATTACATTCATGAGGAAAGGGATAAAGATGACTTTGCATGCAAAGGCTTTTGCATCTAGAAAAATCCCAATGAACAACGGAATGAATAACTTCTAATGAGGGAAAGGATAAGGTGTAAATTTTCCTCATTGAGGCGTGCTCCTTAAAACGCAAGAATGCCTACCTGAAGAGTGGGAGACCTAGGTTCGAGTTCCAGTCACGTCGCTATTTTTAATAATAATAATAATATTTTATTTACCGCAAACAAGAAAAACCTCAATTACATGCGATATAATATATAAAATAAATAAAACATACATAAAAATTAATACATCACAAGAAATTTAAAATAAATTACAAATTAAGACACATTTGAATAAATTTTCCGCTTTAAAGACGGAAGCGAGTCATGAAATATATCAATATCAGAGGTTTTTTCCTAAGACCTCATTTGTCACTCTCATTATTCTAGCCATAGGTTCATATCGGCATACATCCACTCGCCCAAAGCAGTCCCTAAACAGCATATTATGCCTAGAGCGTCTCAGTGGTACATTGAGGTTCACAAGCGACACAAGTTTACTACTGTCGATGAAGCCTGTTACAATGTTTCGATGGAACACAATATCCACCACAGCACGTCGTTTTTGAAGCGAAACAAGATTATATATGTTTACATATGTTTATCCTTTAATGAATTCTGACAGGACCAGAACTGGTACCCGGAATCTTTCTTTTGTCGGGCGGATGTTTAAGCAAATCCATGAAATCAGAATGTTCTAAAATGCCGTTTTGGAAGAAGATTTCTGGAATATTTGAGTTCCTGTTCGTCAGACGCTTTTCATGCCCGTTTTTTCATGGGATAACATTCGTGTTAGTTAACTATTTTGCTAAAACTTACTCATCGGATGTTTTCCTACTATCGACCAGACAAAATTGCTTTCTTTTTTATGCTCTTATAATATACAAATATGTTTGTTATTATATTATATATGTGATTATATTTATTATAAAATTTATCTTTCAAAATTTGTCGAAACGCGATGAAAGTATAACTGAAAACTGAAATAAACAATATGCTGAAATCTCAATGAAAATAGCTAAAGTATCTCTGGCACAATTACCATTGTATACTGGCGCAATTATAATTAAAGATCCCACTGTTTAGTAAAGCAAAAGGAGCTTCCTATGAACATATTTGTAGCCTTATATCCTCTGAATTGCTAACGTAACTTAGAAAACAAATGATGTAGGTGGTGATAGCAAATGTATTTCATTTTCGAAATTACTTCAACATTTCCAAAGTCAAATTTTATCACCTCTGTAATCTCTAAAATGGTATGTTAGTGGTCAGTTGATAGTGTCTCTATCATAAATACCTAAAAAATCATGATAAAGATAGTCGTGAACGCCAAATAAGTCAGTATTCGACATGATGTTAAACAACCTCAGGGCCTGTTCTGCAGTCATAAATACATAACGTGGTTCTTCCATTCTAAGTCCGAGGAAATAGACGTGGAGTGAATAAGAATGAAACCTTTTCGCTTAAAATACAGCACTTAACTCCATTCGCCGCATACCCACAGCCATCCAGACAGGTTTTCCTCAGTCGCGTTAAAGTATTGCGATTGTAGTCCATCTCTGGGATGAATCCGTTAATTTCCGTCCATATTAAAGAGGTGCATTAAGATAGAACGGGAGAAGGAGTGCTTCCAGCTGTCTCTCTCCACGCTTCTCTCGACCAGTCTTCTCTTAATTTATCGATCCTTTTACCCCTTCCCTTCTTCGTCCCCTCTCCCTTCCATTCACTCCGTTTCCACTTTCATTTCGTCCTCTTCTGCTCCTGTTTCCGCCCCTTCTCCCTTCCCGTCTCTCCTAACGGCTCCAGACCAATTTTTGTAGTTTCTCTCATTGGGTTTTACCTCTCTCCCCACCGAGTCTATCGTAGGATCACTCAACTACCTAAGTTCCATCCACTCCGCCACTCTTTACTTTCATTTCATAAGTATCTCTTTCACATTTCCCCCATCCCATACGGTTTCCCTTTCACTTCCCTTCCTAGGCTTCTCAATCTCTTATCGGGTCGCGACGTTTTAATTCCGTTAGCTTGGGTTACGTAACGGTATTTTTTTCGTCTCGGAGTATATTAGATCTGGACCGAAGTTTTTTTAATTCGGCGTATTGTTTAACTTGATGGATTTTTATGCTCTCCTAGATAAATTCACCCGTGTGAGCCCTACTGTGAGAAATTTACTTTCCGTTGTTTTCATTCGGTAACCACCAATGCAACTCCGGGTAAGCTGCAAATTAAAAAAGACAGACTCTACTCGATTTTTCTAGCAGACTAGTCTCGATCTTTAAAAAGACAACCATCAGGACATCATTACACGAAAATAAGAATTCGAATCATGCTAAAAGCACTTCATTACATCCATAGAGTATGTACCTAAAATTAAGATAATCTTACCGATGAAATAAAACATTTCTTGTCGGACGCCATGCAGCAGTGGGATGAACCACACGTCCTCGCTTACAATGCTTACTTCGCATTCGAATACCTAAATTCTCTGCCAAGATAGCACAATTGGCTGGAGCAACCGTCCAACAATTGGAGGATAGGAGTCTCTCAGACTTTTTTCATATCCGCATTTCTCTAAAAATTATCTTAGGTGCACACTTTCCTTTGGGAATCAATGATTAATATCCTTATCCAAAACATTTTAGTTAAGATAATCCTTCTTACACCTTTCTTAAGAAATCAATAACAGGTAACCTACGAGTAATGATAAACTAAATTTAGTAATGGAAAATTCTATTTTAGAGACAATGAACTGCTTGGTTTATAATAAGAAATCACCTAATCCTGCAATTAGGTGCCGCTTTTCTTTGATTTCGGAAGATTTGGAAGGATTTTTCTCCTAAAAAAAACTTCAGTCAGTTTCTATTTCATTTTTACAGAATAGAAATTGTGCCAATGCAAAAGATAATTTCCAAGTTTAATTGATCAAGTCACCATATTTTCATTTCAAATTTTAATCACAGGAAAAATTTCGCTAGATTATTAATGCTGACGTGGATGATAGAAACGGGACTACAAACTGAATAACACGAAAATAAATTTGAGATTGGGATTGTTGGGAATTAAAATTGGGAAGAATTGGGAATAAAAATAAATACGGCTTATATTTAATGATCCTGTCTGATGTCTAAGGCAAAAATGTATTATAATCATGATCATGCAATGATTTTAAACTTTAAGTTAGATGAAATCCATCAAATCAGACATTGGATCAAATAGGAATATATTCAGTGTTTTGAGCACCTTGGTCCAGAATGCGTTAAGGCTCCGAAGAAGCACCTTAATAATTGCAGAACCAGAATACAATAACAACCGGAGTACAACCGGTAACAATTTATCTAACATGGGATTTCCACATCCGTAGCAAACGTATACGAGCACTGTATAAACTCGAATTGTTAAAAAAATAGCTTAAATAAAACTCCCGTGAGCTGCTTTGGGGTAGTGAGATCCTACTTCGAATATGAATGCCGTATATCGGACTCTACAGACAAGTGTTACATCCTAGTGCAAGAGAAGGTGCTGCAAAAGGCAAAACTTTGTGTGAAGAATTTTTACAGTAAATCAGCAAGCATTGTTTATATGCTTCAGGTCTGATTGTTTCAAGTAATGTTATAGTGAAAACTCATTACAAAAAGTTCCAAAAAGAAATGATGATATAATTGCTGCCTTCCATTCTCTTGGCCATAAACTCATCAAAACACCGATTTCTACCGACGACTTCCAAAAGGAATTGAAAAGCATCCACACATCTGCTAAAAATAATGGTCACCCTTACTCTCTCGTCAATAAATTGCTTGAACGGAAACTGAGATAGCTTGCTTTCCACTATAACTTCGTTGTAGGGTCTACCAAGAGGACACACCCTCTATCTCTCCGAGATGATACAACCTATATTTTATTATAATATTCACCTATTATATTTGTAGTAAATTTCCCAAATTCGAATTTTGCCTCCCCTAGCGCCGCAACAAAACACCTAGATCTATCCTTTGCGTTAGTACTAATTTTACTCACTGTTGAAGCCAGAAATGTATAGAATCAACTGTAGTGACTGTGAAGATATTAATATTAGTCAGAGTATCGGAAAATATTTTGCAAGGTACAATGAATATCGTTTTAAATAACACCCCTCAACGATCACACTTTGCTGAGTATTTGATAAAGAATAGCCCTCATTCAGATTTATCACCCTTAATCCTCCGTTCGGTCCAAAAATTCATTAGTTGATTACGCTAGAAAAATTCCAGATACCACACTTTGCATACCATTTCCATTCTTTTACTCTCGTACCCTTTTTCCTAGAATCTTCCTAAATGGTTAACCTGCCTTTTCCTAAAATGAATATTCTCTAGCAAGATATGGTGGAATTCCATTACAAATGAAATAATAACTATAACTTGTACTTTTCCACAAATATATTATGGTTAGCAACCAATGGTTTCGAACTTTCAGTTCATCTTCAGGCTTAGGAATGCAAAGGAAGAAGTGAAACATAGGAATATAAGGGACCACAAATCGGGGAGAGGGAAAAAAGGGGGGACCGAAGAGGAAGGGTCTTGGGAGACATGTGGGAGCCATCAGTTGGAGGGTAGGGGAGGGGGAGGTCCAGCAGAAAAGTTAACCGGTGGTGGAGGTGGTAATGAGGGGAAAAGGCAAGTTAAGAGGTTTGAAGGATTATCTGTAAAAAGATGTTCATTGGCTAGCGAATGTGAATGGTGGAGGTGATGAAGGATATGAAGACCCTTCCTCTTCCGCCCCCCTTTTTCCCTTTCCCCGATTTGTGGTCCCTTATATTCCTGTTTCACTTCTTCCTTTGCATTCCTAAGCCTGAAGATGAACTGAAAGTTCGAAACCATTGGTTGCTAACCAAAATATATTTGTGGAAAAGTACAAGTTGTAGTTATTATTTCATCTGCCTTTTCCTCTCAATACCTCTCCGCTTAATATCCCATTAATTTTGAATGCATTACTTTTCCGTTAACTTTTCCTTCGCCTCCTTTGATTAGCACATAAGTTGTTATCTTGAAGTTTCTATTCCTGATAATGGTGTGACACAACACCGAATCCGTGGTCGTTTGAATAAAACCTGCAGACTGTATATCGTTATTTCTATTTGAAAATTTTCATGTGCTTCGGGAGAAAGAATGAGTAACTTTAGAAAAAAAACAACAAATTTCAGGTTAACTTTACAATCAGATTACGTTCACGGGCAGTACGTTATCGAAATATGTCGTAGATTTTACGCGTCTTTTCTGTTACATGGGCCGATCTGCTAATGCGAGAAAAATCAAGCAAATAGATGCTGGGACTAGTCATTTCAAATATCCTTTTTCCGCAAACAATATGTTGCAGTAACCCATTATGGAAATGGTCCATCTTCCTGTGGTTACGTTTCCACTTTGATAACACAATGAAAGGATTTTTGTGGGGAATTGTGAAATCAGTAAAAGAATAATAAACTTTTCCCTGTTCTTGGATTCACCTTTCGCTTTAATATCAGTATTTTGTTGTGAATGTACACAATGTATAGATGTCTCCTGTTAGTAGATGAAATTGTACTATGGTACCACATTAGGTTCATCTGCTTAGTTTTTCTTTCACTCTTTTAATTATAAACTTTCCAACCTTGGTGGAATCGGCTGCAATAAGTAAAATAATAAAATTACGATAAATATTTTTCTATTCTTAGTGCACCAGCCATGGGAGCAAGCAGATAAATGCTGCTAAATACTAGAACCTAACGGTTTTGAAATGGAGTTAATGCGGTAAACACGTCGCTTCCACTGTTTATTATCACACCAAGTTATACCTCCAGTTCTCCCTTTTATTGGTTGAGTCGATATGTGTCCTCGAATTCTCGAAAAAAATGCCGGAAGGTGAACTGGCCTAGTCAACGAGTCCTGAGTGTTGATAATTAATTTAAGAAGGTTAGTTCGGTATTCCTCGGGAATTGGTTTTTTTCGGGAAGTCGAATTTCTCGGGAATTAAGATTTCTCGGACAGTCAAATTTCTCGGGAAGTGGGATATCCAGGTCTCGATGTGTGAAATTTCCAAAATTTCAGAATTCAGGAACCCTACTGATTAGTATGAGGGACGGAGCGAGCGCAGGAAAGAGATATCCTCCATTTCGGAAGAATGATCCTTCTTGCCTCTCTCTTCGATCGAAAAGTTCGAAGCGGGTGAAGGCAGCATCGCCGGATGAAGAATGGATGCGAGGGGGAAAAGAAAGGAGTGGACCGAAGTGGGATGGAGTTTTCTTCGAAAGGAATCTGCCACGGCGCAAGGATATTCGCGCCGAATCCCCGACCCGGTGACATTTCGAGGTATCTTCCGTTTGGAAGGGGAACAGGACGTGAAAGGTGCATTTAAAGGAACTGAAAGAGGCGGGAACGAGACTACAGCTGGAAACTGGATCGGGAAAGAGCGACGGAGGCAGTCAATTTCGGGAATGCCAACTTCAGCTTTAGCAAATGTGTTCGAATTGCCGAACATGGAACGAACTCGAGCCATCTCTGCGGTTCTTTTTCCCGTGATCTGTTGGCCAAAAAAACTCGAACTCTGCCATTTCATGAATTGAGGTCAACATCCAAAACTTTTGACGTCACAGGACAGGTGCGCGGACGTATGACAGATCCAGCGGTGTGATCCTATTGTTTGGTTTGTATGGAAAGCGCCTGAGAGGTTTTGTGTATCGATTTGAATTCCAATCAGGATGTGGTTAGGAAAGGATTTGCCATCTTTAATCAGTCAATGAAACTTTACTTAATTGAATAAATACCGACACATATGAGGCTGAAATTTAAAAGGAAAACGGATATGGAAACCGTCTGGCGAAACCGAGACTCTAACTTGGTTCTTTACATAATAAGACATTAATAAATCTGTGGAAGAGTACGACGTATTTCTTTTCCATTATTATTGCCTTCCATGAAGTAAAGCATTCACATATTGAGTTCATTCCTATGGTTATTTTTATATGTTTACAGAAGAGGCGGTTTCAAATAACATCAGAAGAAATACAGATAAACTTGGTTTAGAGATCAGTAGATTGGTATAGATCAGAAAACTGTGTTTCTGAATTGATTCCTCATTTCCTAAATTTATTGGCATAGTACAGAAAGCCGTATTCTTGACATCTGTGAATTGAGTGCAAGATCCTTAACTAAAACTATTTTACTTTGATTGATTAACTTAAGAAACGTAAATAGCAAAGTCTAGGTTGTCTTGTTTTGGTTTGGGTAAATTCCATTTCCATGCTAACTGAGACTAGTCCACGCCATCTACTGGACTTACGTATATTTTTCAGCTGTGAAGTATGAGAAAGAAAGAAAAAAAGCTGAGGTAATAGATACACAAATATTTATTGTAATATTGACGATGATAATGATAATATATTTGGAAGAATGGTTTATGTTTCCTGTGCAGTATTTGAAAAGGACAGTTACAAGTAATTCTTGGAGGAAAAATATTCTGGAATCGTTTCGTTTAAAGTTGTCCGCCATGTTTGCCCATGTGAGGCAGGATGGTTGCAGTAAAACGGCGGGAAAAGCGACGATTCATGCTGTTAAAAAGGAAGAAATGCAGTCGAATGGCGCTGGATGTGAAAAGCTCAGGGTGAAAGGACGGGGGTTTTTAAAAAAGAGAGCATCGGCACGCAGAATTCTCTCGCTTCCCTCACGGATGCGAGCCCGTCCCGCGCTTCGTGAATATGCATGGGATTTTTGCGGATAAAGGTAGGGAGGGCGAGATGAAAAAAATGGAAAGTGAATTGGAGGGTTTGGGATGCCTATTTGATGTATCGTCCAGTTGGCAGAGAGAGGGAGAGTTTAAATGCACGCCTTCGTTCAGAGTGTAAATTTGAAAAGCACGTATGTTCCGCAGCGTTGGCTACAGAGGGGTGAATTAAAATTGTGTAGGAATGATGGAGCGCGTGAAGTTGTAAGTTTATTGAAATGTTCGATCTCTGTTGATCCCCACCCCGTCCTTAACTACGAACATATGCGCTCGTTCGCACCTCAGTTCTGTGCGTTCAAATATATTTGTCGTTTATTTGAAAGGATGGACGATGAGTTATCATTGCTTGCTGAGGAACCCTCATTGGGTACATTTTCTCGGACTCGTGGTGTGGGAAGTGCAGTGGAAATGGCAATATATGATGAATGCGATGATGGAAAAGCCTTTCAATGGAAAGGAAATTGCAAATATCAGAGGGAAAGAGGGTTGTGATAAATGGGATGACATGAAGGGTACTTAGGAAGCAAAAGAGGCAGTATTATGATGAAAGGGAGGAGATTTCTCTGATGGATTTGCTTTGAGATCCCATTATTTTCCGTATTGAATAGATGAGAGCATTTATATGACGGGCGACTAGGAATCTTTTACATATGATCTTTACAAGCTCAAAAATGCTGAATATTATCATTTTTCTACTCATAAACGAGGTAATTATGAATTAACGACACAGAGTCAGGAGTAACTTTGTGGTAATAATTAACGTTAAACAACTCCTGCGAAACCATGGTCGTGCGTGTATGAATCTTGTGGTTTAGTAAAAGTTTTGGTTAAAATGGAGTTGTTTAATCATGAATTATTTAAGTAGTATTGTCAGTAATTCAATAAAGTTCGCCAAGGCGTCTAAATTTTCCAATTTATAGTCTAAACTGCTCACTGATCGCAAAGCATTCCAATAGCATATTTAGTTGCAATATTAATGAATTCCCATCCACATCAATTTTCTTTAGATAGAATTCTATTGCTTTTACTTTAGAAATATCATCGTTGTTAGAAGTGAAATGTGCACTAGACTCCGCTAGACTTAGTCCTCGGTTTAAATTTTGTTTAGGATTTTCATTGCGTATTATCACTCATATTTGAAAGTAGAAAATCGTTAAATTTGTATAATAAACAAATTCAGGGGCAGGCCAATAATGCTTAACACATGGCTCCAATATTCCTATAAAATATAACTTTATTCCTTTTGTCTACAAATTTCGTTCATGCAAATATATTTTATCTTTACTTTGTTGTTTCTTCCATCAAATACACTAAAATACCAGAGTAGGATTCTAATGCGGAATCGTTAGTCGGCAAGTGCGATGAAGGAGTACATCATGTTACATAGACCCCACCTCGAGTAGACATTCGATGTGAGACCTTGCAGATAAGCGTTGCATTCGTATTTTAGAAAAGATTTGTCGTAAATCTGTGCGTTGATTCTATTGAGGAATGAAAATGCTAATATATTAATTTTACCAAGTTGTTCCTTCATGCTGGGTTAGGACTATGAGAATAAAGAATATTTATACTATTAATCAAGTTCTTAATTTCCTTAATAAATTCTAATAGTACAATCGCTCTGATAAGGAACCACTTAGTGGGAAGACAGAGAAACAAATAAAAATGTAATTCACTTCCACAGTCGCCATAAATAGTGTGGGATCTATATCTACAAATACCATACAATCCTACTTTCAGCTTGTGGCAGCGAGTATTTACAGCATGATTTACTTCCCTAATCTATTACTTTTGCTGAAAAAATGAGTTCCTAAAGCAACTAGTTTTAGCATTTATCTCCCTGAATTTCCATGTAGTAACAGAACACTTACATCCCTTGCCACGTGCCGAAATGTGGCTTGCAGAGAATTTATGTAGATTTAGATGTAAATTCTCTTGACGGAATCGAATATCATAAGTGTTAGTACACAAGTATTACGGATGCATGAGCCCTGCGCTAAGTTATTCGTCATTGTCGCTCCAAGATATTTCAACGATTCTTCTGTTTATGAGGTTTTCCCTCGGAGGCTATACGAACAATCATTATCAATATATTTTATTTTAAAGAAGTTAATTACTGAACATTTTTCTAATTTGAGTTCAAATTCCCGATCATGCCACCATTTCACAATTCTTTCAAAAACATCAGACAGGATTTATCTATATTTGTACTTTGTATTATTTTATAAATTACCGTGTCGTCTACAAATATCCTAACTTTGTTATCAGTTTTATTTCTATGGTCGTTGATGTATACTGGAAATAGTAACGGTCCGATTACACTGCATTGTGGCCGGCCCTAGGTCACTTTAACCATGTTGGAGCTGGAAGACTCGCAATCCAGTACCACTCCCTGATTTATGTAGGAGATAACTGTACTAAGGTTTCTTAGTTTCAGAGTCATCAGAAGACGTTTCAGATAAGAAGCGTTCTCCCTGTTACTAGGTTCGTTTTTTAGTGCGAGGAATACCGTGAGAATTATTGTTAGTACTATTCGCTTAAAAATTTCATTTTTCAAAGGACGATAGGCTATAGTTCCAGATTAAAGGAATGCTTGATTATCGTGCATCTCTTTGCCACACGCCGAAAGAAGAATTGCTGAGTACACATATGTGAGAATGCAGATTTATGTGAGAATGTAGATTTAGATTATTCAGCTGCGAGCAAGTCCTAAATTCATTTCCAGAATTTGCTGGCCATCATTCCTTGAATTTACTGAACCCTCACCATCGAGAGGTAGCTGAACTTTATAAATTACCAAGTGCCAATTAATTTGAATTCTATTATAAACTTTCCTTCGACGCCAGCCGTCCAATTTAACCCCCTTAAATTACCATCTGATTTAGATCTGTAATCAACCGGCATCTCGTCCTCCCTTTTCCGCCCTCCTTCCGCCATAACTTGGAGCCCTCGGAAAAATTGGACTCTCAGAATTAATCTTCGTTTCCTATTCCTCGTCTCCTGACAACTAAGCGGAAAATGAGAGAAAGTTCTTATTGCATCTTCTCTGATCTCCCCTCTGTTATCCCTTGGTTTTAAAGAGATTCTCAAAATAAACGGTCAATATTTATTGTAATTCAAAATTTTCACCAAAAAATATCTCCTTCATAGATTTTAAGATTGTTAGTTAAATAGCCATTTTAAATAATATTCAAATCTCCCGACCATATTTTCTGTTTCTTAGAATATCTGTATTTTCGTATGCGAGTGTTATGCTTCCTCTTTTTACTATGGAGGAAAATATGTCATAATTTCCGCCTTTGCACTAAGCTAAATATATGTTTATGGAACATCAAAGTGGCTCTTTTTACAAATCGAAGCAAGACTCCAGACTTTCATTCATTCTACGGGAAGATATTCCTGGCTAGTTTCTGTCTCAATTAACTTAAATATAATATCCTTACGTTGCAATGCTGCTGAAGGTGTAGAGGTTACCTTACGAAATTTGCATACCTATCTTGTCATCGATGTTTTGTAATGTTAAGGTATAATTGTCATTAAAGATAACGGAACTTTTGATTAAAGAGCAGATTAATAAACTAATTTAATTAAATGAAGCAAGAAGCAGACATGAGTAAATTATATTTCTTCACTCGCTCCGTTTTAAAATAGAATGCTTTACCTGCAGAAATCTTTTACTCTTTACCTAAGGAACGCAAGGAGTATTTAAAAAGAAAATGAGGAATTTGTATGTGCGAGTGAACTTGCCGTTGAAGAAAATAAAGTTAATTATGGAACAGCCTGGGACGGTTATGCTCGATAGGGTCGTGTCTTTAGGACCGCTACGATGGCCCATCAGAGACCTTAAAAAAACTTACATAATAAAAGACATTAATGGCATTTGCAAAATAGGCAATTACCCATTACACGGAGTGGGCATTTTTATTTTCGCAATACCCGAAGGAAACCATCCCAACTCAAATGCGGAGTAAATAAGATGAAACTCCACATACTGGGTATTTTGATCCACACAATGGTTGAAATTAATTTTTTTTCGGTTTACTCCTCGTAGTGAGTGAAAATTTTGGGCAATACCCGAATTGGTCGATTTCGCATGACATATTTCATATCAGAACAATTTTCGCTATCAATTAATTACATCACATACAATTTCATATATTACATTACATACAAAAATAATTATAGCAGTTTTTATGCAACAGCATTTACCAGCACTTATAGTCAGTAACTGTTGATGAATAAAACTACAATTTGATTTGACAATAATTGAATGTACAACTATTTCTCTCACCAGAACAAAACATAGGCGAAATTTTTCGATATTATCAAAATGTACTATTTGCAAAAGCTATCTGTATTTTAATACTCTAATTGACATTTGATTTAATGAACAATTGATATTTGACTATGGCGTATATGTGTATGGCGTGACTATACCACACTTAATCCACAAGAGACGCAATGAAAAAATAATATTTTCACGATTAGCTATTATAGTAATGATAATACTATTATAATCCCCTTTTTCTATGCAAATGGGTTCTTACGAAGAGAACAGATTTTGGTAGGAGCGTGGCTTAATAAAGACGATATCCAATCTCCTTCCAGAGTGTTTCCTTATTCTCTCTGCTTTATGTTTGCCTCTCTTATTCTTGCCCCGCCTTATCTTTACTTCTCAACATTCTTCGTTGAAAATGCTCAGGGCAGTCCTTTCTCCTTCTGAGCAAAAAGAACCGTTTTTCCCTAAGGGAGAATGTAGGCGGCAGCCATCATGCAGGAATCTCTCAAGAGAAAAGTAGCAAGAGGAGAGTGGGGAAGATGAAGGAACGCAAGAAAAGAGAAGAGAAAGTTGTAACCGCACATATTTTCTCATCGGTTTGGTGGGAAACATGGTTCTCTACTTGATATCCCACAGTACACCCCTCGGTAGCAAATATTTCCTTTAGTCACTTTGGTGGAATGAGGATGGTACTGAATGTGCTACTTCACTCTTCATCAGTGAACAGTGATACCTCGACTTGCAAACCTCTCTGCATAAGAACTTTTAGAGAGAACTTTTGTCTCACTCCATTTTGACGTCTAGATGCGAACTTAATTTTGGGATACGTACTGGAAATATATAATATGGGTTTTAATAAATAAACTTTTCGAATTAAGTTCGTAAGTCGAGGTAACACTGTGGTTACTTCTACCACTCTTCAGATACAGCCCTGTATACTATTTTCATCCTATCTAGTGATCCTGCTCGTGATGAACAAAACTTTTCGGTTGTCTTTTGTAATGGGTTGGAGTATTTTCAACTGTCTTTTGGGATATGATAAAAGAAAATGCATCCTCCATTGAATTTCGTCTCAGCGTATTCCCTGGCTACGAAGATGTGAATGTTATTGAGATATAAACTGTGCTGAATAATGACATTCACCTAGGTGGTGGTTAGCACCTTATTGAATTCCTGGATTCTTTTACTCATACGGCCATTCTCCTCCTTTTACATGGACGTCTTTCCACTCCTATCATCCAGGGTCAGGTTTGAAAGCGTGGAAACTCACTCTTCGTCTAGCCTAGAAAGTCCCATCCTCTCTCCACAAGTTATCTTAACTGAAAAGGAAAAGTTAGAAGTTCGAACCGAAGTTATGGCTAAATGATGTATAAAAGAGAAGAGTAAACGGTCATAATAATCATTTTGGTAAACCTGTTTCACACGTTTGTAAAAATGCCCTACACCCGTAATAGTTCCATCACTTGCGTAGGTCAGGTGGGATCAGATTGGATATTGGATCAAATCGGATTATATCTCGTCGTCGAGCGCCACAATGTCACAGCAAGACAGTTCCAAGAATACGAATAGACACGAGGCTCCCACTTCTCAGTTTGCTTACATTGACTTAGTTGGCAAAATACCTCACTTCATATCTTGCTCTGTAGCACTTATTCCCTCTCCATAGCTTTTGATGGTTGATGGTTGAGGGATTTAGGATTAAACCATCCTCCGGCCTTACTACATTATACACTCATAATTTAAGAAATGTTCATTGTTGGTTACACTCAAAAATGTCTGGTTCAAAGGGAAATTTTTATTTTTTCTCCAATAATATCGACCTTGGGTTTTTTATGTTCCCAGTGAAAACTGTCAGTCCGATCTCTGATTTTTATAACGGATTCAGAACGGCCTATGTAATAGGGAGGGCGCATAATATCAGCTATTACACTTCTAAGAATGTGCCTTCTCTGATGTTATTAAGTAAATTAAGTCTTTGCTTAAATTTTCTATTTTCTAGAGATGCCCATTCTGCTTCCTGAAGCATGTGAGTAAAGCTCACTGATTTTTCGTAACAATTCTTTATGAAACGTATCGGAATTCGCTGTGCTTCGTCTTATTCTCGAATGTAGCACTTTTCTGCAGGATCCCATGCACTAATCGCATACTCAATTAGAGGTGTAACCATCGCAACGTAACAAAACTTACGGACTTTTTCTTCGCCCCTACGGACTATTAGGTATTCCAATTATCTCATCTCTTGTTTCTCTTTTTAATGTTAAACTTCGCATTTCTAAAAAAGCACGGTCTCCTTGAGGGATCCAGAGCTCATATAATTTTTTTGGCTTGTGATTTCAACAGTAATATATATTGAGGGTGCCAGCCGTTTCTTTTAAAAATAATTTTTGCGATATTTTCCATTTATAAAATCTAGTATTCTTCTCTATTACGAAAATATTGTCAAAAGAATCACTAGAAGTTTAAGATCTCGATTCTATGTTCTACTCCTGAACTCATTCGTTTTAACTTTACAATATTATTAATCTTTTCACCTTCGACGACCATTTAAATTGAATGAAAAGGATTTCGGAGACTGAGTTTAAGGTGATTATTATATAATTGAAATCAAATACATTAATAATAATGTAGTGAAAGACATTTTTGGATTGTGTTTTCCTTTGTAAATGCTTTTAAATTCTAAACTGAATCTGCAAATTCTGTTGTCTTTATATAATTGTAAGACCTTCGAGAGGTTTTAGAGGGGTTAATCTACTGACAACGGTGTATGCTATGGAAGGCGTTTTATTTATTGCTTTCCTCACGATTGTGACTATCATCTGGCGAGTAGCCTATTTGTTATCACTACATGTATATAGAAAAAAGTATAATATAAATTAATATATTATGAAGGCTAAAAACTAGAAACTATGCTCGTGGGAAAGGAGGCGGAGAGAGGCAGAATGGAAAAGATATACTGGAGCAAAGGAATAGCTTTCAGTATCGGAGATTTGCGTCGGTGAAACAGTAAAGAAAAGGAAAGGTTATTGTTTACATTAAAGAAGAAACTTTTTTGGAGAGACGCCGTCTGGAGGACGGGGTAACAGCGGAAAGAGATTTTCAAAATGAAAAACGTTACTTTTCCTTCCGTTTTTTAACGCAATCTCCTCACATTCCCCTCCGTAGAGTAGGCGCATTCCAGATATTATCGGATGGCGTCGCGAAAGTTTGTGTAAACGTTTATCCGTAAGAGTTTCGATCCCGCATTCGACGAAAGAGGATTCTGTGTATAGGACTATCTTTATCTGCCATCAAGGGACGCGGTTTCTCCAGAACTTAGTAATTTTTTTATCAGCGAGAAATGAAAAAGGGGCCGCGGCTGCTTGTTAAAAGTTAGAAAGCGATTAAAAAAGCGGTATCGAGTCTTCCCAGTCATTTTCATGCTGAGACCGGATTCATTTAATCTTTATCTCTTTTTCGAGCCGCATTTCGCCACTCGTGGCTTCATGGGCGTAATTTGAATAAATACCAAGCGTGAGTTAGCTCTTCATAAAGAGACGAGAAGATACTTTGAAAATAATTTCATAGAATTATATTGAGAAATTAAGACCAAGAAGTTTCATCTTACAACGTCAATGTCAAAGGTTTTATTAAAATACTGTTCTTAGCTGTAAATTCATTCTTTCATACGCGATAAAAAAGTCGCAAAAATCAAATGTTTGCAAAGATTTTAGGGACGATACGAATAATCAGAGATACGACTATCTACGGAACGATTGTAACCTTTTTAATCGTGTTTTCCGATTACCGATAAAGCAAAACAAACTATTCTTAAATATAAACTCAAATTAATTTATTATAAGATTAGTAACAATCCTGCTCAGTCCCATCTCTTATCTCCCCGCTGTAGCTAAGTAGCTTAATGAGATTTGATCGGATGAGGCGGAACGGTTATTAACCGTCGTTATATAAGTAATTCATTCTAATATTTACTGATTAATCCACCGTTTCAATCAAGAATTAATGGCCTACGAGTACTCAGTGAGTGTATAGTGTGTGCAATGGTCTACCACAAACGTTCTCAAATGGGTCCACAAGCATTCGATAGTTGAAATAAGGGGTTTTTTATAGCTTGCGAAAGAATTCTGATAAAAATGAACCGTTAATTGTATTTTGAAAGATAATATCGGCGGAAATCATTTAATAATGACCACTCGTTGCGTAGAATTTTTGAGTTCCGTTGCTTTGATATAACGGGTTTAAGTCTCCTTTGAACATCCTCACTGAAGAATATTCTTCTGACATTGAATTTTAATCACTTTCTGAGTCACTGTCGGGCGAAATTTAAATTTAGTTCTCTACTTTAAGTAACATACAAAGAATTACTGCCTCAAGTTTAAAGATATGAAATATGAATCAGATTTGCGACCGATACGCCGCAATAATAAGCTAAGGAAGTAGATCGAATCGTGATTACACCCCTTGCCAAACGTCAAAAACCAGCTTGCAATGTTTCTATGTAAATGTGTTTAATTACGAGTGATAACCCGTCTTACACTTCCCAAATTGAAGTCTAACTTCTCCGCATAACAGGTCTCGATATACCGCATCTTTTTCGGACTGGATCTAAGGATATTCGCGAAAGATTTAAAGCAATATCGGTGTCGAAGTTCCTTCGTAATTAAGGCCGTCGGTTATCTAGTCGCGCTGAATATTTATCCTACGTCAGAACTTCTATTTATGCGAGAGTCCCTTCCTCTGAATGACTCAGTCTCTTTTTAAAAGAGGTGGTTATTTCAATTGCTCTCAAGTATTTCCATTCCGAGAAGTGTCTCGAAGAAGTTTTTCGCT
This sequence comes from Ladona fulva, assembly GCA_000376725.2. Classification (NCBI taxonomy): domain Eukaryota; kingdom Metazoa; phylum Arthropoda; class Insecta; order Odonata; family Libellulidae; genus Ladona; species Ladona fulva. The sequence goes on along the minus strand of KZ308135.1, from coordinate 2,170,170 downwards.
GGACTTGAATCATGAGAGGAAGAGGCTTAGAATGGCGAATGAGGAAAGTAACAGGAAAGAATTTTATTCAAAACAAGAGGTACGGAAAAACTTGGTACGTTAGGAGGAGTTATAGAGGTGTTAAAGAAATATAAAACTCAGGAATATGGGGAGACGGAGCTAAAGAATGGATGACAGGAATTTTCTTTTTATTATGAAATCCGGAACAGGTTATTGCGGTCGTTGGTTTTCTACCGCGTATTAATGAATAGGGTAGATATGAATATCTATTAATCGTGCAGATGAGTGTTGAAAATGAGGCACTTACCAGGGCGGGTCTAAAATAATTTTCCCCTATTTCACTCAGTCGGTGATATAAACATGCAGGAAACTCAACATTTAGGAATTTTCAATAACTTCATTATTTTCCACGAATTTTCCAAGGCGACTTATGCACTTTCATATTTACAATATTAAAAAACAAAAAGTAAAAATATTTCATATGTATTGCTGTTGGAGAATAAGAGCAGTAAAGAGGACTTTCAAGTTTACACTTATATCACAGCTGTTTGGTAAGGAGCTTTGTTTTGATTGGGGCTGAATTTACATGCACAAAATTTATAATTTCTGTATTATTTGCAAAAAAATATGCCTGTACTTAGGGAAATATCTATGGAAATATTTTTACGTAGGCGCACCAGGGCCTACCTTACGGCCTCATTCACAATAAGGATCCTCAATAAGACTGTGATTAGCAATTTTCAACGACATACTTTTTTCTTATTTTTATAGATGCATGGCATATTTGTGGGTTCTTTTTTTACCGAAAGAAAGTATGGTGCAATTATGTGTTAAGTTATTCTTAGTAATTGTTTATAGTATACATTAGTTTTTCTCTACGTAACTCTGACGAATCCTAATTGGGGCCTCAATCTGACCTTTACGCTTAGGGCTTCTAATAGCCTAAACCCATCCCACCCAAACAGTCTTAAATATCAAAGGTAGGCCAACATATTTTCTGGTACAGTCTACCTCAATACCAATTCTTAGACTGTGATAGACGCCCATCGGTAAGAATTAGGATGGATGAGAGATATATTTTATAAAGTACAGCGAAACGTTTCATGTATGAGACGATGAGAATTTCAATGACAAGGTGACATATTGAGAATCAGTAAATTCTCAATTAAAACCGTGAGTTTAGTTTCGGATATGGAATCTGACATTGTGTTTACGGAAATGTTAATCATATTTAACCTGTGTTTTTTCTTGGAATTTACGACTTTTTTCATTACTTTTTCTCGAAATCTTTGCAAAATTGTTTATTAATTAATAATCAAGCTTTTATAGTAATTGATTTTTGAAGAAAATTATCCTTTATTGTAAAAGTTATTTTATGTTCCTTTAAATCTTTCTTTTTCTCTTTCTTTACTTTAATTTCTAATAGCATAGTAATATTTCAAAGCATTCTTTGATGTAAGTTTACTTGTAAACCTCGCTGATCGATGTACTTCTACGATTAAATCTATTTGATTTCAGGATGGATGTCAACTTTAATTTAGGATACAAATATTTTAACCCTTGAAGTTGCTTCTATTCTAATCTGCGACGTTTAAAAAAGTTTCAATGAAAGGTTTGCGTAAAGAAGACGTGTATAGCGTAACTGAGTAGAAGAATCTCTTCTATAATTCTAATCGGGAAAGAGTCTAAGAATGAGCTTTCCCTCATTCTCGCCATGCAAATCGGCCGCTTTCTAGCAAAAAAGTGCACAAAAGCTGAAAACAAGAGACGGTGTTTCGTTTAAAAGTCTGCGTTCCACCCTTTCTCCGACTTTCATTTCTTTCCTTGGATTTTCCAGCTCCCCACACCAAGCACTCTGGATATAAAGCTCACTAACATTTCCTCCGCGTTCTTTTTATTTTAAGATGATATACGCAAAACAGCTCAGTCGCTTAAGAAAAGAGAAGGACACCCTTTTTGCCGAAGAAGAGCTCCTGCCTAGCTATAAGTTATTTATTTCTCTACGTGGGCTTTCTTGCAGATGGACCATGTCCTACAACGTTATCTGGGTTTCAGAACGCTCATAAATCCAACAAAGCTCCGTCGTATTCTTCGCTAAAAAGAAAACGGGATAAGCCTCTGACATAGTGGAGGAAAAAGTGAATGAATTGCTAGTGAAGAGTAGACGTGAGTCACGATTGCCCTAGGAATTCCCATTAGATGGATTACGCCTTTATGAGCTGCAATGTTAATGATATCTACAAATTTGATCGCAGTTATTATGTAATCCTTGGAGTTACTAGAAAAAGTTGGTACGTTTCTTTTAGCCTTGGTAAGAGTATATATTGGGTAGCTATATCATATGAAAATCGGAAGACATGGTCAAAGTTGTTCATAAAAGATTCTCTTGATGGTATGCTTCAGTTAGAAAATGATAGATAAATCTAAATAGGAAGTTATGGTACTAAATCAGTTAAAAATTGCGAACTTCTTAGATTTGATAGTAAATAATGGTCTAATATGTTACTGAATATTTACGCGCGCACTTTAATGCCGTAAGGTTTTGATCAGAGGTCTTAATTTGGGGAAAATTGTTGCTTATGAAGGCCGTCGTTATTTCTGAGATTATAAACGATTATGAGCTTCTAAGTTTACATTCATAGGCCTTTGTGGTCAAAAAGCAAGTTTGCTACAAAGATCGATAAATTAAATATGGTAGAACAAAAGAGTTTGTTGTTGGCTATAGAACATGATATAGTTACGGAGACGTGAGTTAGGCGAAGTATCCACTGAATAAACAAGAGGGAAATAAGAAGACTGCTAAGAAATAACAAACGCGGAAGGAGAGGGAAGATTCCCCAGGTGGTTAAAAGGGTGGCGATGGTTCTCAAAAGACTAGGCAAATGATGCTAGATGGTTAGTGGAAGAATGCCATAAGGTTGAGAGATGGTGCTTAGGAAACACTGTATGTTACTTTAACTAACGTTAACGCAATATGTTACTTAAATCCCGCAGTGATGTTTTCTTATCCCTGAAGTAGAAGTTTGAATTTTGGGAGGACATAAGTCCAGTCCTAAGTAGTGAAATGGAGACATTAGTTGAGGGGCAATAGATGTCCGAATAGAAAGAAGGTGGGGCAGGAAGTCAATCAGTGGTCATCGGAGAATATTATGCAGAATGGATAGTATTGTATGAACATGCATTATAGGGAATGGAAACCTGTGCTGTTAAAGGATCCGCGAAGCGATGAATTGTAACTAAGATTTCACAGAAGTTAAAAAAATCAATCTGTCATTATTACTTCACTGAGTTTTCCTTAATCATACAATTAACCGAACAAATATCAAGATTTTTACAGTTTACTCGGCATAATTGCATATCAAGTAAGTTTAAGTTATTCTTTTCTATCAATATCCTTAAAATGATCATTGATTAAAAACAATTAATGGATATATTCAACCCGGAACAAAAATTTTCCGATCAGTGTCTTATTTTTAGGTCATATTATTTAAAAATGCTTAACTCTTCAAATATAATTCTTCAAACTCATTCGTTGTAAAATCTTTAGGTAAAAATATTTTAATGAATATACAAATAAACCGTTTTTCGATGAGAGAAAACAGTTGCAGTAATTAGTAGTGGAGAGAAAGGATAGAGAGAATATTTGCGAAAGGATTAAAAGGGAATTTGGTAGAAATGGGAGATATATATGACAACAAAATGACAGCTGTTGAGAGGCTAAAAGAGGTAAAGAGGATAAATGTAGTTTTCCAGTAATACATGAACGGCAGTCTAGTAATATATGATCGTTGCCTCTACATACAAACCAATTCATTTGGTACAGGGTAGATAAAAATGTATCTTACATTTACTTTTACTTCAGTCTTGTTCAGGGTTGGTATAGACATTGCATAGCCCGAAAGCTACAGAGGTGTAAATTATGCCGTGTAATGGCATTCATTTTGGTCAATTCTTATTTTGACCGCTGTAAAAAGTTTTATTCCTAAGGTAATTGTGCTACGCGTATGTGGGTCTTTTCCTTCTATACTACTCTAGCTCAGTGAGGAAAGCTAGGGCAAATTGTTTTACTGTTAACCTTGCCTAGTATTGCCAAAGCTGTCATTTAAATCTTATGTGTTGTCATCCAAAGCTGTTATTTGGTAAGGGTGGAGGGAATAGGGCTAACCCGGCCTTACGTGGAATGCAGACAAATTGATATGAATGATTTTAAAGACTTAATATATTGTCAGTAATATATTTTATAAACTTCCTATGATCTAAGATAAAATGATTTTACAAATTTCCCTTATAATTATCTGTTATTCCATCAGTTACTTATTTATTAAGGGTTAACTATCTATCACTATGCCAAAATACATTAATAAAGAACGACAAAACTACTAAAATATTAAAGCTGATTAAGCTTCATCGTTAACAGTAGATACTGGCTTAGCATATACCTTTCGCTCATAAAACCAGTCTCTGTTTTAATTAATACTGTGGCTTGTAATCAATATTTTATTATAGTGCTTCCTCTTTTTAATAAATAGGTTATGACACTAATTTTCGATATTACATAATATGTAATCCCCCCATCGTGACCTTTCCATTGAGTCTGAATTCAAAATAATTCACATAACCACAAAATCGAGACAAACGGCAGATGCTTTTCATCTCTCAAATTCCCCCAATATTTCACCATCCCAGTCGCAGGATCCTCGCTCATTTTTCGGATAAATATTCGACGGAACCTTTCGCCTCCGCGAGATTAATTACGCCTGTTTCCCGATTCGTCTTCCCTCGCTGCGACTCAAAAAATACTCCCACCTCTACTCGTAGCGAGGTCGTGACTTATCCGGCGCTGAAACACGGCTCATCCGCCACTTCCTCTCTTCGATCACTCGCCTTCCTTCCGTTAAAGGAGGCGAAAATGAAGAACTAAAAATAAAGGTTTCGCCAAAGGCGTCTGCGGCTGTGCGGAGTAAAATCATTGGGCGAGAAGGGGTGTTGCGAGAGCTTTCTAGTATTTAATATATATCTTGGAGGTAGGGAAGGAGGGGCATATTCGCGAGGAAAGCTGTGCAGTAAAGGGTAAAGAAGGGAGTGAGGAATATCCTTTTGAAGGCTCGTCTTCTCTTCTCTCAGCGATTAGCTTGCTGTTTCTATGCCTTTCTGGGTAGCGAATTGTTTTGTCTGCGAAGCTCTCAAGCCTCCGTATGGATTATCAATTTCTCATCCGCCGACTCTCTCGCCCTTTATTCCTCCGTTGCGCTTCTTTTGTTTTCGATTTCTTTTTGGCGCCATAGTTTCAGATTGATTGCCCATCCTTCTTGCAAACCGTCCACCAAAGATGTTCTTTATGTTTAAAAAGGATATGGTCAACCCCCGATCTCACTAACGTGATTACTCAATTGGCAACTAAGCGTGACGTTTATTTAAAACTAAGGTTCACATAAACTAAAGCTTAGTTTAAACTAAGACTTAATTTAAAACAAGGTTTAATTGAAAATAAATCTAAATTTAAGCTAACAATTATTTGGAAGAATTAAATTTAAACTAAATTTACTAAATTAAAATAAATTACGTTCTTTAGGAATATGTTTCGGATATTATGCATCCTCCGAGTTAAACAGGCGGTTCTGATACTACTCGAAAAGTCAAGAAAATAGACGCTAGGGTTAGTTGCTTCAAGAATTAATTTTGTTCCGCGGTCGATACATAAAAGTGATCGATTAGGAAAGTTGAGTGATGATGCAAGCACCCCTTACCACAAGCCGGACGTAGCTGGAGATGCGTAATAGTAATGAGATTCAAGTTTTTCACGAATTTATCTCCTGGATTTTTAAAAATTTTCTTTTAAACTTTCTCTACTTTAATCGGGTGAAAATTCATTTTTATGTTCTTTCGTAGAATTGTTTCATCATATGTAAAGCGCCACGTAACTTTGTCCTTATGGTCTCCCACATGAATGTAACATGCGGTTCTACCATTATTGACATGGTTACCAACATTAAAGCCTGAGGTTAATAAGACGGGATGTCAAATTCTGTCGCTGGTAAAACCGGCACATTACCTTAAAACTTTGTCTGAGTCAATTCCTTGTACTTTCAAGACATCCAAAAGCATCTGAAGCGTCACTACACAATAGAAATTTGCGTTTGAACGATTCGTGTAATTGAATTCTTCGTAATTAATTTTTATTCTATCTCTCCGGGGATAGCCTCGCTCAATATGCGGCGTATGGTATACGTTAAAAAACCTAATTATAAAACCAAAGATGCAATAGTTTTAAATTCGTAACCGGCGCCTTGTATGCTGCATGCAACACGCAATACATATAGGTCAAGCATAAACTCAACTTTCAGGATATACGATGAACATAGCCCAAGAAAGCCTTTCCTACATTGTCCCAGTGATTTAACATTCCTTGCAAACATATCTTGACAAGCAGAACATTTTTCTATTGTCTTTTCCGACAGAAAAAAGGAAAATTTATTCTTCCCTTTTAAATAAAGAGAAAGAAGATAATGAATTGACTATTCCCATGGTAAATCATTCCTTCAGTAACTCTCGCTCAATTTCAAAATTTATTATTTATCGCATGGTGCGGATTATAGCTTTCGTTTATTTTTACGGCATCGTCGTAAACTTCTACTTCGTGAGAATTCGCCATAAACGACGATTCCGGCTCGTTATTACCCATGGATATTGATCATTCCCATCAAAGCTGGCTCGGTTTTTCTTCTTTATGTTATAGATTGTAGCCGGCGTTATTAGACCGCATAGTGTACCCCTTAATAACTATCTGTTCCGTGGGCCTATTACCGCAGAGTTTGGCGAACGGCCCAAAAATATGTGTGGGCTGCCACATGCAATATCTTTCACCGAAGGTTTTGCTCGCAGAATGCTGATTAATCCATTAAAGGAGATTCTCCGAGTGGGCGATCGCGTTAAGCTCTTGTGTTCAATTTTAGCGCGCTGTCTCAAGCAGAGCGTGAATGCCGAGATCGGTAGAATGAGCGGTAATTTAGTACTTTTTTTGGGTAAATTTTAAGGAAGATTAAACTTTTCTTTTAAAACTAGGATATCATTAGATTTCCTCAGTCATTCGGTAATGGATTAAGTTTATCTCTTCTTATCAAACGCTAATGAGAATAATTTCATTTCAAACATGCTTGAGAATGAGAAAAAAATCTCTATTCAAACCATGAAAGCCTCTCACAGGCAAGAGTAACAACACGTCCCGTCTCTAACTCTCTTCACGGTATTATTTCGTTGTCCCTGGGATTCCCTTCCGTTAATTTTCCGTTATCGCTTAAGAATAATTACTGTATATAACTAGTTAACCATGTGCACATCTTTAGTATCCTTCATTAGATATTCTAATTTACATTTTAAACATCTCCATATATATGTGGTGAATATGAAATACCTCATCATTTTCCATAATAATTAGTTAATATGCTAATTCTTTCATAATCTTTGCAGATCACCATGGTAGAAACAATTTAAAACAGGAAGAGTTTTTAAATGAAATTTGAACGCCACATTGGAACGATTTAGTTCAGTTGTTTTTCTTTAAAATAAGATGTCGTATAGCTAATCATTCCAGCTATTACCTGCGTTTATGAAACTAACGATTCCGTATTCATTTATAATTTTATAACGGTAAAGATTAGTATTAAGTTGATGAAAACACATGAAAAACAAACTATATTAATTCAAAATAAATCAATGAATGTCAATTACTAGGAAATATAATTATTTAGAGATGAAATTGCATCATTCGGTGACAAAGTAAGTAAGAAATCTCAGATCTTTAAATACTTCGGTATTTGTCCTTCGCAAAACATTCAACATTTGACTCTGGAAATCTAACTTTGGCCTCTTTTTACCTTTGAATGAAATCCTTATAATATGAGAATGTCGTATACTTCCAAAAAATGGGTACTATTTTGAATTAAGCACGAGCTTAATGAACACTATATGTCACTTATTTATTTTCTCCTCTCCGGTCGTTGATTAGTAGTGACAAATACTTTCGTCCTATGAAACGTAGTTTCTAACGCGCATAGTTAATGTAATAAACACAAGTGTGAAGTTATCAAAAGGTTTCTACAGAAAGAAAAACTTTTTTTTACTTATTCCTGAAGAAATCATAACGTTTCACTCTGTTCGATATTTTATTCGAATGCGGTTGGCGTTTCAAACTTCAAATTTTTCACATATATTTCATTTGTTCTCATCAATATTATATTTGTTAGCAATAATTGCAGAGCAACCGTTTATTTATTCTTCTTTCTTAATGAATTTAGCTGAAAACACTAATTCTACATCGCTAAATAAAATTTACAAGAATGCTCAAGAGGATGAAATTATCGGACGCTTCGATTTCGAAAAATAATTTTCATTTCAGGCCCAACCAAGAATTTGCGCCCCGGGCACGTCCCCCTGTTGCCCCACCCTAACTACGGCCATGTGCCGCAGTATCGTTCAAAAGGCAGGCTAAAGTATTCCCTTTCAGCCATGTTCGCTCCGCTAAGTATGACGACAGAATTTTATACGTGTTTTCCCCCTCCGCGCACACCCTTCAACATTCCCGTTCTAACCGTCCTCCTCCCCCCGAGACGCTTTCCTCTCCTTCCGAAATTCCTCTGTTAAGCCGCGACACACGCGCCCATTCGCTCGTCACTTGTCATTCCTTCCCCACGCACCACGCCTTCCTCTTTATCCCCACGCAAAAGCCGCGAGTCACAGGGCTGTTTCTGTTTCCCAAGATTCTCTACCAGCCGCACCCTTCACCCGGCCCATGTTAAAAGGAGTCTTTGATACTCCCAAGAGTGCTCCCCCCTCTCCGGCTTTCTCTCTCATAACCATCTCTCAGTTCTTACTGCTCTTTCCCGACAACCAAGTCGCTCAGAAACCCCTTTACCTCAGTTTGCATAACACGGTTCGGGACCTTGCCATGCCCTTCATTTCCTCCTCGATTATTTCCCCACGCAGCATCCTTGTCGGTTTCTTACAACTTTGGTGTTACTAGCTCCCCATCCTCTTCTGCGTTCATTTTCTAACTTTCTCGTCCCGAAACTTAGCCGCTTCTTATTTGCTGGGTGGGAATGTTTACTTGTCTACGAAACACTTATTCTCTTACCCTCGTGAGAACCAAGCCACACAATATTCCAAATATTTCACCATCTAGGTTGTTTATCTTCTTCCACTACTCAATAATATTTTTCTGATATCAATTCTGAATATTTATAATTTATAGCTACATTCCAGCACTATAATTTTTTTACTGATTTATATTAAATATTACCATTTAGGCAGCTTTCCTCAATAAACAATAAAACCATAAACTCAATTAAAATTTTTCCAGGAAATGTAGACCGTTGTGCATTACATATGCATTGTGTTTAGATAACAAAAACTAGGTTCAAATATATTTAGTTTACTATACTTTGGTATGCGTAGGACTGCCTTTCTGTTCTGCGGGTGATATTGTTTCGTATTTTAAGAGTTATTCTTCGGTTTAATGAACCACTAAGAAGGTACGGTTTCCTACGATGTTTTTTAATTCTCCAATCGTTTTTAGTAATGGGCGACCAACCTATTGAGATTTGAGATGAAAATATTACAGAAAATATTGACGCTGGATATAAAATTGATAAAAGAAAAGAAGTTCATATTCAAAACAGGAAATGGAGGTTTGAACCAAAGTTTAACGTTGACGTAGTTTTTCGTTTTTTTCCACACTGCAGCAGAATGGCCCTCTACGTAAATAAATTACCCTCTATTTTTACAGAGTTCAATAAGGATCGACCAGGATGAATACCATAACCGAGCATCACGCTTATCTCTACTAAAATCGATGAATTCATTTAACCATCGAGATGGTGTAGGTGGAACTCCCAATTAGCTAAACACGTAAGAATCCGCAGTGATGTCGCACGATGATAGTAAGAATTCATTAAAGGAGAATTTACTTTACGCGCAAATGACAACTTTCTGTTAAGATAGCAATTTGCATTTCGCTTAAAGGCCCGCATTCATTTGCTACATCCTCAAACTCAACGATCTGTTTCACCAAAGCCAAACAAATGCGGCGTTACTTTCTCAAAAATGGATTTATTACAACCAGCAATCAAGCTATGCGGAAAGTAAACAAATGAATGCATTTTCTATTGCTCCCTTCACAAATCTGAAGCACTGTATTTAAATAAGTGGTGGAGGTGAGCAAAGAGAGCATTCGCCATTCCGTTCCATTTAGGAATTTGAAGGAACGGATAAGTTTTGGCATTTGAATGCAAGAATCCCGTTTTCTGAATAGATTTTCTCTAAATGGATGTCTGCAAGGGAATACGGCATCCATCCATTTGGAAACCTTTATTTATTCACCTCAAAAAGGTCACATTAGAAGAAGTAGGTAGTCGACCGAAGGACAGCCGGGCCCTCATGAATTATGTGGAGAGTATCTTACCCTCACTGCTTCTATGCTTCCTTGAGGAGGAGGAATAGTCTGAAAGAAATAAAGAGAAAAAATTTCCTCGCAGGGTTGGTTGAGAATGAATGAACAATTTTCTGAAAATTTGTCTCCTTTTATATCCGCGGAAAAAGCATCTCATCAATGATTAACTTCAGAGGCACCAATGGTCCTCACGGAAAGAATTTCGCTCTTTCTTCCCAGAATCGTTACTTTCGTAAGCAACTTAAAAGATTCATTCCGAATTTTCAGGTCTTTTTCCTTGTTATTCCACTTCATCTTTGATATTAATCTTGAACTTTCCATCACTACTTCTTGAATCTCCCGTGCTCATAACGCTGTACCAACAGTTATAGGTAGTACTGATTACTATTCCTTGTACTTTCTAGTATTAGTTAACTTCCGAACCAATTTAACCCTACATATACGAACATTAGTACTCCTCTTCTAACTGGTAATATGAATTTTCAATTCTCTATGCCGCACACACATCGATTTAATGGACAGCAATAGAGGAGAACTTAAGAAGTTATAATGGAAGAATATAAGGAAAAAATCGGTTTTCAGGCGCTCGAACCCGAAGCCTTGCTGTTGCAATTTTAGAAGTCACTTCTACCACTAGCATCTCTTATTGGCACAAATGTGATTGCACATTAATAATTATATATACAACCAAAACAATAGACGTGTAATCAGTCCATTGGAAGTGCTTACTTTTGCACACACTTCTCTCTCCGACATCCATACGTATTTTTAATCACCATTTCTCACACTGCTCAACTCTCCTGCATTCAGTGCAATTAATCAGCTTTTTCTTGTATTTCTCTCCCTTCTTTATCAGTGGCTATGAATTATTTCATTCCTTTTATAGTTTAATTCTCTAATCTCTTCGTTTTTCATGTAAAAATGATATCATGTTCTTGTTATGGAATATAAAATTACTTTTTTAGAATAGAGAATCAGCAGAAGTAACATCTGCTTAATTACGTTTTTCAACTAGAATATGGTTAAATTAGACGCAAAAACTTCATCTGTGACGAATTCCTCGATATTATTCATCTACATCTACATAAATACCCTACAAGCCGCTTTCCTATTCAAGCGTAAGAATTAGCTTCTTATTACTATTGTAATAGTATTGAATATAGCTTTGATGTTACCTCCTATTCTTGACTTTTTTATTCTAGTGTCCTACAATAAAGTAACAGCAGCATCATAAATTCAAGGAATAGTTAGGGTAAAAAATACACAAGAATCTCAATGTCAATACCTTTACGATATACAACCTCACCGAGTTCTTATTCTCAAATCCGAAGGAGGAAGTTGGCCAACCAGCGGTGTAACCTTCTCCAAACTCCCTTTCCAAGTACCAGGGTAAGCTCAGGGTCATGAAATTTTCAACCGCTGCGGTTTTTTAAGGCAACCTCCGTTTGCCTTTTCTCCCAGTGTACTTCTTCCTTTTCTTGGGCCACATCAAGTCAAAGGTGGTGAATATTTCAACGAGCGGTGATTGTATCTACTCGTCACGAACTTCCGTAACCGGCAAAGACGGGTTTTACCTCGTGTCTAGAATCCAAATAAGAGATTTATACCTGGGTGAGAGAATAAAAGCAACAATTCTGATCTCAGAATGTTGCATCTCACGGTTACTTCTCTCTTAAGGTCTTTATATACAATTTTTAACTCCCAACATAAGCGCCTTTGCTCTTTTCATACCTTTATATCGCCCATCGATTTATTATGCCATAATCTTGCGTCTTTCAAGGGTGGAAAGTGCCTTTTCAGTCTATATTGTAAACCTCACTGAATAAACCTGATTTCTTTGGGAGGTTACGTTTCCAAACTTCAAACATCTTCCAAGTTCGGAAGATATTTTTCCGATTTCTTATACTGAAGTTTTATTAACGGTAAGAAAAATATATGGCTGGAGGAGAGCCATTATATTCGGCTTGGATAAAATGACGATATTTTTGAATGTGTCTGAACAGAAAAGGTGTCCAAGGGGTGTCTTTTATATAGATAGATTTTCTATTGGTGACGTTAGGCCCATGAGGGTCTCTCTTCCACATAGCCTTGTATGTCATTACAATGTTTACAAAAATTAATTTGAAACAAAAAGGAGTACAACGGAGTGGTGAAATATTGCAACTTGACAAAAAGAAACCCAAGTTGCGGAAACACACCTGCAGAGAATAGAGATGAAAATATCCGCGAAAACGCAATAATAACCGCAAAGGAAATACATAATATATTGTAGTTACTCAGTAAAATTTTGGAATAGTCAAATAATATTTTTTAATGTTTAAGATACGGAAAATTGCAACCAACATTTAATCCTGTTAACTTGATTAATCCATATAAATTAAGATTTTTAAATAATTAATTTAAATGATTTCAGATAAAGGTGTTCCTTAAATAATCAGTACTTATTTCTGCAATCTTTGTCATTGTATTTCGTCATATTCTTCTTTAATAGAGAGAGAAGCCTGAAAATAAAGTAAGAAAGGATACACCAGGTGAAATAAATTCATAACAATTCCTCATGAGTATCAGGAGAGTTTTTAGCAGTGTCCTGAATCTCATGTCCCTCGCACATACCACATTTTGCCAATGTGAAGGAGTCAACTGCTCAAAATTAATAGTGATAGAAAGAATACGTTTATTAAATCGTTACTATGACGAAAATTTACGGCGTTTATACATTCAAGGCGGTATTATATGCGAATGTAAATACGTACATGATCGTACGTCACTTCCGTAATAACTTCGGTACAACTCTTTTTTAATGCATGTTACTTACTTGACGAAACCAACAATAAGGAAGGAGAACTTTCAGGGATGAAAATGAGCTAGAACAAAAGTATCCTAAAAAAACACATTAAAAATATCCTAAACTGTTCACTGCCAAAGACAGAACTTGTAATTAGAAGTCCTTACAAATTAAAAAGAGAGAAACTAATTCAGTCTTCCCATAACATACATGTGTTTGTGCGGTGAAATTCAAGTGGAAACTCTTAACGAACACTATGGCGAAGTGTTTATCGTGTAGAAGAAGAGGAAATACATGCGCAAGAGAGATTATATTCAAGGCATGCATGCACTTACAACTCCACAAAGCGTGTTATTGTCCCAGCTGTTGAATACCGTATATTTGATTCCTGATGTCGGATTCAAATGATTGTTTTTTTCCTTTCTTACGCCTCAGGAATCGTTATAGCCTGAAATTTTACCTTCAATTTTTCATTGGAAGCACCCGCTGTGCCTCATATCATCCCAACAGTCTTAAAATACTGGGAGGCAATATAATAGGATGGCGTATCAGTGGTTAATTTAATATGATTAGGATAGTAAACTGTATGAATATCTTGATTAATGAGTAAATAGTAGTAATTGAAATTGTGCATATATTAAGGAAATTTAAAAGTTATAAATGGAAAGAAAGGAATTTTTCATGTCTGTACATAGTTTGCATTTTAACATGAAAACAACATTCTTTCGGTTAATTGAATAATCTGGCATTTTCTCGGTTAACCAGCTAAATTGGCTGACCGGTTTATCTCTTACTAAGCGAAACATCAAACGTTGTCCGTTTCTTAATAACGGGTATTTAATCTCCTATTTGGAGTTATTTAACCTCAACTTTTCCCACATTCTACCTTTGCTTTTTGCTTTTTAATAAATATCTGTACACAAAATCGATGGAAGAAGCTGTGACTTTATGAAACTCCATAACATTGATGGTTAAAATAAATACTGTAAACATAGTTAATTCAACTATTAATATCCGTACATGTAATAATGACGTATGAGGTTAGGTGGAAGTTCAATTGGGCGTCCAATCGGGCCTTGCATACCCAATAAAGAGTCTATCAATCTATTCGTTATATTTGGTTAAAAAATTCCAACACAAGTCGGCTATGTCAACTCTACAGAGGCATTTGGTGGTGATCCAGGCACTGAAGACGAAAGGCAAAGAGATTCGCTCCTCATCAACAGAATGAAGCGAAAGGATAGCGTTTCGAAAAGGAGAATAAATGGCGAGGAAAGAAGGAAAGGCGAAGAGAAATCTGCGACAAAACAGTCTGACCTTTCGCATTGGCCATCTCCTCTTGCCTACAGTCCCGCGGCGAATTCGGTACCTCACTCCACCGGCCGTATTGATCGGCTCACGAGGACGAGGCATTTGACCTGCGTGGCTGCCCCATTATGCTCTTCCCCCCTCCATTTCTCTCTTTCTTTGCCGCCGACTAAGTCTGCATTCGCATCTCTTTCATTTTCTCCCCCTCACCGTCATCTCTTCACGTCCTCTTTGGCCACATCCCTCCTCTTGTTACATTCGCAGCGGTTGGGGTACAGCTGTCGAACAACTTCATAAAGCACCTCGGTGGTGGGTGCTGGGGAAAGTAAAAGAGCAATTTCTCTTTCCTCTATTCCGGCGTCATGAAAATGTAGTAGGAAAATTGAAATATCATAATTTTAAGGAAAAGAGTGAGTGGTAACTCTGCAGATAATGGTGTACTAGAAATAGGAATATCCCCAAGGAGTAACGGACATAAAAAAAGTCTTGCAGGGCCGAGGCTCAAACCCTTGGGAATATATTTATATTTGAATCTGTCATCCGGAAAGTTCCGGGTTCGATTCTTGGTTCTGTTAGTCTTCTTTCATGTCTATTTCTCCTTCGGAACATATTTGTCCTATAAGAGCGCGGTCCAGGATAGCTGGTGGGGAATCAGAATGGGAAGAGTCAAGAACATCTACATAAATATCCTGTAAGCCGCTTTTCGGCGTGTGACAGGGGGTGTTTACACCAAGCGTTCGAGTTACCCCTTTAGCTTATTGTTGTCGCGCATCGTTTGCGGTAAGGATGAGTCCCTGAAACGACTTCTCCTATTTAATCTATTTCTCTTATTTTAGCTCATTTTCGGATCGACCGAAGTGGTATAACACCGATTACGTTTTCCGCAAACGTACTTTCTCTGAATTAATGAAGCAATCGCAGCCTTACTTCTAACTTCCTCTCATTCCAGGATTCCCAACCTACGTCTAAAACCATTTGACGCTTGCTTTTCCATCGTAGCGCTTCATAACAAGAAGGGAGCTAATAAAAGTCTGTTAAATGTTGGAGTGGATATTATCCTTTATTTCCAGAATTTTCTCATATAAATGCAAATACAATTGGCAAAGAAACTTGAAAATAAATTGATAATGAACCAATAATAGTTGTAAATTAGCGTGGTATGTCCGCAGACGATTAAGCTACCGTAAGTGATTCCAAAACGGGTTTACAAATGCTAGTGTAGCATTCACTACATAATGCATTGAAGGAGTTTGGGATGAAGTAAACGTCAAGAAACTGAAGTAACCAGGTTTACCAAAGAAAAAATAACTAAAGAGGAAAAGAAGAACAGGTGGATCAATTCTTTTGATTGGGCAGTGTTATTTCTTGAAATGTAAGGAACAAAATGAAATTCACACATTAGGAAGCTTTCATGAAGTGAAGTGACGACAGGATTTCGGGAATCGAGAAAAAAGCATGCAGTTCAGACCTTGGTAAGGATTTTGCTAATGTATTGGAGAAAAACGTGGATCTTTAGAAAATGAAATGTAAATGCCTGGAGGCCTTCGAGATGTAGGTGTGGCCTAGACGAAAAATTAAGTTTGGCTGATAAAAAAACTAGACATGGAGGTGAGAGAGATGGTTGAGGAAGAGAGGGCATTAATTGAATTAAATAAGTGAAAGTAAAGGAAATTGGGGGATACATTATCAAGAAAAGAGGGTTTGCTAAATAAATTGTTATTGAAGGTAGGATGCAAGGTAAATGACAGAAAGGAAGTCAAAGGCAAAAGATATTGAATTATATAAGTTAACATGAACTTAAATGAATGGCATTAATTAGGAAATATTACAACACGTGAACCTATCGAAAGCTAAAACAGTAAGATAAAGTATATGGAAACATGTACGAGAGAAATATAGTATGAGTTCGATAGTTAAGGAAGGTGGCGGTGCACTCTTCTAAGAAATAACTACGAAAATGACGAAAAATATTACTGAAACGCTCTTATACATCCTTAGAAGGATACTCTTGGAAGAAAAAGAATAGGATGGTTTAGTTCGTTGCAAAATTAGTTGAGAGCAAGGATTCAGGCATATTTTTTTCTCTGTAATCCTAAAAATCTACAAAAATATTTCTCTCTTTCTCTAGTACACACCCATAAAATCTTTATCCTTATTTTCCTCTTCTTGATCTTTTTTCTGAGATTCTTTTCTTTTCACTAATATAAAGCTCGCCGCTTCGTCTCTTTGTTTACATTTTTGCGTCCCAAAGGAATTTCTTTTCTTCGTCGCTGTTAATGATGCCGAGAAGCCAATTTCCTCGCTTCAAGGATGGGACAATTGATGAAAGGTTCGACGACTTAATTACGTATTCTTAAGTTTTGCGGTTGCCGGAGCAAAGCTGAAGTGGGTGAACTTATTAAAATTTCCCTTCCACCTCCTTCGAACTTTCCAGCCATAGGTTTTTAATGAGCGGTTTCTAATCATACGGGCGTAATCCGCAAATACAAAGTAGTATATTTTTTCATGTATAGGAAAAAACCAGATCGACATCTGATGAAACATATTTTTATTAACAACAATTTTTTACAAATCCGTGACTTCGATAGTTATAGCGAATGGTTAAATCCTATAATAATTAATTTGGTAGTTATTGCACGGTATATCATGAGATAAAAGTAAGGCATGTGAGGTTTTTCCATTGACTTACAATGATATTAATTTAGTGAGATTTATTAGGCCTCACTGTATTATAGCGCTCATAGCTCTGCTCTGCATTTATTTAGTTTTAGTAGGCAGTTTATAAGCATATGCATGCAAAATGACTACCAGCAAGCCTTGAGCGTTGCTGCAGTGTGGCGATATTTGTGATGATAATTCTTCGCTGTTGTCAAACGAAATTTTATAATTTATCAACCAAGAAGAAACAGAAAAAAAAGAAAAACTATCAATGAAATAACTAAGTTAAAACAAATTAATATTATTAGGATAATAATCGATATTGTATAATACTTAAGTATTAAAACAAAATAAAACAGAACAGAAAATAAAACAAAACATGAATAAATGAAGTAGGTAAATAACGCCCTTTTTTGGGCTGCATTGAGACAAAGTATTGTGATTTTCTGGTCCATCGTAGGCGTTTATGAATTCTAAAATAAAGCAAATTGAATTAAATATTGAAAAGGAAATAATTAGAACCGATTTCGGTTATAAAAATCTGGTTGAAATTAATAGGAAAACATATGCTGAAGTAAAAAGAGCCATTCAGTAGGGGAGTTTTAATACTGTCCGAGGCCTCTAAAATGCGTTGCGAAACATCTACAAAGGTTAATAGAAAATCACTGAAGGCTATGAAAATCAGATGATACATGTACGAGAAGTGGAAAGAATAGTGACATACAGAATATATGTTGAATACTAGAGAAATGATTGTTTTATATTACATAAAGAATATTAAGTCAGCTTAAAAGTTATCTTTTGGCAGGAAATCGATGATTTTTGTGTGTGCCAAATGATTTGCTTTTCTAAGTTAAATCCATCCACGAATTGAGCTAGCAGTTCGCTTTTGTGTCGCATCCTCTCAGTAAATATCGGCTACGTGTAATACACCGAGAGAGTCGCCTGCTTGATATTCGTCCAATATGTTTGGAAGGGAGATAGTATCGCCTTCCGAATTCGATAATCGCTGTTATTTGCGCCGCCGGCGATCGTTGTGGATTTATCGGATGCTCAAGAGGTCGACGGACAGAACACCCTTTCGCAAGTGGTGATTTTTATCAAAGTATCGATTTCAAAGGCTGTCGAACGCCGAAAGATGCAGTTCTCGCTTCTCAAATTACTTATTGAACTATGCATCAAAATTACGAGTTACAATCTATGTCCCCAGCTTAGTTATAATTAGAGTTTTCTGACTGCAATACGTATAACTGGTGTATTGTTTTCTTCCTGTTCTCAAGCAAGACAGAAGATATTTTAGGAATTTCGTATGTAAACGTCTATATTGAGTGAAAAATATCTCGGAGGAAAAGATTGGGTACAGCATCTTAGGGTGGAAATCTTGTACTAAATTTCTATGGGTAACATCCTCTGGGTTAACTGTCTTTGGGTGAATTGTCTTTGGTTTGAATTGGATGACAATAACACGTAAGAATATGTACCGTGAATGAACCATTTTAATCTGTGTTCTGGAGTTTGTACGGGTACCTTTCCAATTCGTCTTTTACTTTCGTTTAAAATCTCCAATGTTTCCTAAAGAACTTTGGTAATATTAAGTCAAAAAATGTTACCAATCCGTAAAAAATTGTTGTATAGAAATCGATCTGTATTTGTTCTTCTTCGTTGATTCAGTTGGCAGCCTTTGAAGATGTTACGGGTATAATAGAAAGAAATATGTTTAATTTTTCGGCAAATGCATCAGAGTGAAGGAGCATTGATTACAAAGCAGGTTGCGTTTCTTGATGCTGGATTTCACGCTTATCCAATCGCTATAGAATATCCCTACGAATCAAGTTCGTAATCACATGCATTATATGAACTGTGGGTGGTTACCTTAAGTACATCACGATTCTGCAATTAAATCCAATTCTACAGAAATCAGCGTATGACGTGGGAAAGCGACTTTGACGAGCACGTAGCGAATCACTTGCACTGCACATTTGTCACCTCCGCCAACACCGTTTGCAACACTTCTTCAATGGCACAAGGGTGAAAAAACTCGCAATGTTCCCATTAAACGTAATGGCGTCATCCAAAGCCATTTCCGAAGCTCCGGTTTGAAAATCCTTCGTGACCTCAGGAACCCATTTAGTAGTTCATTTGGCCCGTGCCCTTATTCTCACAATGGTTACCTAATGAGAGGGACGCCATACTTCGTCACATCGCGAATAAACCGTTAATCTCATCGGCGAACGCTTACTCGCATGTAGAAAATCACATTTGGACCGTGACTGAGCCCAGAAACCGCACTCCTCCCTCCAAACGTCTCTTATCGTCTATTTCCCTCTCATTGGTCTCTTCCATCTTCCTTCCCTTCACTACCTAATCCGCAGCCATTTTTCCTACTCCCTTGAGTTGGCGTTAGACTTTCAGCCACCCTGAGGCTGGTGGTTTCTGACCCTCCCCTGCCATCCGATCCGCTATGGTCGGAGAAACAACCATTTCTGGACATTGATTTTTCCCTAGATGTTTTTCTATTACTATTTTGACTTAAGTATATCCCACAAGGAGAGAATCAGTCTAACTGCGAACATCTTGGAGCCTTTCCGAAATAAGTGATGTGCATCAATAAAAATGTCAGTGAAATGAATATAGTCTAGCGTGAAGCGTGTGGAATTTCACATACATCTTAAATGATATAAACACTATAAAAGGGATGATTATAAGAATACTAAAATATAAAACTAAGAAAGGCAGTTAAGATTTTATAAAACCGTAGCTACACCGACACTTACTTATGGAAGCGAATCATAGGCAATAACAAAGAAAGTAGAATAGAAGCCTAAGAAATGAGATTCTTAAGGAAAGTGAGAGGCTAAGGAACGAGACATAAGAACTGAAACGAAGACATAAGAACTGAACTAAAAATATTCTATCTAAATGACAAAATAAAAGAAATTAGGGGAAAAAGGAAAGAGCACATAGAATACAAACGGAAAAAATGAGATTCATAAGTGAAATTATGATTAAGAGATCATCCCTGAAACGAAGACATAAGAACTGAACTAAAAATATTCTATCTAAATGACAAAATAAAAGAAATTAGGGGAAAAAGGAAAGAGCACATAGATAGGATGGACAAGACAACATTGACATTACAGGTCTTAAACTATAAATGTACAGGAAAACGAAGTGTTAGAAGATCTAGGAAAAGATGGGTATCGTAACAGGCAGTTAAATGCCAAGTACTTGAAGTGAAAAAGAAGAAGATCTTAAAAGAAAAAGTTCTTCAAAACTTCCACAGCAGAACTTCCACCACCGCGTGTTCTTTCTTTTCAGGTGAGTGTCAGTTAAACTATTAAGTTAGACGAGCGAGCTTGAGAAAAACGTGGAACGAGTAAGGGAATGTCTGGTAGAGTGATGTCCGTTGGGGACTACATGGTACTCGATGATGCCTCAAAGCCGTGAAGGCCTATCAAAAACTCTGAAAAATCCTAATTGATGGATAAAATTGACAAGTCACGTTAATTCCATATCAGGGTAATACAAGTCTATGAGTAAATTATACACATCCATGTATTTCAATTGGGTAAAATATTGAAATAGTTGTAAGTATGGTATATTTTTGTTACCAAACAAGAAATTTTCTTCAATCGATAGTTAAAAGATGTGTGTGTGTGTGTTAAAGTCGCCATCTGGCCCAGCACCTAACTTTGGCAGAATTTTAAAATAAGTAATTTTTTTCAAATTATCTTCTTTATCAAAAGTAACTCGCAGAAACTATTATTTTTAATTAATTAATTCTGGCGATATCTGGTGAAACTTGTTAATATTTCGTTCAATAAAACAAAACCTTACACGACCGGTTTCGAGGGTTCGCCTGAAGATGAGGTAGAACCCTCAAAATCCTCAAAATCGGGCGTGTTTTCCAATTATATTTTCTGTGGACGTAGTCAGATTCTGTTTTTATCGAACTGAGAATTATTTTTAATTTTTCCGGATGAAAGCGTTCGAAAAAATTGGAAATCTCACCCCAAATATCTTGGAAATGTCGCTTTTTCCCTTCCATTGAAGACAACCTAAAGCTTAGGAAGGACTACTTTGCTAATCTGAGATGTATTGAGGCCTCTTTGAATCTAAAAATACGAGCGCAAACTCCGAGGAGAATCGATAAAACGTTGAGATGAAATAAAAAATATTTTTCTGTGATAGGATTGGAAATAAATGTCAACAATGTACTTGTTGCTAGATAATTGGCGTAAAAGATCGCTTTAAATAATAAAATATACTAAAACTTAATCAATGCTTTACAACACAACATATTTTAAATTCACATTGTTAACTAATTCGCCATTGTTGGAGTAGTAGTAGATTTGATAGGTACCTCGACAGCTGAGGTCATTTTGCACCTTCTCAGCATACTGGTTATTAACAGTGATAGTAAATTACCATAATTTAATTTCTACTTCAAAAGGAACAATAAACANTGCCTCTCTTTCATCTAACCTCTGTATATATCACATGATAGTAACACTAAAAATTTATCAGAAATCCTTGGCGCGTTTCCTTGAGTATATGTATAGAAATGGTTTAGAGGTGATTTGAAAAAAAAATAACCCTCACTAAAATAAATGGAAAGATATACAAAAAAATATGACAAATTGTAAATATTTTTGGTAACGAAGGGAGAAGAACCTACTGGATAATCCTAATAATCCGAATAATAATACATAAATACCAACCATAAATGTCTCTTTTCCCGTTTCGACACGATGAATACAAACCTAACACATCTGCTGTTTCTTATCTGAATATTCATGTTCCTCTCTTTTTGACTCCTACGCCGAACTCTCATTCCAAACCTTTCTCCCTCATTTCTTTCCCTTTCCATCCACCCATTCCCCTATCTCCCTCTCTCTCTCTCTTTGAATGTACACAAACGCGATGAGTTCATAAGGGTGGTGGAGGTTTTACGTCATGACCCGTGGAAGCGCCGTGACGTCACACGAGGGGACCGCATCACCTATGCAGCTTCCATTCGATGCCATCCCTTCCCACACGTTATCCACATGTTTGCATCGCGTTCACAATCAGGATAGCATTACTCAAAGTCACCTATCCCCCGTTTCCTCATCCCGAACATCCACCTTGCGTTCCCGCTGGTTCCGCCCCATCTACTGTCATTCTTCCGCGTTATTCTTCCCAGTTTACTTCACCAATACGTTTGCACACGGCCGCAATCTGCCCGTGGCAGCCGCCCCATTGTTAGCCGTTATCACGCGCCGCCGATACAAGCCGCTCTGAAAGACCATCCCGGACTTTTTTTACGCCACGTCGCGGTGGTTCCGAAAAGTATGCATGAGCAAATATGGTTTGGCGACGGGAAATCTATTTTATGCGTCAGAAATTCGGTTGCACACACACTGGGAGCGTAGGCCGTCCCAAAAGCCGAGGCTCCGACGTCCCGCAGCTTTCGAACTCAGCAAGTTTTTGAGTTTCGACGCGGAAAATGGGAGTCAATCTTTTTCCAGATGGGAATGGAGCTCGTTGTTGACGCTGGAGAAGTTTGCTCTTTCAAAAATGCATAGAAAAATCTCACAAAAACCACCTCTGAAGTGCTTTAACGTGATACGTTGGTTAAAACACTGGAGATGTAAGAAAGAATCGATGAGAACATAGTACGTGGAAGGACTGAGGAATGCAGAATTAGCAGACCGAGGAAAGAATATCGTAGTGCTTAAAAGTGTGAAAAGAAAGAATCTATTAAACTAGACTTCTCACTGGAAGCCTTGTAATTTTATATTTATTTTGAAGTGTATTTGATGGGCTTCGGACTTCTCCGTAATTATGGAGACAGTTTTATCGTCGATTCAGCGACCGGTGTAAATAAACTCTTGAATAATTTAATCATTGCTTTTACTGTTGTAACAATCAAAATTTTTATTAATATCAACGTAAAATTTACCAAAGTTTAAGAAAATGTATTTATTCTAGTAAACTATTCGTGACTTCAAATCATAGGCAAAATTCGATGATAAATGTAAGAAATTAGTTGTTCCGAATTGGAATCACAAATTCATTTAGTCTTTATATAAGATGCTGATAATTTTTCGGAAAAATCATTGTCTGATCTGTCTTGGAGTGAATCCGGCACGTGGGTATTGATCATAGCCAGATGCCGATAGGTAAGAAAAAAAATATCCCGCGGGTTAACATATTTTAAGAACATTATCAAATATTTTAGAAGATGTCATACTAAAATCAGTTGATTTTCTCATAATTGTCCTCTTTGCTGTTAGATCAAGCTCACAGAAAATAGCTCTTATTATCTGATACCGTATAGTGAATAATGGAACATTTTCATTTCAGCTACGGTCCAGAACAAAGAAGATACAACTTCCTTTCACCTTATCTCCGAGTCTTTTTACAGGTGATAATACAAACGTAACTCAGGTATGAGAGATACCTGTTAATAGCATTCGACTTATCACATTTTAATGATTGCTATGGAGAGTTGTATTTGTAGGGTCATTGTTCTGCAGTGACGAAGACTTAACACTAATAGCATCTCGTCTGATCGTGGAAAGCAAACTACCTCACTCCTCACCTTGGGTAGTAAGCCTCATTCAGTCCCTTAAGCCTTTAGCATTTGCTGGTTTTCGGGTTGAGTATTCAACCAGCCTTGTTCTGATCACACAATGGACATATAAAAGGCTAGGTGTAGCTGGATCAGCACTGAGGCACTTTCAGCTCGGGTACTGTACGCAATCCTATTATATCTACAAATGCAAGATTGACTCGGTGATTCTCTCTCCGCTGGAATACCGAAGGACGTGGCGCAAAAGGCTTTTGTTTAAGCGATCTCTTCGGCTTTTTCAATCCCGCGTAATTCGGAGTGCCAATTCGCGTGTGAGCCAACGAGCCTTATCTACCGTAACTGCTGCTTGAATCCGTTTAGCAGGCGCTGTGCTCCTCTTCCTTTGAAAAGGGATATTTTTTCCCTCTCTTCCCTTCCCTTATCTTGATCTCCCTTTTACTTTGATCGAGAAAGTTTAAAAGGGACGGTGGGTGAAACTTAGCCAATTAGTGCCATGGGAAATGCATAACACTTTCTTTGTTACAAGTCAGTCTCAAACTAGATTCGTATGGTCAAAGAGACGGAGTCAGTTTGAAAAGAAGATTGTCGATGCCTAGCCGGAAATGTAGGTGTTATGAGGTGTATATTTGGTATAGTTTCTATGTGAAAAATGTGCATAAATATATTTATTAATTTAAAGGTGCAGGTGCCAAGAGCTAATATACCTATTGCCTCCATGACATTTGTCCAAAAATGTATTATTATTATAATTATTATTGTTATTATTATCCACTCTTACGGTAGTTAGGTCGTAATTGCCTCTCTTTCATCTAACCTCTGTATATATCACATGATAGTAACACTAAAAATTTATCAGAAATCCTTGGCGCGTTTCCTTGAGTATATGTATACGCATGCACTCCTGTTGTACAATAGAATTAAAATCATCATCGTTTTATCTTTTAATGAAGCTCATCTCTTATTCCTATGTCGTTCATCTAATTTTAACTTATCATCCCTAATATATTTGCAGCTATAGATTCTGTAAATTAAACAAAGAGTCCACGATCATATCTTGTTAGATGGGGAATCATAAATTTAGTGACGTCAAACCAAACTCAAGTCTTCTTCATCTTTAGATAGCCCCTTCAGGGACAATACTTTATATAGAGAGCGATAGGTTAACGAGCAGTTCTGACGGCGTATAGATGATGAACACTTTAGCTGAAACTTTTCTACTCTAGCAAAGAAAACATGTACGGGTAGAAAACGACAACTTGCTGAACAAACACAAGTAGAAACGAGGCTGGGTGCTCCGAAAAACCAAGGTATTTCTCACTGCGTTAAGTTTAACGATTTCCCAGGTCTCGAATTTTAACCGAACATGCGGTCATGCCGTCTCGCTACATTAGGAACACCTACGTCATTTCCCTTCTTCTCACGGTTTTCCCATTCGCTCACACCGCACTTCTCGCACCGTTCTATATCCAGCGTATTTTGCCTCCTCAGCAACAGTCTTCCCTCTCCACATCATCTGCTCTGATAAACCCCCAGGAATCCCGCCACGCCTTTCCAAAACCTTTAGGGCGCCGTAAAACTTCACCTGGGGGATATCACCGTCAAATGCCTCGGATATCCCCGCTCGGCAGGGACGCCCCATTTTACTCTCTTTGCTTCCTTCCGATCCGGGAAATAGTTCCAATGGATACGCAAACGTCGAGGAACCTTCCTTCTCTCCCTTTCCGCTCTCACTTGTCCGCCGGTACAAAAAGGAAGACTATCTTTAGAAAAATTCTACTTTTAGGACGTAATTTGTACCACGGAACATGGCAGAGAAATTGAAGATGTCTCACTATTTAATTTTCCGTTCTCAGTACACCGCGCGAGGAAATTCAATTTAATGTACGAAGACAAATGAATGAGAAAATAGAATTATTATTAATTTTAAAGCTCTAATCGTAATTAGTTGATGAATTGCTATTTTTTAGCGATTTTTCATCATTTCATTTTCATCCAATTTGAGAACATCTACATTTCTACAGACGCTATTTTCATATTTTCACAGATAAAATTACTTCAAAGTACGATAATCAGCAACCTTTTCTCTTTAAAGTGTATATATTGGTGTAAAATTTAAGTTTGGATTGTCTTAACCATCTTTATGCATAACTATCACAAACTCGAGATACTTAAACATAAACATAAGAATGATGTTAAATTCTCAACTTCTACGATAACTGTCTAAATTGTAACAAAATGCTGGCAAATGGCGGTGTATTTTATGATCAGAACCTTGAAGTTAATAGGAATCCTTTAATTTATGTCGTTATACCAGTAATCCGTTGTCAGTGAAATATTTCTGTATTTATAATAAATTAACGCAGCCACTAACTCGTATCTTTCAATAAGATATTTATATCATTTTAGGGTCTTTATAAAATAACATGATGTTATAATGTCATTAATCCCAGCCAGGACATTAAAATATTGTGTAATTTTAGAAGGTAATTAAAATGTTGAGAAAGTTTTTGGGGTCCAAGATATTATATCCCAGAAAGTCTTACACAGTAAGAAGGGAAAGATCAATGGCCAACTTAACTGTTCTGATCTTTTTTGACTCTTCTGTTGCCCTTAAAAGCAGTGACAAATTATTTATTTAGCTTTTACCGTTCAAAATTATAAATACAGTTCAAAACTTTACATACAAGCACGAATATATGATTCCAGGGGATAATGCAGAAAAATAACCGTTTATTTTATCCGAATTTACATATTAAGAAAACGCAGAAAATATCCTTTGAGGATCAGGTATTTTTCCTCCATACCTTTCTCCACTTATTATACGGTCGACTGATGATAAATGTGATTTGCGATGACGATGCATTTTCCTTTGGGCACTAATTTCACTGCTGAATGCACCACCTTGAAATTGGGTCCCGGACGGTATCGAATCCGCGACCGATTCCACTAGTGGTGAATGCGGTAGCTATTAGCCCACTGATTTCCAAACTAGGAAATGTAATACCCTTTGGGGGTATTGGAAGTTTATTCAGGGGGTACAGTGACCTTCAGGTAAATCAGTCTATCTATTTATTCTTCTTTTTTATGGATTTACCTACAATGATGTCACCACTATTGAGAGTGAACTTAAAAGAATTAATAAAATTGATGTGGTCAAGCGTCACTTGGTGGAATGGAGGAGACATTTCAGAAGGAATGAAACTTAGTAACTTCCACGGGAATTTCTTTTATTTTCACGACCGGTTTCGTTAACGAATTAACATCTTCTGGATGTTAATCATCGACAAGAATTCATCTATTCAACCACTATGAAAACATAATTGTCATAATGAGTCCTTTTGCTATCTGAAAGACCTTTAAGATGCAGATAGATGTTAATTCGTTAACGAAACCGGTCGTGAAAATAAAAGAAATTCCCGTGGAAGTTACTAAGTTTCATTCCTTCTGAAATTAAAAGAATTAATTACAACAAATATACGCTAGATATTAGGAAGATGCTCGAGAAACAAATAAATGATATCCAATTCTAAAAAAATGTTAGCACGAAATTATTTTTGCGTGAAATTATAAACAAGAATTCATCTATTCAACCACTATGAAAACATAATTGTCATAATGAGTCCTTTTGCTATCTGAAAGACCTTTAAGATGCAGATAGGGAGTTCATGTTAGGAAGTCGACGTGGTAAGGAATGTTTTGTAATGATTGGTCTAAAAATCGGGATCGTAATGAAGAAGAGTTAGTCTAGTAAGTCTACTAGTAAACGCCCCCGTCAAGCATGACGGAACTCAATTTAGTTACAATATATCTATTATTGTATATATCTGGCCCTCTTAAGCCATAAACAGATAAGAATAGTTTTCCAGGGGGTTTCAGCATCGTAGAAACACAATGCAGTTTGTCTCAGATCTTTAAGGCAAGCCGTTTCTGAGATAAATAGGTGGACGGACGGACAGAAATTTGCTTTTTTTAAACTTAATTTAGTTTAAAAATATATCTATCATCGTATATATCTGGTCCACCTAAGCCAGAAACAGTCCGTCGTAAGATCTTAATAACTCTTAACGTATATTTCTTACCATTATTTATAATATTTATTCTACTGTTTTAAAGTCATAAAAGCCTAATTTACGTAAATTTCTCATAGAAAATATAAGAACTGGTTATCCCCGTGTACTTATATGGGATAACTCGTGAAATCAACGATGAACAACTGTCTTAGTCGTCAAAGAGATGGGTTGTTTATTTCTGAAAAATGTTATGTATTTTTCCGTGTATTTTATCAAAATTCTTCTAGTTTCGGATCTATATTAATATTTCACGACTTAAAGTAGATTCTATGATGATTTTCCTTTCTTTTGAGACTTGTCTCAATTTCGTAAGACCATTCTGTAAAAGAAGCAACCTCTGCAAGTCATGAAAACGTACTTCCCGTTCATCTCTTATGGAAACGTATTATGGGCTCCAGGGTTCGAACCCGGGCAATTCAGGGATGAGAATAACTTTCTAATGGGGTTTCAGCATCGTAGAAACACAATGCAGTTTGACTCAGATCTCTAAGTCAAGCCATTTCTGAAATAAATAGGGGACGTACAGACGGACGGACGGACAGACATTTGCTTTTTATATATATGACAGTGACTACCAAATGTGAGTACTTAAAGCTGGGGGATTGGCGAGCTTAGGGAGATCAAAATGGTTGGAATCCCCTGAATTCGGCCAAGCGGAGACAGCACATGTGAAATTCCAGAAGTTCTCATTTATGCATCTTAAGTTAAATTTATCATCTTAACCCTGATCTGAAACCATATACACCGACATTTTACATCTTTGCATTAAAAAAATGCACAAGTGTTGACTCTTTGCCCCTTCATTTCAAATCCGAGGAACGTCAATCAAAATTAGTTTAAAAATTCCATTTGGCTTCGAGCCCTGGAAATTTGCCTTAAAAATTTTGGAAGAGCAGCAGCATCATATCTAACCTTGATAAGGGCAATACGGGAAGATCAGGTTGAAAAAGAATTGAGTTCGTTCCAAAATACTGGAAAATCGGAAAATGGAAATGGCGATTGATTGGCCGCAAGGAAACAATTTACTTCTGTTTGCGCTCTTTGGAAACTAGATTGACTCGTTAAATGCCCGAAATTACTTTCAGATTTCCTAGTGTCTGGCTAAAATGACGCAGTATTTGCGAATTCATCAGTTTTATTTTTTTTTAATTTATTTAATATGGTTTTTTGGTGTTGAGACTATAAAAGTTCGAAATATGGATATCAATGTTCTATTGCATTCCTCTCTGTACACAGTTCTTACCTTACTTGAGTCGTAAGTTTTGACTGTTCGGTTTTGTTTTTCTGAATCTATATGTTGTGAAGATGCTCCTCATTTATGACAATTTTGTTGATTTTGAAAATGTTTTGGTTGGTATACGAAGGTAAAAATTTAATTGGAATAGTATAACATGTTGAATTGTTTGGAATAGTTGGTGATTGGTCCATATATGTGGAGAAACAATGCAATGGATGAGAATTTAACCTGCCTTCTGGCCGATGACATAATAGATGGGTAGACTCGAAAGCTTTAACTCTGTAAATAATACGTGCTACTGAATGTTACATCTTTTATTTTCTTCTTTACTTTCACTGAAGTTCATTTCAATGGCATATATAACCGTGCGGTGAGTGATTTATTAGTCAATAAAATGTTTTTGGTGTAGTGTATCTGGTGGAGAGTAAAATTTTTGGTATTGCAAAAAAAGTGTTAAATAAAGTAGCTTTACCTTGGTCAGTTTTGAAGTCATTTAGTTCTATTGTTAAAATTAATGCGGCAACTAATCCGGAAAAAAAGGAGTCCGCACCGACAATCGATCCCGGAACAACTTTCATCGAAGGCGATTACGTTACCCATTGCTCTACTTTTTTGCATAAAATATCTCCTTTATTCCTTATAGTTACCGTTAGAACTATGTTGAATACATGGAATTACATATAAAAATTTCAAACTTTCCTTCATAATACTCACTAACGAGTTAATTTGAGGTACTCCATGACGGTAGGAAAAAGATTTTAGTTTTCGTTTCTGTGTGGTATTTTGCAGAATTTTCTCGAATTATATTAATTACGGTTTTTTACTAATTAGGATCAATTTTAAAGAGAAAAATTGTTCCTGTTTTTTTATTGTTCCTACTTTCCTTCATAATTTCATGTCTGTTGCGTTATATGTTCACAAAATTTACAAGTTGCATAGGTTTAAATATATTCAATTGGTTTATATTCCAATAACTGTAAAAGTAATTTAGTTTATTCTTTTCGTTGTGCATGGTAGTTTCAATTATGACAGAAAATTATTTTTTGTATACTTTCATAAACTGATCATTTGGATTAAATTATAGCATTATAAATGTTATGATTACCAATAAATGATTTGTCCCACTTCCTCATTGTCGCCGCAGAACTATTTCTCCTATCGATACCAAGGAATAGACTCGGTTGAGAAATCCCCTGCATGCACCATAATTGAATAGATAGAAACAATTTTTAGTTCCCAAAATCCCTTTGACAGAACAGCAAGTTCTGGAGGAAATTGCATATTTCAAAAATGTTCCGACGATTAAGGAAGTTTTTTCATTCTCGATCCACTCCTGCCATTTTCTTTGGCGGATCTGAGGCACTGCTTGTCTGAAGAGAGCAGAATCTTGCTCCCTGCGTATTTCACGTATCAAAGGGCTCGTGCATTGCGTCTCCTCGCATTCCTTTGTCCAACCAATTAACGGCGAAGGGAATTTAAGCGCCTAGCAGGGTTAAGGGTTCTCTTTGGACCGGTCGATGAGAAATGCAGATTATGCTAGCTCCTTGTGCTCAGGCCAAGGACAAAGGAAGCCCATGAAGAAAATCTCTCAAAAGGAGACTGCCTCGCCCATTTTTTAACGATTTCAAATAATTACGAACTTGAATTTTCTCTCTCGCACCAAGGGACCGGAGAGATTTTCCTAAGTGGTCCTTAGGTATAATCCATTCCCCTCCTAACCACTTAACAATTTTCGAATGCTATCCCTCCAACGGGTGATTTCTTCCCAGGAACGCCTTTTAATGATATTAACTGATCTGGAGGAGAGGGGTGATTATGAAACGGATACTTCTTCCAATAAACACTACTGGATTAAAAAATGATAATATTTATAAAATATACCGATAAAACTTATATCTACTACTGTACTTTAATTTTGTTTTTTTTTTCGCAAAAACCTCATCAAAAGTCAACATTTGATAATTACTATGAGGTCAAAAACGTTATGTTAACATCAACCAATTCAATCAACTAGCATCCAGGGTTCCTGGATCCAGGGTTCGAACCTTGGATCAAAGTATGGCTAGACTTGCATATTTTCCTTAGTATAAGCTAAAATGATATATTTAAAATACATGTAAAGGAAATTAGCAATTTCTAACATCTTTCATCGAAGGCATATGAGTTCCAGCGATATCTAGTTGACTACAATATTTTCCATTAATTTCTTGGCTCAGGATAGAGCGTATCTTTCAGTATAATTTTTTCTCGGTTTTCCTCTTATTAATGAACACGACGAGAGCTGAGAAAACTCCTTTAACCAACGGTAAAGGAGTTTTATTTCGACGAAAAACACTGAAATTACCTGTAATTAATACATCTCATACTCTTATTTTAATTCATCATCAGCACGATGAGTCTCCTGGGTGTTTATTCGGTTAACTGATTATACATATACTTTATTTAAAAAACATATATAAATTCCGCGAAATATGAACTTATTTACTAATCTATGGTGAATTTTTACATGTTTTGTGAAGATTTGGTTGTATCGTCTGTATACTTGATAAATTTACTTCTTTCGGTACTGAACGATATATTCCGAAAAGGAAGAAGTTGCATACTTCTATCGAAACAAAAGTAGAATGCCTTTTTTAGAATATAAATGATAAATATCGTTAATTTATTTTGACTAATTCTTGTTTATTAACTCATTACATAGTGCAGGAATTTGTGAAGCTGAGGGACCTTTAAGGATAGCCGGGACGTCAATAATAGTGTTTTTCTATTATAGATTGCGTTTGTTCTATAAAAACGAGTACATTTACGGAAAGCCGAAAAATGTTACTAAAGAACAAACGACTAAACTACAAC
Source organism: Ladona fulva (assembly GCA_000376725.2). Lineage (NCBI taxonomy): Eukaryota > Metazoa > Arthropoda > Insecta > Odonata > Libellulidae > Ladona > Ladona fulva. The sequence goes on along the minus strand of KZ308135.1, from coordinate 2,138,238 downwards.
ATAAAAAAGTGAACTAAAGGACAAAATTAAGTCACATTAGTAATAATCATATATTTACGCGGTTGGGAAATATGAGATCAAGTTTTAACGACAATCATGGTGATTACGAGGATAAGGAAGTAAAAATCCTGCGCAAAATACCGCATAAACAAATCCTAGCTGGCTTCAACGTACGCAATCAACATTTAATGGTTATTACCAAAGGAGTGATTGCACTTTATTTGCAAATGGAATTTGGGATGGAAATGCAGGCTGTTGTACAGAATTATTAATTATTTGACTTAGAATGAAGTACTCGAGTGGTGGAATCCAGGGCAATCGATAATCGTCGATATGATTTCATTTGATGGCTGCTCCATACTGCCGCGGATTTATGATATGTGAAAATATAATATTTAATATTTCCTGAGACGTACCATTTATCACGAGCGAGATTTAGGAAATGTAATTTTAATATGCTGAATATGCTCATAGCGGAACACAGCTCAAATCATTTAAAAAAACAAAAATAAACTAGTCGAATTTCCTCCACGAAAGTTTTCAAGACCCGGTACTCGCTTTCGGTTGACAAAACATATTGCTCTCCCGCATAAAAATCCAAAAACTTGACCGAAAATGTATCCTGAGTATGTCTCTTCAATAATTTATAAATTGATGTTGATAACTAAATAACGTATGAATACTATAGGGTATGAATGGATAAGATATGAGTTACAATAGTTTCAGTGAAGTTAAAATTTAGCAATTAACCTGATATTTATAATATTTTTTAAGTGTAGAGAGCTCACATAGTTAAAAGGAAGAGGAAAAGTTCGGGTAAACACATCGATCTTTATTTATTATTTAACTTTCTGTTCATTATAAACGGGAAATAAGTAGTAATAACTTATAAAGTAGTCCTTTATGCTCAAAATTAAACTTAAAATCCCTCATATTAGCTCAGGTTCTTGCCCTAATGCAAGCTATCCATTTAGTCGCCACAATATGCACGACACTAAGATTTTTTTATTGATAATGTTATTTTTAATTCAGTGTACACTTTCGAAAGATATGATCAAAGAAACTGAATTGACGGCCATGGAGTAATTTCGCTAATTTGTCGAGCAATTTTACTGTGATCAATCGCATCAGACCCTTCGCTTTTATCTTATTCTGAGCAATTGAACTAATGCTTGGTGCTTTTTTAATTAATTTTAACGTTATTTGATTGTAGAATTAACTTCTACAGATAGAAATGAGACGAAATCTTTTACGGTCACCCAAAACAAGTGGAAAATAGTAGTAAATAACTAGCATCATCTCAGCATCTAGTCACAATATTATTCCTTAACGACAGTATTTTCTGAGAAAAGATCTATTTTTTCACTTTAAGTTTTCTGGGTACCTTGGTTAGCATTCGAAAGGAATTGTATAAGGAATACATCTAATTTTTTTTATTTTTTGCAGGCTTCACTTCTTTTACAAAATGAAATAATGATCCTAAGTAATCGAGACTACCAAAAGATGATAAATTTAATAAAGATTCTCATATTTCTAATGAGAATTTGTCATTTTCTATTGTGTAAAAGACAAAAAAGACGAAAATGTTATGAAGTTTTGCGGTCGTAAATAACCCGTCCTCATGGCGACCAAAGTAATTGTTGAATCCGAGCTCGTATTTTTTTTGGTAGAGATGAATGCCAAGGAAATGATCGTCTATTTGAAGAGAACGCGATTTCCTTGTTTTCGAAAGCAAAGGCAAACTTACGATCATGTACAAGAGTTTCTTAATTGCACTAATTTCGCCCGTGAACAGTTTTCCGTCACATTTTCACGACCAAGGATGCAATAAACCATCAAGATATTTCTCAGCGCAGAGAAAGAGAGGAATGGAAAAGATATTTGGAGACTAATGGAGTTTTAACAAACATTGGGAAGAAGAAAAGAAGATAAAGAAAAGTTTATTACTTCGAGTCTCATCTGATTAATCCCCTTTTTTAGGTATATCGATTACATTCTTTGGTTGAAATATTTATATGATTGATATTTCTAAAACTCAACATTAAGAACCAATACTGGATTGAATTATTTTAGGCTTCATAATAAAGTTAAATTAAGCTACGAATTATAATAATCCCCGTCGTGTATATAATTGAATATAATAATCTATCCGATGTCAGAAAATTTCCTATGCAACAAACGTAATGTTGATTTTTGGTTTTCTTGCAGATATTTTTATTTCGTAAAATTTACTAAAAGATAATGCACGAACGGAATCTGGTGCCTTAAGAAGGAAAGTTTAAAAGAAGTTTTTTTGTGTTTTCGTCAATTGTCGTTTTTGACTCTAAACCTAAAACCTTTCAAACAACATGCTCACATAGATTTTTCTAAGATTTACGAAGAAAGTTTAGTAAATGTTTACATTGCTGTAAATGAAATCTTGATCACTGTATACAGTTATAGTTTTTTTATATCTGTCTCTGAGTCGGTTTTAACAATGACGGTCGCCTCAGGAATTAACGAGAGGAATAAGAATAAAATCCGACAAATTTCGAAATAAATGGACGATTAGTTACAAAATCGACCGCAAAATACAGAGAGATTGCAAGCATAAGACAGTTTATAGTTTTAGCGGTAGCATGAATGAATGGGATACCGTTCCCTTCAACGTATTTTAGAACAAAACCTTATTCTTTGTGAAATGAAAAATTGCCTATAAGGTTAGAAAACCTGTCAGTCACTTCCCAATAAAAGTCTGACGGGATCGGGGCTCAAACCTGGGTCTCCCAATTGCCTTTTGGTTGTTCTAACCATTGCCAGAACAATTTAGAAGGCCTGGGTTTGATTCCCGGTCCCGCCTGACTTTTTCCTTGCCCATTTCTCGATGGGAATTTTCTGTGTGCCAAGTGCCAAGAAGTGCCAAGTCACTTCTAACGCTTTTCCATGAATCTGTACTTCCTGGTCCAAACCAACGTATTTCTAAAGATGACACTAAGTCCCCAGGGGCTTTTGACGATTAATAAATATAATACAGTTTAATGCACTGGATATTTCCGCCATTTTCGATGGCACTGGCAGTAGTATATATAGAAACATTCCACCGTTTAGCCAACGACCATCTTCCCAAATGCACCACCAAAACTACTCCGAACAGAAGTAAGGAAGCATAACATCACCGCTCAATAAGGTCTCCCGTTTCGTCCATCCCGTCTACGTATTTAAAAATACCCCGGCTAATTACATCCTCCATTACACTCCACATACGTCCACCCAATTAAGACGTTGGTCCCGAGAACGAAAACAAAGTATGCATTGGGCGCTGATTCAATCCCCCGCCTCGCGGAGGCTTTAATGAACCGTTTTCTACCTGGGATCTTCCGCGCCCAGACTTTCTGAATGGACTTCCTCTCTGAAAAATACCCTCCGCTTTCGTCCGAGTTCGTGCCCACCTCCCGAAAACTCTCGCCAGGTTGCACCGCTAAACCCGGAGGCCCAACGAGAACGAGAAGCGGGGAAGGCGGAGGCCGGGAAAGAGGCGGACCTGCGCCTTGGCCCAGCTTCTGATGCAATGCGGGTTCCCCTTGCTGCAGTCGCACGCCCCTCTCTCCCTTTAAAACTTATCTTTCGCTACTTCTCGAATTCTCCCGGCGTTTCTACCTACTCCTACCTTTTGCCCTCTTTCTCACTTCTCGCCTACTTTTTTCGCCGTTCCTTTTCGGGGTTTGGAACGCTTCTTTTATGGGAAGGCGCTGCTGGAGGTGCCGAGCCATTTTTTTCGCTCCGCGCATGTGCGTGGAAATTTCGAGTCCTAGTGCCGGGACTTTAATGGAAATTTCTCTCAGATGCTGAGCGATGATTTAAGGGTGTCCTTTCTCGTTGGAGGTGATCGAGATTCTGGAAATCACAGCGATGACTCTTTTACCTGCTCAAATCTATTGATAAGCCTTGCGCTCCATTTGGTACTCACCATTTTTACATTTCTGCAAATTCAGACATATTTCCAATTCCGTTTGTCCGTCAAGTCATCAGCTGAAAGACTAGTTGATTCCTCATCCCCTCCACCATTAGTTGCTGAAACCTTTAGGGAGGGACTGTGGTGCTAGGCAAGATGAGGAGTGAGGTACTTTGCCGTTCATTTCCTCAGTGAACTAGAAAGCTGTGGAAAAAAAACAAATCCCCATGAGGATCCTCTAATGGTACTTTCATAGCATATAAAGTATATTTCCTATTTCTTTTGTGTGCAAAGCCTTGGAAAGGTATTGAGGCTTAGTAAGTAAAATGAGGAGTGAGGTAGGTTGACTTTGCTTAGCATTATCACTCAGGAGACGAAAAGTGAAAGAAGCCCATCTAATTGTAGCACAATTAAGTAACTCTTTTCATAGTATTCAATGAGTGAATGATGAACGCATTAATGAGCTTTTCTTATATCTTCGTAGCTTTTGTAATACCTCATTATTGAACTAAGCTGAGAAAAATGTAAACAAAAGATACATTTTTCTCGATTGCAAACAAAAAGACAAATAAAATTTCATCAAGATAAGGAACGATACTGTTTTAGATGAATTTAAAATGCTAAATAATGACTATTTTTCCCCTCAAAATATATCATTTAGGTTAACGTGTTTGTCTGGTAGCTTAGCAATGCCGGTAAATAAAAGTAAATAAAATGTTTAATATTTTTATGAATATTTTCATGGTTAAGTCCTCCGTTATTGGTTTCTATTCTAGGATTTATTAATTTATTATTGAATAACGCGAATTACCGATGTGATAGGTATGATTTACCAATCATAATTGTAAATAAATGATGGAGTCTTCTTATACCAGTCAATGAATTAGATACTGACAACATTGTTTCCGGAAATAGAAGACGTAGATATTCGAAGCAATCTCTGTGAAAAATTGGATGACTCCAATAATATCCATTATCATCCATTTATGCTTAAAGCAGCGTTTTCGTTTCGCATTTGAATTTATACAATACTTTTATAGAGTATAAGTCCACTTTCTAAAAAGAAAGCTATCATTTTTTTGTAATTCGGAAACAACTTTTTTATTTATTTAGATAATCTTACAAATAGAACAATGTTCCGGTGGTAAGATTTGGACAAAGTAATTTCCACCCTCACCTAAAAATACAACACAAAACAATGACGCTATCGGATACACTAATACTCTTGTGAATCATACAATAATATTACAACATACACAATTAATCAAATCAAATTTAGCCCTCCTAAGTTCATCCCTTAGATGAAGTATTTCACCACTCTACGATTTATTTATCCAAGCACAGCTGCCCAAACCATGAACAAAAAAACTTATCTGTTTATTTATTGCCACAGTTAATATAGTCTGGTGGCAGCGTTATACAATGCAATAGATACAGTAAATTAAAACAACAATCTTACAATATTTTATAGTAATTTAAAGCAAATTTTTCTGAAGTCTTTTCTGCTTTTCGGGTAGGGTTTGAAGGCCTCTTCAGGTAACATATTCCAGTCTTTTACTCCTCTATTTATAAAAGAATACTTCGCGATATCTGTTCGTTGTTTCCTAAGCTTAAACTTATGTCCATGATCCCCCCGAGCAATATAATGTGGTTCCTCTATCCTGTCCTTTAAATCTGTTAAATTACACTGAAAATATATTGAAACCAGTAGCAACAAATCAAATTCTCAAGTGAAACAAAGTAAATGGAACAACAATGATTCGAAAAATTCGTTAAATCCTAATAAATGATAGAGCTCGTTAAGTTAAGCGTTTGACGGTTAAGAAGAAATCAACGGTATTTGAAGCTTTCGTTCCTTCCGGTTTATCATCTTCTTCAAAATATTTCCTTGCTTGATGAGTAGAATTTAACTATTAACCATAACCTAAATGTATATTGAAACACTGACTATAAATATCTCGAATAAAGTAAGACGAGATATTGTAGAACTATATAATAAAGAAGATGAATTTTGACTATTTTTGCACCACTTTTGTTTTCTTTAAGCAAGAAGAAATCGATTTCGACGAGCTTTTCTCACTATCAAGATTCCAATATTGACAATTACTTGGCGAAACCAGTACGTAATTGATAAAAAAATAATTTTTCGGAAATAGTAAATCTCACCACTCTAAATTCCCATTGTAATACCTCAGGAAAAATTGCGTCTTATTTCCTCATGATCCTTCTACCATGCTATCTTTATCCATGCAATTATGCTCAAGGAATCCAGAAACCAACCCAGGTTTTCTTGGATGAGATGCAAAGCTGCCCATTCGAAACCCTTTGAGGGAATATGCTAATGCTAATAGCAGGTTTCCGTCTTCTGTTTACGCCGAAGGCCCAGACTTATAAGAGGGTCATACATGTTGATGGATTTCTTGTGCAGCTACGTCATGGTCTGCAGGTCATCATTTATCTGATTCGTATTGCCGCGGAGCTATATATTTCTTCCGCGAGAAAATTACCCGTTTTCCATCTTGTGGTCTTATTACAATGCCTTAAATTTCACAGTCTTTCTTTCAATTTCTTCCGCAAATTAAAATTTCTTGATCGACGGTATGTTTCCTATTCTGTTTTCTACGTCTATTGACGATCCTTTGATCCAAATTTGGGTTAAGATTCGAGTGCTTCCTAGTGTTTTATGGCTTCTCATTCCAGCAGTTTCATCGCAGGTGACGCTGCACCTAGAGTTAGTTTAACCTCAGTAGATGCCCTGCGCCGCAAATTTTCCATTACAAAGGCATGAGGTATAAGACAGGAGGATGCATCTACATAATGCCGGAAATTTATCTTTCATGTGAGGAAGTCTGGCTGCGCTTTCCTTGATGTTTTTCTCTAGGAGTGATACAAAATGTCTTGCTGTAGCAAAGGAAGTTTCCCTCATTTCGTATTCACTGTGTAATGAAACGTGCTTCATGGAAGATTGCGAGGAAAATTGAAAGGAATTCGAAAGACCTTTATGTTGAAAACAATTCAAACCATTATTTCATACCCACATGACCGTAACCTTACATTCTAAAGCTTAGAATAAATTTATTGTTCAGCTGACAAACATGCAAAACCTATAAACTAATTTACACATAGTTTCGATGCCGGCCAAATAATTTGGCATTCCTCTTATGATACCACCTTTTTTTCCTAACACCGAATCAATTGGTTTGGGATAAAGAGATCTCTTTTCTGTCCTCGAAACCTGTCTTCCAAATGAGACGTAGACAAGAAGCTGATATTTTTATACAAATACAAAAGTTAACAAATACATGATCCTCTTTCTTAAATTTCTAAGTTCATTCTCAGATTCAAACATGCACCCAACATACAATGTAGTATTTGATGCTCCGGCTAGAATCTCAAACAAAGATTAGCTACATAAAGTTTTGAGTATGTAATGAGGCTTGTGCGACGCCTTATAGTGGCATTCATTTTGGTCATTTCACATCCAAAACTATGAAAAGTGTTTTTCATGAGGACGTAGTGCTACACTCTCACGAAGACATTCTTCACGCATAGCATTCTCGCTTCGTTAACAAAGTTAGGGCAAAATACCCCACTCCTCATCTTGTTTTGTAAGCCCCGTTCTCTCTAAAGCTTTTTCTTGCTAATGATGGCTCAAGCCGAACTATGGGCTAAATACAATATGTTACAATACATTGTATGTTGGTTGCATATTGGGAAATAGAGGATGAGGTTATAAAGTTAAGAGGAAGGATCATAACCAATGTATTTGTATGTAAATGTATGTTGATTGCATATTGGAAATAGAAGATGAGATTATAAAGTTAAGAGGAAGGATCATAACCAATGTATTTGTATGAAAATACAACACATGGTGGGCTCCCGTTAGCCAAGTAGGCAACACGATCGATTTTGTTGAAAGCAGTCTAGGGTTCGATTCCAGGTGGGGGCCTCTGTGCGAAATGACTTAAGATCTCGAAGGATTTTTAATAATGTCGCTTCTATCATACATAATGGATAGGTATAAGTTCCCGTTAGACTTTGGAACGATGATATCATGGACCAGAACTCATCTTTTGAGCGTCATAGCATATCTCCCTTGGTTAATATATGCAAATATTTTTTCAAACTCATTTCAAAATGTTTCCCTTTTTAAATACCCTCTTTACTAGTCAAATTTCTTACTATTTTGAATGTATAATCAAATGATAAGTAACCACATATACATTATAAATGATGCATTGGGAGATGAAGTTTATTTGACTTCAGATAAAGATTTTCCGTATTTTTATTCACTCAACGTTATGCTTACTTTATTACCAAATTTTGTAATTTTCATGCTTCCGTGGCTCAAACGTTGCCAGAGATCCAGGGCATAAAGTAAAAAAAGAAAATTGGTTGAGATAAGTAGTACTAATATGGAGCGTGGACAGCAGGAAGGTATGAATAATGAAACGGGTTTAGAATTAAGAAAGTAAGTTGGGTCGTAGCGAATAAAATCCTGCGATATTTGGTGGAACTTACTCATACTTCTATTGAAAAGCCATTCAAGATTAGACTTTTTTCCAGTAGTCTGATGCTCAGGTAGTATCCTCTTAAGGTGCGCGAATAGCCAAGCGTTTAACACACCTTCACCGTTGGTAAAAGCGGTCCAGGGCTCGATTTCCGATGGAGGTCCAGCTATAAAGGGTGTAAAATTACCTCCGGTGTCGAGGCACATTTCATAAAATAGTACCGTATAATCGAAATGTTTGCTCTATTTTGAATGAATAAATGTTGGGTTCTATGAATATTTTAGAATGATTGTGGGAGAAGAAAAGGGACTGATGGAATAAAACGGAGGCTAAATTGAGTGAATATTGGGAGGGTATGGATTAAAAGATGAAACAGTTAAAGTCGGTATTTAAGGGAAAAGACTGAGGGGCAGTAAAGGAGCAAGGGATTTTAGCGTATGCAGAAAGGATTTTTTTGGGGCTCACCCTCATCTAAACATTCATTCAGATTATAGCTATCCTATTAAGTGAAATAATATTATTTTTGATAAAAGCAAGTAATTAACTTAAAGATAGATACGGCCTGTCAAACTTCTGTCAACAGAATACATTCAAGATCAGTTATAATAATTATTTATTCGGTATAAATAGCCACCCCCAATTACATGTACTGTGGAAATTTGAAACATCAAAACAAGTTAAAAGAAAAATATAAATATACTACATGCTTAAAATAAATAGACGCATTATAAAAACATAGAGAGAAGACAAATAACGTTTCCTTTGAGAATTAAATAAGTTTTTTTCTGATTTCATATGAGAAAACGCTGAAAACGTCTACACTGCCAGCAAGATCATTGACCTTCCTGACAGTTCTTCGGAAAGGAGAGAATTATGCAAATAATTTAAGTCGGATGATACGTTGAGTGCCTTTTAATCGAGAGTTAATGGATAGGGCTTTAAATGGGGAACTCGGAAGTATCATGGTCATGTATCTGTACAGAGGTATTAGACCCAGATCTGTAGGGAGGTATGCATTTAGGTGCAGAAAACATAAGGACTTGAATATGTTGGAGCGTAAACGTGTTCTCGCTCGGCACCTACAGATATTGATCCGGAAGATTGAGATTAAAAAAGAGCCCTGCTGCCCGACCGGGTCATATGCTGTGAAGCAGACGGCATATCGACCGGCAGATAGAGAAGGGAGAGAGTTGAAGCAAGAGACGGAGGTTGTTGGGAGTCTGGGATAGCGCGAGAGGGACGGTCAGGAATCAAAACCGCGTGGCGCGATAGGTTTCTGTTTTGTTGTTCCTTTTCGCTCCAGCTCTGTTTGTTTCCATTGCTTGCTCCAGCTCCCCTCTGGAGTGTGCGTGAGTGCTCCATATGTGCTCTTCGGTACCCGACCCTGTTTTTCTCCGAACGACTCTTCATCTTGATTTGTTTTGAGATGGATGTTTACTTAGCGTGAAATGGAGTTTTCCGTTTCCTTTCCTTTTTCCTTCAATAACGCGAGGGGAAACGTTCCGTGGCCCATTGACGTTGGAATAATTGTTCGTATGTATGCATATGTTTTCGTCCCGGCGTTCAACTGGTTGATGAATTCCTCGGAAAGTGTGCGAAAGATGGGTGCGGGCTTGGAGGCTCGCGCTCCGATTTAAAATACAGTTTTCGATATATCTCATTGTGAATCACAAGTCGCTAGGTTACACTCTGAGAAAATATGGGTTCATTCCTAGATACCTCGTTAAAATCGCGTCTAATGCCTTGTCAGTATGCGGTCGCACATGAATCAAAGGTTGCCTTGTTTCATTGATTCTAAATTAGTTTCCCTAAAATCTATTCAATAATCTCTGTACTTTCACCATACAGCAACCTTATTTCGAAAGAAGTATGTTCTAAACTAATGTTTAATATAGAATTCTTCGAAATTTTAAATACACAACGAATGTTTCGCAAGGCTTCGTTATCATGTATTAACAGCTGTCATAATTTGCCCCATCAAAGATGGAGAGCTAATATGAGAATATTGCTTTTCGGAAGTAGAAAAGTAACATTGAAATGTCTATAATAGACAAGAATAAGATTATGGAAACGAGCCAGAATATTAATTGACAAAAATTAAAGTACGTCTGACTGATGTTATGTTCTAAACTAATGTTTAGTGTAGAATTACAAAGGTAAATGACGGTACTAATGTCCAGCTAGTTTAAAACTATTATGTCATCCATTGATAGAAAATTCTGAAATACCATCGCCATTCCATGATTATCTCATTATCAATGTACCAAATTTTCTAAGAGAATTTAAGAGACTTCTTTATGATGAAAACGAAAGAAAAATTAGATTACATGCATAGGAATTAAGTTGTTTTGCGGTACAGACTTCGTCATTTGAAAATCTAACATGTTAATAAATATATGTAAAACATGCATTTTACGTATCGATCAATGTATGCTGTAAAATGTAGATTTAGAAGATTTAGAAATTATTTAGATAATATATATTATGATGTGTAATATGCAGATTTTGAACCGAGACCATTTCGTCAAAGGCGAACGCGTTACCGAATTGGCTGACCTAAGATCTGTCATATAATTATTGCTTAGAAGTTACTTACTCGTCTACAATCAAGAATCTGCAGATCGAAATTTTTTCACGGTTATTGAAGTTTTCATGATCGCGTAAACGTTTGAGCCTCAGCCAAAATAATCGTTTCCTGAATACACATTCGTTAACGAAATATGTACTCATTCATGTATGCATGTGCGCAGACTCTCTCATTAGCCGGAATATCAGTATAATTCCATATATATTAACTTTTTCCATTTGTCTATGAGCTTATGAGCTCTTAATATAGTTAATAATTGAATAACAAAATTGTTAACTCTTAATATATACGTATATACGGTCGGATGCTGTTACTATTCGATTTTACGAACGCTTCAAGAAAATCTGATAAATATATTCTGATAATATTTAAGTTATTAATATTTAAGTTAAGTTAATAATCTGATATATATTTAAGTTCTTTAATCAATCAATGATCAGGCGTTGTAACTGACGAAGTGTTTGGTTAAGAATAATGACTATTGAAACTATTGCAGTTCGGAATCTTTCAACTCTCAGGAGTAAGAGATAGAGTCCCTGGAGAATTCCCTCCTCTAGCAATTGTCTTACTCACAGTGCCGTTGAAAGTTTCATATATCCCCGCATTCTCGAAAGGCATTAAACTTAAAATCATGGAATGCTAAGTACATGATAGAGCCATCAGCACTTAGGAGCACGCAAACAATTTGAATTTCCGTCATTTACGGAATGGGAACACTTCTATTTTGGAAGATTTAACGCCTTTCTCACTCCCTATTTCTCTCAAAGGTTTCAGCTGAATTCTTTCGCCCGTGTCTTCGACCGATTGTAGGAGTTGCTAATGGAGCCTGTTGTTTGATGAGAGGGAAAACGGAGAGGGTTTTGGAAGTGAGAAAAAGCATTTCTGTGTCACGAACCTTCCCTCTATTGCTCTCAAATCTCCCTCTCCCGGGATTTCGTAAATCCGCGGATCCTCGCTGCGGAGATCGCTCATTGCCATTAGCACATTTCTTTCCGCCTCTAAACCTCTTTGCCACCCTTCCCACACAGACCAATCTCATAAAGGATCTCTTCAAAAAGATACTTATCCATATTCCTTGGAGTGATGTGCATAAAACGCCCCATCGCACGGTTCAATTTGCACAAATATTGGAGGAAAAAGATCCTTCTATATAGGACTATATCCTTGGAAGATAAGTTAGTGCCGTTCTTACAATTCGGTGGTTGCGAAACGTATTATTGAAGTTTCTGATGATCAATAGTATGTTTACATAGGATGGCCCTAACCAGTTCCATGCCTATGCATTATCATCATAAGTTTTTTTCATCTTTCGGTAGTCTCAAGTGCCATTGCATTCCCTACCTTCTATTATATCGAACGTTTCTTTCCAACGTATCACGCCGCTTAGATGCCTAACATTCATTGTCTTTCCCTCTGTCTTTGCTCTTGCATTTTACCATCATTTCCTTTCTCTCTCATACAACTTTAATAATAAACCCTCACTTCCCCGCCATATCCAGTTATTTCGTATTTTTTTCTATCAAGCCATGTTACTTTTGCAAAATTTCGTGACACCAACATCTCAAATATTTCCAATCTTTTCATGTCCCCTTTTTAAAATCTTTAATCCTTCTTGTTTAAACTTCTTTGCAACAGAACACTCCACTCCATGGATTTTGCCGATATTTTTCTAAGTCTCTCATAAAGACATTTCGTCAACACTGCCCTTATGTTGGCACTCATATTATGCTTGAAGCCATTTATAAATTCAAGTATGCAAAACATGAAATTGTCCTTTTATCACTGATTTAATCGCACTGACACATATTTATGTTCTCCATATCTACATTTCCCAACCTAGGGTGGAACAATCAGCTGATATTTGAGGCGCCGATATTCGGCAGGGGTCCTTTATTCATTTCTTTAGAAATTAAATTCAAGAAACAAAACTTGTTTAGAAACGAAAAATAAAACAAGTCTGATTTGCTATTTCTATTTCCGGAAATCGAAATGAGTGATGGATTTGACATACATATTATGTACGGACATTTTCAATTTTTCACATCTTCAACAAGATATCTAGGATGTTTTCAGAAAAAAATTTCTCCGAGTTGCATTACATATAAAAAGAGCTTGTTTGCAATAAAAAAAACCAAATTGAAAGAGTGACATGGCTTTATGAACATAAGAAAAAACGTGAGTGAAGAAAGTCCCGTGACCGTGACTCGAGCCCAAGTTAGATTTCCAAACAGTTGGACAACTATGAAATAATAACTACCGTGTCACTTTTAATGCATTTGCGGTCATTGCTTTGACTCGCGGGCCATATAAAGGACAGCAATAGCCTTAACAAGAAATAGAAAACCAACAGTCTTTATGCCACACGCGTTTTTTTCCGAATCCTAAAAAGGTGGACCTCGAATTCAAGTAACATATTTTCTCATTTCGTTTATTACCGCAAACTAGAACAAGTCAAGGTGGATTTGGAGGTTGCCTTTCAGGGTAACGTACGGCATTTGGGATTGCTGCAGTAGATGTTAAGGTCCATCTGGAACCCTGAAGAAAAATTGGACGATATGTTAGGGATGTTAAAATAGGAAACAATTTTCGTTTTACTCGTATGTACACTCGAGTCACGCAAATTTTAAATTTTATGAGAAAATTCACTATTTCCAAGGATATCTGTATTGTGATAGTTTATAGAGATGTTTATATCGACTATGATGTTTTCAGCGTACTGTCTATCCATCGTAAGGCATAAATTACCAGGAAAATAAAATATAAAGTAATCTTTTCGTCCTGACTTTGCGGTATGTCTCTACCACGAAGAATAAAGAACACGAAAACTCGATCCCTTGGAAGGAACGTCGTCAGCTAAGAGGCAAAAACATTTTACCTGCTAGTTTATATGCTGCCTATTGGTTTTTAATGTGGCCAATTGGTACTTACATGAAGCCTTCCGATGAATACATCTTCCCACCCCATGCTCTGTTCGTTTACGTCTTGCTTCTTTTTTACCGTCACTCAGAGACATCCCTTTGACTCCTTTCTTTGTAAATCTGTCTTCATCTTTTTATTTCGAGATCTTCCACCGAATCCATGCAATTGACGGGCTTTTCTCGGCTTTCGAATGCCTCTTTTAACACCCGAATTCTCCGTTCTTCTCCTTTACGAGATTTCGTTCAGCGTGTGAACCCTCGAACACGAGAGTGAAGATAGAGAAAAAGGTATCATCGATTATACCTATGTCCGGGTACATATGCAAATTACGTCTTGATATTGTCTCTCTCTTATTGGGAAAAAACCCACGACAGAGACATCTTTTGGAGATCTTCAACTCAACCATAACGTATATTTTTAGTGATTGTATATTTATTATATGAACGTTTTTGTTCCACAGAAATTTAACGATTTATACTTAGTCCAAAGTATGTAAGAATTGATAACGCTTCGCTTCGGAGGATTTTTTACGGAAAATTAGTGTTTAAATTTAACATAAACACTTTAATTGGAGTCTCAAAAAATAATTTTTTCAATTTATGCCTTAACGACCGCAAAATGCTATATTCTGTCAGTGATTTCAAGGCTCCAAGAGGTGCGGTATTTTAAGTCCTCCTTGTCTCTTCATGTTGGAAGTACGCCTAATTTTATAGAGGAAATAACTGAAAATTAATTGCTTTATCTAAATACCCCTCATCCAGTACACTATAGTGCTGGTTACATCAATAAGAGCATGAGGGTGTGCTATAAAGTTTTCAGAAAGGAGGCCAAAGTCAATTCTTTAATCATCGCACTTAAGAATAAATCTCAACTCGAGTGCCTTCTGGCTTACTCCCTCTTCCTTTGAAGTAATTTCAAGAGAATTAACTCAAACGATAATGCAATTCCGCGGCTTTGATCCATTTTATCGTTCTCTACCCTCTGATTCTTTGATTCTTTATTTGCGACCAGTTTTAACAACTTGTGAATAAAGTCTAATTGTAGAAAGTACTACTTTAATTGAGTCATCTCAATTAATCATGCATGTGTTCAAAGCTAATGACATAGCAGGAAAAATTCAACTCTGTTTCTTGATGAAAATTCCTTTGATTCTTTTGATTAGTTCGAAATATTTGCGACCAGTTTCATCAGCACGTTAATGAACTCCACCCCTAGAAAGCATGTAGTAAATTATTTTAGGTAATTTAACATGCTTGCTTTCCAATTTTATGCTAATTACCATTATTGTACTATTTATTCGGAGAGGTTAGGCCCATGTAAGTCTCATTTATACCTAACCTCTGAAGTCATATATGGTACAGTAAAAAAACTACGATAAAAAAAAGAATAAGTGGGATGTTGGGAAAAATTCCGCAGCTGAAGGTTATGACTGATTAGAGAAACTCCAGCCCCATTTCTTGATGAAAATAAACCAGAATTATTAACCTTTTATGATTCTCTTTCCGGTAACGCATTCCAGCTCAATTCTTTACTCGAAGAGCTCCCGGATAACCAAGTGGGCAACGCGTTTGTCTTTAGAGAGAGCAGTCCCGTGTTCGATTCCCGGTGGGGCCCTATGATCGAAATGTATATTCGTCGAAGAACTTTTAACAATACTACTACTATTCTATTTAAATTCACTCTTTGCTCCTTTTCGCTCTGTTTTTTCCTTTAAAATGGAGAGATTATTCTAGAAAACATCCACTAAGAGATGGGGAAAAGTGAGTAATAGTTATATTACTGAATTCCGTCCAAAACTTGTAGCATTCATTAAATCGTTAGAAAATTGTCATGATATCTCACCAATGCACGGAAGAGAATCGATAGCGGAAAAATAGGCTTGTCGATGGCTCTTTGCTTGATGATTTTTCGTACGTTGGATCTCTATAGTTTTTAAAGCTTGTGCATATAATTAGTCTGTCTTTCTTCCACCTAATTTTCGCCGATGAGTTTCTCATGCTTTCTTAAAGGTAAATAATTGGAATACGTAGTTCTCCCTCCATGACTTATTTAAGTTCCGATAAAAGTTCCGGTACTTTTCCAATTCTACTTAGTAGTAGTATTGTTAAAATTGCTTCGCAGCTGAGGTCATTTCGAACCCGTGACCGCTTTCACTGAAGTTGAACACGTTGCTCACTTGTTTATCCAGGAGCCAAAAAAAAGTGAGATTAAGACAGAAAAGAAAAGGGCAAACTGATTTACCTGTTTAGTAACATTTAACCCTGTAATCAAGAATGGAGAGACGTGTACTACTTCTCTATAGTTAACCACTCGGATATAGCAATAACTTACCCATGTGCTAAGAATAGGAGGGTAAAAAGGGTCACTTTTAGTGCGTGAAAGGGAGGACTTTCTAAGTGAAAGGGGGCACGGTCCTTTGAAAAAGAGTCCGACCATGAAGTCAGTTCACTCGGGGCACTTCCCTCACTGACTCTCCGTCCTAATTTATTTATACTTGACCTTCCCTCCCTCCCCTTATCAGTTTTTGCTTTCTTCCTATCCCTCGCAGGACATTTCTCGATTCCCTCATCTGCTTCTGACCTCTTTCTCAACTTCCCTCCCTCCCCCGCACCCGCCCGCCCTCTCACCGGATCTACTTTTACGCCCCACACATCCACTTTCTCCTCATGGACCATACCGTGAGTTTATGTTACCCATCCGACGGGATTCACTGCCTTAGTCTGTTCTCTTTACTGTCCCTTTCACCCATTTTCGCCACTCTCACAGTGCGTTTGTATCCTCGCGCTCGGTCTTCACTATCCGCTCTCTCGACTCAACCGTTTTTTCCCATTTTCTACATCTCTTCGCCTCTTTCACCGAGTCTCCATATTCTTCCGACTCAGCCGTAATTCAAATTTCTTTAATGTCCACACATTTTCAGTAAGTAATCTAGGGAAAGAAGGTTGCCTGGCGAGGCATTTTTGGAATGTACATTCCTACGTCACAGAAACAAGCTAGTGATTAAAAATGACTTCATATGTACACCACATGTGATGATGATGATGATGATGATACGACTCAGGATGACCTTATAGCGATACAGAGTACTGAAACCCGGGCTGAGTTGTTGGCTGCATTTAATGGTGATGTTGTATAAATTAATTAATTTTTAGTTTCTCATTTATTCCATCATAATATACAAGCAAGTTTAGGCCCAGACGATCGATGGAATCTCTTAGTAGTCAAGCGAGCTGCAGTTACAAGCAACATTGCATTCTATTTTGTTTCATTTCACAGTATGGTTTTCTGTTCGCTTCTTCCATCTTTCAATCCACACCAATCATCTTCCAATATTTTCTATTTTTCCAGGCTTAATATCTCTAAGTGATAATTTGAGTTGAAATCCTAATGATTGGAAATAATAATTCTAATTTTAGTAATTTATATAATAATTTGAATATAACCCTCTCTGCAGCTGAGGTATGAATTTAATGGTCAATATAATTAACCCTGACGGTAGTTGCACTTTCCAGGCTTTATTGTTTCTTCAGTGTTATTAGTCATGACTCTCTTTAAGCGCCTGCGTTCATTAGATGTCGTAACTTCAACGTTTTAGAGCGATAGCATCTATTTTTCCTGTGATTTAATATTCGCTACTTATAATAACCGATAGCTAATACTTAAACGATGCTCTAATTATTGCTAATACAGTAGCTAATTTGCAAATTGATATAAAACTCATCTCTTGCCCCTCCATATCCTTACGTCTCGTAATTTCATAATTTCTCTTTTGGAAGTATACCAAGTTCTTTAAAGAAGAGAATTATTCATCGTGTTATCTTTCGTCGACTAATCGACTCTAATTTGTGTTGAATGTCAAAATTATTCACACTATCGGAACTACCGGATGAATCCCAACACGAAAGATAAGGGAAAATAAGAAGTAATTTAATGTTTTTATTTATGAGGAATGAAATATCTTTCTTCTCTTCCTGGTTCTCTCGACTAAGAGGAAACTATTCGTTAGATTAGTTACTGATTCTCAGCAAACAATATATTTTACTGACATTCTGAATATCCCATTAATATCTTTTCAACCAAAATCAACCTCACCGCTATAAAATTTGAAGCTATGTATCTTAAACATAATATTCAACGGGATCGAGGGTACTAAACTAGAAAATTTGTAATCATTGGTTCTGGAATTTTTGATGAGGAAAAGTAGTCGTAAAATGGTCTTAATTCAGAGATTGTAATACATGTTATCACTATTTATTCTTTTATGTTTTATTTTTTAATTTCATCAGATGAGATGAGGTTCTTTTTAGCTTAAAGTCTTTTTCAACTGCAGAGTTCTTCAACAAGACAACGTTATCTGAGAGCGATGTATTTTGAAGAATTTTGGTATATTATATCATAATCTACTTGCTTTAGGCCAGAAAGCAATAATCGAATATTTTTATACATTCTTATAGTGCTATCCTCTTCGCACTATGATCGCAATATTTTAAATTGGTATCGTTGTGTACAGGATTGTCTTATGAATGAATGCCTGCGGAAGCATTGAGAAATAAGTAAACGAGTTTCTGTCGGTGTACTTTGACACGCCTGACTGACCGGAAACCTCTGGGATCATTAATAGTCTCATATTAAGTGCAAATAAGTATATCTGGTAACCTAGAAGCAAAGGAAAGTTTGGTCCTCCAGTTTTCAGCGACCATACGTGCATATAGTCTGCAGAGTTTGATGTTTACGATACATCACAAAAAATCGATAATTAACAGCGTATCTACAACTTCAGCTTCGATAACTCACGCTACAAGTCCGATATCAGCAGACTTGGGAAGTGTAAAAAGCAGTACCCGATAAACATATTAATTATCAGGGATTCAGAAGCGTCGAAAGCTATAGAATTAATTATTTGACGCCCTCCTAGCGGAACACGTTGCATTACCAGCCGAATGAATCGTTAATCACAGGGGTTCGTTCCAACTTAGGACTGCAGACGTCATCGCCAAAAGTTGAATTCTCGCACGATATCGGTTTCTGTCCCATTTACGCCTCTCCTTTGTCCCACTCCCCATCTTTTCCTTTCTCTTTCGACCCTCTTCGTCCCTTTCAACGGACGCCTCTTCAACTGTGACCAGCTACTCCCACACCCACTCCTCCACTCGTTAACTCCTCTCGCACTTTTGGTTAACGCCGCTTCTGTAGTTGTCTACCGACCTCTTCTCTCGGTACAACACACTGTGACTCACTTCTTGAAGTGTCACTCTCTCCACATCCCAAAGTATCCCAGTCCTTTCTATCTGGCGTTTTATAATTCACAAATAGAGGGAGGTTCAACCCGCAGACTACGAGCCATAAGTAGCCTATAAGGATAGGCAGAGCTGAAATATGTCGACAAGACCGCGACTCAATCCAGACCTACTACTTCCCATACTGGTAACCTAACCACTAAACTACACATGTTTAGAATATCTACCAGGAAAGTGGGAGACTTGGGTTAGAGTCACTATTATGACAATATTTTTCACTTCTCTTTATTCAATAGTTTTAAGGAGGGCCTTTACATGCAATTGTTTTCCATTTCCTTCTTCCTTCCAGGCTTGTAACCAAAGATGGCGAGCCCTTTGTCGGAAAAGTACCATACTTGATAAATGACTTACATACCAGTGTGTCGTCAAAGCAAGGGATAGGCAAAGTTAGATAGAAGCAATTTTTTTAGAGTAGAATTGAGTGCGAGATACGAATAACCTTAGAATAATTATTGGAAAAAAAACATTAAAAAAGATATCGGTTCATTAAATGACATCCAGTTTTAACATTAAACACAAATGTACAACTATTTTGTAATAAATGTGTTATAGGCAAATAATTACAAAAAGAATTTTGAAGCAAGATCGTCTTGAAAAAACATGTGTATGCCTTCTTTTCGTCTGTACTACAGAGGAAAAACCCTACGAACAAGCAATATACTGCAAAGTAGCAAATGAACGGATAATGGCCTAATAACTTGCGGTCTTTCAATTGAAACTTTCATTGGAGTCACCTGCAGCCGCAGTGAATTCCACCAAGAACCGCAAGTGGCTTCGGAGCCGCTGGTTGACGACCGCCTCGGCTAAACGATAGCGTTAAGTGATAACATCACATGTAAGGAATCTAAAAGAAATAGTGTTCAAGTTCATGATGAGTGATAAGTGTTCATGTATAGAAGGATATTTAGACTACTCAAGTAATCATTCACCTTAAAATACTTTTTAAATTAAAGAACTTCCTAGAGAAGGTTCAAAACTTAACTTCTAAGAAAAGAGATTATTAAAACTATATTATTTTGAAAATTCCGATTTTATTAAAATAACAACATTTTAAATTCTATTAGACTTTTATTCTATAAGGCTATTTTATTTATTTTGGTTTAAATTGCGTCGTAACTCAGTAACATTGTTGGAATAATCTGAAAATATTAATCTCAGGAAATTCGTCCACAAATCAATTATGTCGACAAACATACATAATGAAGTACACAGCTTTGTGATGAGAATCATAAACTTTGGAACAGTGGCATATCTAATTGTCTCTCCACTGCTAAGGACATGCTTTCTGCTCACAAGGAAACCATTTTTTGTCCCTATTCATGGCAATCTCTCAGGAAAAGTTTGTACATAAATGAAGTATGTGATTTGAAAATTTTAAAACGATCTATGAGGTTTTGAGTCTTTTTCATGTCTGTAAGGTGAACGGAGTGCTTTCTTATTAACCATGATCTTCATCTGTGCTTCAGTTAAAAATAAAATATTTCATTGCTGTAATAAACGTCAATTTTTACATTGATGTAATTTGCAAAGTGCAAAGTACTTCTTCGCATTGTTTCGCATTCAAATTTAATGTCACTTTCGCTAATTTTAATTACTATTTCTAATATGTACTACTACTAATAACATTAAAGTATCATAAAAGTATTATAGCCTTTATCCTCCAAAATATAATTAAAGCTTGAGAAAGGCTTTGTAGGTTGGCAAAGAAACATACAAATTTATTAGTTCGAAATATTTTTCGCCCTAATTTCAACTAGGAACTGTAAAATTCTCTCGATATTCGTTCCGCTGGCAACCTAGTTAGCGCTCAATTCCGCTGTACTGTTCTCAGCCTTCCCCTGTTTTGTCCTTCCCAAAGTTTCATCGGTTTCCAGCTGTGTGAGCTTCTGCTCCAATGGATTCGCGACCCTTTGTGTTCCAGCTTTCCTGACCTTTACACAAGAACTATTTTCGCTCCTCCAACCTAATTCCATCATCGCGGAGACTTTGAAGTTCTATTTGTATTTCTCTATCACTCCTTTCCAAGCGACTTAATCTCATCCAATGACCGGTTTTATTTGTGAGATCCCCCTAATTCTTTCGGCCTGTTTTCTTACGAGGTCTCTTCATCCTTTATTAAAATTCCTTTGGAAACTCATTTGCCTAAGCCCTCTGCTTTGTCTCCGGGCTCCCCCGCAATCTTTGAAGGACAGTTAAACCTTCGTACCTTTTCTTCCAGTTTTTCATTCCTCTTGGGTCTGTTTGATCGATGCGGTGGGCTTTAGGTTGAAAGGGTAAATACAGTAGAAACCCTTATCCTTAGGGATCTATTATCGGCCACTGTCTTCTATAATTGGATTATCCATGTCTAATGGTGAGCCAGTGAGATGATTTCGAATCCAAAATTACCCATGAAAGGAGATGGCCATTTGCATGATGTATGATTTAAATCGTATACATGGATTGAGAAAAGTAATGGCAAACTACCCCACTCCTTCTTGCCTTACAAACTCTATGATACTATATACCTATACTATACCTACTACCATACACTATACTATATACTGTGCATACTTTGTAGACAATCAAGTGCGCACATTGAAATAGAAGAAATGAAATAAATTAATCTTTGTATGTCTTTACATCGGTTGAGTTGTAAAATATAAGAAAATAAAAATTTGCACGTGGAATTAGCTGAGAGTACCTGCTTTAGGCATAACGTCTTCTGATACCAAAGAGTTGAGAGTACGGATGGTTCTCGACTCCCGACTTGTTCTAACTAACTTCTAGCACTCGCAATAACGATCAATTTAATTTCCTCTTTCACGGGTGCCGAAAACTTAGGTATCAAAATCCCCACAACTTTCAAACTTCCGTTGTTAAATAAATATTTTAATATAACCTCATCGGTTTCTTATGTAACACTTGTTAAATAAACAAATGAACCAAACATATACATATGTCATATTTAAACAGTTCGTTTTTGACCGACTTGCTTGACTTATGTTCAAACCTTACGACCAATCACTGAGAACAATGTTATAGGAAGAGAACCACCTGTACTTTAGCGCGCAAGAAACTATCGCAGTTCGGCACTCTTACAGCGCATTCATAGACGCTCAACCGTCGTCGCTTAAGAGCACAATACTCTGAATACTCACAATACTGTGAGTCAAGATCGATCGCGAATGGGATGGGGGCTCCCTGCTTTAAAAGTCCTTCCAATCCAAAATAATTGATATGGCGTTCGCAATGGATTGGACCCAACACACGCATCCATTTCGTCTCCATCTTCTTGACTCGATTCCCCCTCGCGTTAGAGAATGAAAAACAATCCGCTGAGAGAAATCGCAGCCGAAGTTCCTTCTCTGGGACTTTAGCCCTCAGAGAGCCTACATTGTGCGCAATTAGAAACCCTTCGGCAACAGGTCTAGTCGGCTTAATTTGTCTCGTGCACAATATCGGAGCTTTTCGAGGGCTTGAGCGATAGGCTCCTGCTAGGTGTTTATACAACAAGCGGCGAAGTAATTAAGGGCCCGAAGGGTTGGAGGTTGATTACGACCCATAAATCTGAATGGGATAGGGGAGAAAGTGAGAGAAAAATTAAGAACTCTTCCCTCTATTCTCCGAGTGCGGATCGAAGAGATTGATCAGGGAGAAAGCAGCCAGATGTTTGGGATTCCAATGCGGGACATTTCGAGATGCCATTGTAGCCAATCCGCGATATGCGGGACGCGCAAAATACGATAGTTTAGTCAAAGTTAAATAGCGTGAAGAGGATATAAATGAGTTTGCGTGGAGTTATTTTATTAACAATCCGTTAAATTTAGCATTTACATCTAATTTAATAATCGCTGGAAATTTAAGCCGAAAATTGATAATGATAATAATAATAATAGTGCTCTTCATGTCGACAGAAACCTACACCATCTACTGGACGTGAAATTGTTTAAGCGGAAACGTTTAACGCAAACAATAATAATAATGACGATTTTAGCAGGCGATTTAATGTCTTAAGAGACCACTATTACCATTAATATTTTTCAAGTTATGAACACAGACATTTAGGCCCCAACCAGGATTCGAACTCAGGACCCCGGCGTTGCTAGACTAATAAAAAATCGATAAATAACATTTGAATAAATGGTTTTCGTGATTTCTTACATGTGTGTCTTTGTGAGTGTTCCGTAAGTCGGTTCCAATCTTTTTTGGAGAAATATTCCTTAATGAAGTTTAAAGTAAAACCAAAATCCCTCACAACTTCCTCCAGATCTGTAGTGAAAAATCGGTTTCGGTGTAAGAACGACGATCATGAGGCATGTCACGGCTCTCCACGATGTTCGGCCCAGACATACATCCAACTACGACCTTAATATGTAATTGATAAATAGTGATCGATTACTTCATTTCAGATGTATAAATGTCATACTATAAAACTTATCGTAACAAAAACCGTTTGATATCTTCCAAAGAATAAATTTCCAAATCATTCGCATAACTTACGATGTCAATAACCGCCTCGTAAGTTCAAAGCATTGATATCTCACAAAAATTAAGAGCCTAAAGGTTGTGATTTATCTGAAAAGTATAGAGTGACTATTATTATCTTGTGTATTGAACTCTCATTACATTATAGAAATCCTCGAATGTGGGACGTCTTCCGGGACTTATCACTTTGCAAAAAGCAGGACTAACGTCCCACGTAAACCGGGAAAATTGGCTGCTTTAATTAAGAGGATTTGAAAGGTATAGTTAGGAAGTAAATGATAGATGGAGTCTTTTTACGGAAATAATAACCTCCGGGGACCCAAAAGTGGAAATCTGTCGGTTTGAGAGAGGCAGTAAACAGGAGATTCTCCTCCATCATTCCATTTTATGATGGTAATTTCAATGAAATTACGGATCGCCTCGGATGGCTCACAGCCCAGCGGCAATAAAATCGGAGAGCATTTTCCTCGCGTCGAAGGAAAAAATGGAATTGGTCGTAGAAGTAGATGCGACCGTTCCTTGGAATAATTATTTCCTCCAGGATCCAGGGATGCGCAAATGTATTGGAAAGCGATGTAAATGCATGCGTATACGGTTGCAAGATTTCTTGGAATTGAGTTAGATTTTCGTACTATTGGATTTGCCTCACAGATATCGAATTTGAATAGCCTTTCGTATCTTACGTTCCTTTCTTGATAAAAATAAAGTATTGCATGAACCATGGCTTCATTTTTATTTAATGCATATTCCTGATTATTGTGGAAACCGAATATGTTTTGAGTTTCTCCTTGACTGTATGAACTGTTGAAGTGTACGTCAAATGAATTGTTGATGTTCCAACGAGATACAAAAACAACAGAGAATAGTGATGCCATGAAATAAAAAATCATAAACAAGCTCCATTCTCGTTAAAAAGAACCAGCTTCTTCCGGCAGCAATAATACTGGTATAGTTGTTTCACTTTCAGCTTGATTTTTTGGTATCAAGAATCGGATGCGCTACCCACTTTATTCTCCTAGCACTTTAGCTATTGTTACACTCTCAAAGAACATAATAAATTGCAATTCAATTGCACTAGGAGAGGTAGATGGAATTGAAAGAATTACTAGTGGAACCCTGAGGGGATAGCCGTCGAGAATCAAAGAAATAGCTTTTTCTCCCATTGGACCAAGAAATAGATTTTTCCAATATTCTACATCCTCTCTTATACTGACGTGCTACTTGAGTCCGCATGAATAAGGGTTGGTCTGAGATTTAGAAATGATCCAACGCAGAGCAGATGTTACATTAGCGGAGATTTGAGGCTCGAAAGTAGTGTAATAGCTATGATTAGGTCCCTCGGGTAGTTGTACTTTTTCCGCTCATTAAATTCTGGCTCATAGAAGATAAAAAGGGCAAACTACCTAGAAAGTCTGATACCGTATCCAAAGCATTCCATAGCTGAAGGTGGAATTGATGAGGCTCAAACCGGCCTTAAGGTTGAATACTTCACAATACTTTACTCAAGAAAGAGGATGAAAAGAATTAACTTAGCACAGAACGTACGGCATGGATAAACAGAAGTGATAAACAATGACATGACTAGGACTCGAACTGAGGACTCACTTTCGGGGAAGGTGTACTATTATTATTATTTTATTATTCGTATATAGTAGGAAACCTTGGTTTGAATCCTACTCATAACGCTATTTTTCACTTCTCTTTATTCCTGGAATTGCCTTACTTGTTCCTTCTAGGACAAATGTTATTGCCAACTTAATATTATTGATTTATCAATATTTTAAGTTGTTCAGCAAAACTAAAACATTTGGCTTTCCTCATTATTTCCCGAGACTCTGTTGTATTTTCAAAAACTCAGTTGTACATACTTGATGCTGGTTGCTTTGCGATTTTCCATAAATGTGGAATTTGATTCTAAAATTCAAGGGCGAACAGCAAATCGAAATACTTATGGGGTTAGTAAATAGAAGATAATAATACCATTATCGAGAGATACTTTCTTCATTATTTTATCCGTTAATATTTATACTAGTAGTGAAATTGTGTAGTATTTATCTTTTTCATTCTCTGTATTAATGGTTTCTTTCTCATTTTCAGGTATGTATAATCTTATCATCCATATCGTCGTAGAATATGAATTCGAGCCTGAAATGGGTGAGTTGCAAGACCATATATTCAGATATGATCGCTCATTCTTCCTCAACGGTGCTGTTCCGTATGGACTGCAACTCATAATATTTTCGTAGATCGTTCAGGTTACTTGAATCAAACAGTATTTTTGACTACTTGATTATGGTAGCGAAGGCCTTTTAATTGATAAGTAAATTATTTCCACGTATGACGTTATCTGGCATCTAAATTAACTTCTCAATGTTAATAATTCATATCTTATAACATATTGTAATCTTCAGAGTTCCTAGGCGTCCCACATTCACGGATTACATAGTTCCAGAATAAAATCCATCACCCGGCCATCGGAATTCGTATGGCTTATAGAACCTTAACATATTCTATGACTTTGAATCATAATAAATCACAGTCAGTCATTACCAAACAGATTACGCTTTACTTGTAAATGGATTGCTGTTTATTGATACTCATCATATAAGCACTTCTGAGATTCAATTTGTCGCATAAAGATAATCCGTAACTGTGTGATACTCCAATACCCCTGAGTACAAGGATTATCAGAGCGTGCATTTGTCTCGATTGGGTCCCGGATACCGCCACCCTTACCCGTTTTCCTGTAATTGATATTTATTTCAATTCGAAAATATCACGCAGAAAGGTTTCACGACAAGGAAATCTTTAGGTTCCCCCTAAACCTCTGCTGAGATAACTATCTTATATAATTAAATGCATTGTAGGAATAAACTAAGATTTTAAATTTGAAATACCAATCACAATGCAGAAAAATGAATATAATAGTGAATTGAGCGTTAAAGGAAATTTATCTTAGTAGGCTGGACTGTTACATTATAAAGAATTGAAGAATAACTTTGTAATTTCTACAAGAAAGGTTTTGTTTGGATGTGATTGGTTTCGACTGCATCACCATCGTCAGACAAAAGTTTTATTTTTCTGTGCCTTCTACAAGATGATGATTGATAACTGATTTTACTAACATAAGTGAAAACTTAAATATATAAGCCTGCAAATTAGTTTTCTCCTTTTTTCAAGCTATCTCTTTTAAATTTTATATGATGAAGGGTTAGATGTAAGAAGATACAATAGTCTCAATCTCGCCCGAATAAATTCTCATAATAACAATAATTATTATTGTTATTATTATTGTTGTTGTTATGGTTATCGTTGAGTCCGTGTAGTCTAAAGAGGTCGTCTAAATAAAACTTTTATTGTTGAAAATACTAAGTTTTTCTTCACTTCGTCATTAAAGGATATTATGTAAGTAAAAGTAAAAGCTTCCCGCAGGGAAGCGTAATCGGGCCGATACTGTTTTTAATATATATCAACGATCTTAGCAAAATAATCGAGAGTAAAGTTAGGATATTTGCGGACGATACGGTAATTTACAGGGAGATTGAGAGAGAAGAAGATAGATTGATCCTTTCGAATGACTTAAATAAAATTGCAAAATGGTGCGATGATTGGCAATTGGAGCTAAATGTAGATAAATGTTCAGTAATTAACTTCTTTGAAAGAAAATCGATAACTAAAGATTACTCGTATAGCCTCCAAGGGAAAAACTTAATAACGGAAGAATCGGTGAAATATCTAGGAGTGACCCTTACTAATAACTTATCATGGAGTGCCCACATCCATAACATATGTGGAAAGGCTTTTAAGAAACTCGGTTTTGTTAAGAGAATAGTCGGAAGAAGCGAAGAAAAAGTCCGCGAGCGTTGTTACTTCGCGTTAGTCAGGCCTCACCTTGAGTATGCATGTAGTATATGGGACCCAGCCGACAAGTGCTGTATTCGAGAAATAGAAAAGGTGCAACGAAAAGCGATACGTTTCGTGAAGAATTGCTATGATAAATCAGTAAGCGTTACTGAGATGCTCAAGAACGCGGGATGGGAATCATTAGAAAAAAGAAGATTAACACTAAGGATAAATTTATTAAATAAGTTCAGAGAAACCACGTTCTCGGAAGACGTCGCGGACATAATGCGCCCTCCCTGCTATATAGGCCGCTCCGATACAGCGAGGAAAATAAGAGAAATAGATGCGAAAACGAACCGATTCAAGAATTCGTTTTTTCCGCGAACGATACGCGAAAGTAATCGACTAGGTAAATAGAGTCTTGGTGCATGCACCCCCTGCCACACGCCGAAAGGTGGCTAGCAGGGTATACACATAGACATAGACATAAAATACACTCCTTACCACATGAACTCAAGAATATGTCTAATATCCTCATTATCCAGCAGCCCATACTTTGCCTAGCGAAATTATCTTTTGCAACATTCTAAACGACCATGCAATGGAGATAAAGCTTACTTCACGCAAAATCCATTAGGATTTATGGCAAATCCTACCCATCGAATAGTCACCCTAAAATTATGCAGGAGATTTGAAAAACCGTACCTTACGTTATGCTCCATCTTTTCCGTTACGAGTGAAGGACGAAGCTATCCCGTTGAACGGGAAATCAAATTCTCCGCCCTCCAACACGGCTTTATCTGATTTCCGAAATTGAACACGACCCTTCCCTTTTCCATCGGCGGAAACAATTTTTTGAGTTTCCCAAATTCTGTATCATCGAACTGAACAGACGAAACCTCCCGGCACTACGTCATGGGCCCATTGGTACCCATGGAATGACGTAAGCGGCTCCCTTTTCAACAGAGAAATTGATGAAAAATCCTTGAAAAGAGGGTTATCGTTGTAGGAGAAGTAAAAGCATATGATTATGATACATTTCTATACATTGTTGGATTTAGTTAATAACTGGAAAAACGTGTGAAGAATAACTAATCTTTGTAATTGCAAAGAGCACACTTATTTTTCTCTGAAATATTTAATGTAATGTTTGAAAGAAAATCATTTTTTGTATGTGAATACATCTTAAATGTTATTGATCAAATACGCCCTATACTATCTGTGTAATGAATAAAATACCCTAAAAGCATACTGATTATGTTAGCACTAGTTCTTTACAAATACAATGAAAAACTAACAGTAGGGAACTGGGCATATGGTATTAATTTTCGAGCATAATTAAGAACCCTGCTTGGCATTCACCCTAAGTCGGAAGGGAAACCGGTCGAAAACCTTCTGAAGGCAATATATCATGCAATTTACCGACTTGGTTTACAAAATTTTGAATTATTGAGATATTTTTTAACAAAACAGTTATTGATACGTATTGATTTGTGATTTCAAATTTTAAAATTTTAAATAAATGTTTAGTAACTAATTTTACAACATATTAATCGCTTAATTTAATTTAATACGGTGACCCTACGGGAGAAATGTCAGAAAATATTTTCTAGAAAATTGTTTCTTTATGTTATCCTTTGATTTTGAAAGTAATGTTTACAAACTACGTCTTGTGTTTAAGTATGTAAACTATATTTATGATCATTTTTCCCGATAGTATTCTGTTATTGGGACATGGAAAAGTATAGGCATGTATAGAAGAAGTATAGGCATGTTCTATAAATTTGACTTCATGATATATTATGTTTGGTTAAACATTAGGATAGAAAAATGACAATTATTCGGGCACAGGTACGAGTACGTAGATATATGAAGTTCACTCTTTGAACTTAAGTAAAGTTACATTCTTATATCCTTTGCTCCACCTTCCTTGCATTTTTCTTTCGATAAGATATGTAATTGGTCCTTCCCGTCGATGGGATTCAGTGCTAGGACGTTGCTATTACATTGTTTCTTAAAAGATGTCTACCTTTTTTCCTTCTTCGGTTCATTGTGTGCAATATCTCCCTTCTTCTTTCAACATTCCCTTCATTGATTACT
The DNA here is from genome assembly GCA_000376725.2 of Ladona fulva. Taxonomy (NCBI): domain Eukaryota; kingdom Metazoa; phylum Arthropoda; class Insecta; order Odonata; family Libellulidae; genus Ladona; species Ladona fulva. Next base: position 2,108,583 of record KZ308135.1, on the reverse strand, counting down.
TTATTTCTCCGAATATCCTGTTTACTCTTCTCAGGCACAACCTTTCAAAGGCACCTTTCTCTTTTTCTTCGATATATGGTCCGTGTTTGTGATTCATATAGATATTTCATATTACAATTTCTGTCACCTTCATTTCAGTTTCCACTTTTTATCCCCTGCCCCTGCCCTAAAGGCGGTTTACAGTGTTATAATGTAGATGTAGATATATATATTTTTAGAAATTGATAATTTTTTCTCTTAAAGACATTCGGTTTTCTATTGTATAGTATGATCTATACGGGCAGTTTGTGACGTTAAAAATATTTTCTGTGAAGTAATCCAGGATAGACTTGAAAGGCCTAGAGAATTATTGCCATTCATACAAAGGCGTAGGTTCGAATCTAGGAATCGGTAATCAGTTACCAGATGTTAACATGCTGTTTACAATTACAAAGTATACGGCTTTATCATTCGTTAAAATACACAAACGGGAACCAATATCCGCTGCTTTCCCTTAAATTGACGACTAAAATAATTAGTGAAGTGACGCCGGTTTAAGGACCAATGTAAATAAACACCAAGATAACTTACGAATCGCAGATACTGTCGTAGCAAACAAATTTCCATCAATATCAGCTTAAACATTTCCTAAATTGACTTCGTTAATATAAAAAAATATCGATATATTTTATCGAATTTTTCGAGACGGAATCGTAAAAACAACATCTGACTATAAACCTTAGCATTAATTTTACTATAAGCCTGTCTTTCATTTAATTCATTAATGGCACAAAAATCGATATACTTTATCAAAATTTCCGAGACGGAGTCGCGAAAACAACAGTAGACTATAAAAACAAGAATTAAATTTTCTCACTTAGGGTACTCCTTCCGATTCCTTTTCATGATGAAATCTTACGAAAGATGAAAGGTCTGCGAAATTTCATCTTTGAGTGCATTTGCTTGCGTATGTTATGTACATCGGATAAAGAAAGATACAAATTAATAGATGTAGGATTGATTATCATGATAGATAATTATGACACGTCCATTAAAAGTATTAGAATTATAAAAAGCAATTCTTGAAAAACTCGAGCACTTGGGTATTTAATAAACGATTACTCGACTTTCCGGGAAGCTGAAAATCCGAGTAGTTTTGACTCCCGACTGCCGAGTCCCCGATGACAACGCTCAAGTCTAAATGAAGGGTTCGATATGAAGGGAATGTAAGTCCATCTCCGGACCCACTGACCCCACGCGGTCTTTAAAGAGAATAGAATCGGGGGGCGAGTAATACCCTGCATGAATGGGAACCAATGAAGATAGACCGGGCAGAGAGAGAGGTTATTTCCCATGTTCGATGCCGGGATATGCGTAAAACTGGTAGATGCAGGGATGGAAGCACGGGCGGAGAGCTGGAGCAATCCCCAGGGCATATCGACCCGGCAGCGGCTGGCGTATCCAGGAGACGCAGCCAGCGTAAGCCAGCAAGGGGAGGGGGAGAGATAAGAGAGCAGGGCGATGGTGGGGGAGGCAAGTGGTCCCCTGTAAAAGGAAATGGGTGTGGCAGGGTCCAGGGAAATGGTTTTTTTACCGGTAATGGGAAATGCCTCTGAGGAGTAATGGGAGATGAGGAGGGGGTTGAGAGTGAATAAAATTTAAATCCCGAGGTTGACAGGTGAAGGATAAAATTGATGGGATTGCGGCGATGAAACTCGCGGCGTCGAAACCTCTGATCGGAGTAAAGTGTATAAACATGTTGCGGTGGAATATTTCGCTATCGTTTCCTCGTCTCCTCGCGTCAGATGCGGATGTCGGAGTAATTGCGACGCTGCATGGATAATGGTGGTTATTAATTTGAAATTTTGATCTTTTAGTTTATTTCGTATTTGGGAGGTCTTTATGGAATCGTCCTGTATTTTCGGAGTGTTGAATTTGGCTCGTAGTGAACCAACTGCATTTTGAATTAAAATTAATAAACTGTACCTAATATTAGGGTTTGAAAGAAAATGAACTTAAGATATTACTTATTTCGAGGAGTTAAAATAAACAGAATTTAATGTACCATAATTTAGGATGCTAAATGGATCTACGTTTAATACTCGTATACCTTTTTACGGGGATAAATTTATCTGATTTAAATATAATGTATATTTAAAGTGATGAATAAAACTAAAATAAATATCCTACTTTTTAGGGTGTTACATTAAATTAAATACACTATATTTTAAGGTTTTAAGCTATATTAAAGAAAATATTCTGCGTTGGGACTGGTACATGTTTCTTTTAGGAGAGAGCTATCACAGCTCCGTTTCCCCCCTCACTGGACCATAATTCAGTACCTAATTTAAAGATATAAGCACATGTAGGCTGTGATGTTAAATGAAAACACCTAACTACCTAACGGACTTGATTTTATATCTATATATGAATCATAGTTTACAACAGAAATTCATTGATTCAGCGGCAGGATCGGTATTTTCATTAAATAATTTTTAATATTAGTTAAGTGATGACTACCGTGAAAAAAATTATTATTAAATATAAGCAGAAAATATATACTATAAATTTATATTAATTAGTATAAATATAATTTAAAGTAAATATTATAAAGATCAGTTACCTTTACTTCGAATTATCTTAATACTTTACGCCTTTAAATCACTGTATTCGAATTTTAATATACTAAAATACTGCAGCTTTCATACAAGTAAAATTCAGCGCGATAAAATGCAAGGGACAATAATTTCTATGATATAACATGATGAAACACAGGTTTTCTCAAAAAGGAATTGAAGTCGGATAATTTTTAAGTCTATAAAAACACGCAAACATTCATACTGTAAATCCTGTAAATCATAATGCCAATCAAAGTATTGAAGAGATTGGGGTTCTTTCCATCGCAACAGAGAGTTATATTCAGATTTATTACACGGATTTGGCTTCTAAGTTATTGTTGGTAGCTGTTGATAAACAAACTTCTGGACATTAAACCCTCCAAACACTTGGCCTGTAAAGTGAAACAGTCTGGAAATTCGGCTGTCGTTGATTGTTTGAGATCTAGGGTTAGTCACCTTATTATGAAAGATTTTCTTCGTACCCATTTCTTGCTCCATTGTGATCAAATTTTGTTCTTTGTTAATTTTATGTGCTTTGGTGGAAGTTATAAGTAAATTTGATAGCGTTTTTTTAGAAACGTTCAGTGTTTTTCGCAGAATGATTATTTAGATTATTAAACTAAATAACACTGGTAGGAGACTTTTAAGGGGCACTCAGACCAAGGAATATTTTAATTATGAAGAGAGGGATTACCCGGTTTGTCCATTAAAAAAGAGTTTCCTTCTATCCATAAATAGACAATTAAAATCTATTAAGGATGTCATTATTCTTCCTTAAATTCCTTCATATTTTTAATTTTAAACCTAAGACAAAATTATTTTTGCATGTATATGATAATTTCAATCGCGTTTTAAATAACTGAATGTAATTATACCGTACACATATTTATATAAATTGAATATAATTTTACGAGAGTACATTTTGCGCTCCAAATATTCCAAATATAACTGCATATTAAGTAATATGATTATAGCATAACTTTTACACAGGCCTGTATACGATGGCATCCTTTTAGTTAAGGAAAGCATAAAATTTTACGCACTGTGTGTCCATTTACGATGAGTTTGTACCTCTGAATATCCAATGGCATTGAGCGGAATCGTAAAAACAACATCTGACTATAAACCTTAGCATTAATTTTACTATAAGCCTGTCTTTCATTTAATTCATTAATGGCACAAAAATCGATATACTTTATCAAAATTTCCGAGACGGAGTCGCGAAAACAACAGTAGACTATAAAAACAAGAATTAAATTTTCTCACTTAGGGTACTCCTTCCGATTCCTTTTCATGATGAAATCTTACGAAAGATGAAAGGTCTGCGAAATTTTATCTTTGAGTGCATTTGCTTGCGTATGTTATGTACATCGGATAAAGAAAGATACAAATTAATAGATGTAGGATTGATTATCATGATAGATAATTATGACACGTCCATTAAAAGTATTAGAATTATAAAAAGCAATTCTTGAAAAACTCGAGCACTTGGGTATTTAATAAACGATTACTCGACTTTCCGGGAAGCTGAAAATCCGAGTAGTTTTGACTCCCGACTGCCGAGTCCCCGATGACAACGCTCAAGTCTAAATGAAGGGTTCGATATGAAGGGAATGTAAGTCCATCTCCGGACCCACTGACCCCACGCGGTCTTTAAAGAGAATAGAATCGGGGGGCGAGTAATACCCTGCATGAATGGGAACCAATGAAGATAGACCGGGCAGAGAGAGAGAGAGAGGTTATTTCCCATGTTCGATGCCGGGATATGCGTAAAACTGGTAGATGCAGGGATGGAAGCACGGGCGGAGAGCTGGAGCAATCCCCAGGGCATATCGACCCGGCAGCGGCTGGCGTATCCAGGAGACGCAGCCAGCGTAAGCCAGCAAGAGGAGGGGGAGAGATAAGAGAGCAGGGCGATGGTGGGGGAGGCAAGTGGTCCCCTGTAAAAGGAAATGGGTGTGGCAGGGTCCAGGGAAATGGTTTTTTTACCGGTAATGGGAAATGCCTCTGAGGAGTAATGGGAGATGAGGAGGGGGTTGAGAGTGAATAAAATTTAAATCCCGAGGTTGACAGGTGAAGGATAAAATTGATGGGATTGCGGCGATGAAACTCGCGGCGTCGAAACCTCTGATCGGAGTAAAGTGTATAAACATGTTGCGGTGGAATATTTCGCTATCGTTTCCTCGTCTCCTCGCGTCAGATGCGGATGTCGGAGTAATTGCGACGCTGCATGGATAATGGTGGTTATTAATTTGAAATTTTGATCGTTTAGTTTATTTGGTATTTGGGAGGTCTTTATGGAATCGTCCTGTATTTTCGGAGTGTTGAATTTGGCTCGTAGTGAACCAACTGCATTTTGAATTAAAATTAATAAACTGTACCTAATATTAGGGTTTGAAAGAAAATGAACTTAAGATATTACTTATTTCGAGGAGTTAAAATAAACAGAATTTAATGTACCATAATTTAGGATGCTAAATGGATCTACGTTTAATACTCGTATACCTTTTTACGGGGATAAATTTATCTGATTTAAATATAATGTATATTTAAAGTGATGAATAAAACTAAAATAAATATCCTACTTTTTAGGGTGTTACATTAAATTAAATACACTATATTTTAAGGTTTTAAGCTATATTAAAGAAAATATTCTGCGTTGGGACTGGTACATGTTTCTTTTAGGAGAGAGCTATCACAGCTCCGTTTCCCCCCTCACTGGACCATAATTCAGTACCTAATTTAAAGATATAAGCACATGTAGGCTGTGATGTTAAATGAAAACACCTAACTACCTAACGGACTTGATTTTATATCTATATATGAATCATAGTTTACAACAGAAATTCATTGATTCAGCGGCAGGATCGGTATTTTCATTAAATAATTTTTAATATTAGTTAAGTGATGACTACCGTGAAAAAAATTATTATTAAATATAAGCAGAAAATATATACTATAAATTTATATTAATTAGTATAAATATAATTTAAAGTAAATATTATAAAGATCAGTTACCTTTACTTCGAATTATCTTAATACTTTACGCCTTTAAATCACTGTATTCGAATTTTAATATACTAAAATACTGCAGCTTTCATACAAGTAAAATTCAGCGCGATAAAATGCAAGGGACAATAATTTCTATGATATAACATGATGAAACACAGGTTTTCTCAAAAAGGAATTGAAGTCGGATAATTTTTAAGTCTATAAAAACACGCAAACATTCATACTGTAAATCCTGTAAATCATAATGCCAATCAAAGTATTGAAGAGATTGGGGTTCTTTCCATCGCAACAGAGAGTTATATTCAGATTTATTACACGGATTTGGCTTCTAAGTTATTGTTGGTAGCTGTTGATAAACAAACTTCTGGACATTAAACCCTCCAAACACTTGGCCTGTAAAGTGAAACAGTCTGGAAATTCGGCTGTCGTTGATTGTTTGAGATCTAGGTTCAGTCACCTTATTATGAAAGATTTTCTTCGTACCCATTTCTTGCTCCATTGTGATCAAATTTTGTTCTTTGTTAATTTTATGTGCTTTGGTGGAAGTTATAAGTAAATTTGATAGCGTTTTTTTAGAAACGTTCAGTGTTTTTCGCAGAATGATTATTTAGATTATTAAACTAAATAACACTGGTAGGAGACTTTTAAGGGGCACTCAGACCAAGGAATATTTTAATTATGAAGAGAGGGATTACCCGGTTTGTCCATTAAAAAAGAGTTTCCTTCTATCCATAAATAGACAATTAAAATCTATTAAGGATGTCATTATTCTTCCTTAAATTCCTTCATATTTTTAATTTTAAACCTAAGACAAAATTATTTTTGCATGTATATGATAATTTCAATCGCGTTTTAAATAACTGAATGTAATTATACCGTACACATATTTATATAAATTGAATATAATTTTACGAGAGTACATTTTGCGCTCCAAATATTCCAAATATAACTGCATATTAAGTAATATGATTATAGCATAGCTTTTACACAGGCCTGTATACGATGGCATCCTTTTAGTTAAGGAAAGCATAAAATTTTACGCACTGTGTGTCCATTTACGATGAGTTTGTACCTCTGAATATCCAATGGCATTGAGTAAATTCCCTCACATTTACTTAATTGGCCTATCTTCCTTTAATTCGCGAACTCGTACGATTCCAGGCGAGCAAAACCTTTCACTTCGCCCTCTCCAGCGATAACGAAATTTTCACTTCTTTAATTCACGCCATTCCAACCGAAATTCCAGCATTTCCTTCGGGATATTTTTCCGGTGCCGATGGTTAATTGACTCCCGCTAACTAGGGTCGCGGCGGGTACTTAATTTAACAGATGACTTTCCCAAAATAGCACCAGCAGTCGGCTCCCTTCCTCCATGTAGCCCATATATGCTTCGCTGGTTTAACACACTTGTCCAAGACCACTTCCGAAGGAGTTTGGCGCAACCCCGGCACCAAATTTAGACCCAAGTTTACGCTGCAAAAATAGATCTCACAGCGATTGAAGCTCCTTCACCCAAGTTTGGAGTCAAAATAGCTCGGTTAGGACCAGGCGGAAAGTTCTCAGGTGTGAATGGGGTGTGTGGAAGTTAGTGGAACAGGGGTAAGTGACTTATCTGAGAAAATTGTTTCCAAGACCTTTTCGTTGGATAACATGTTTCTAGTCGTTTATCCTTTCCAACGTTTCGATGAAAACAAAAGTGGTTACGTCCTCCGTGTATAGTAATTAAATGCGATAAAAGGTAGGGAATTTCATTGGATCAAAAGTAGTATTGTGCTCAGAGAAGCAACATTTGTGAAGTAGTTATACAAATACAGAACGCTTTCACGTTAAAGCGTGTCTGTAAATAAATCTCCTAAACCCGTTTGCCTACAGAAAGGTTTAGTATTGAAAATGAGGCGTGAGTTTGCATCTTTTGTACTTTGCTATTGGTTTCTTTACCAAGCCGAAAGATGACAGCATATGTTACAGTATTAGTAATTGATTCATCCAAAATATTTCTTGATTAATTGCATTATATTTGAGGTTTTCCGCGAATTTTATTTTTCTCTTCGTAAATAATCTAGAGGATAATTCCACTAATATAACTCTATATTTTGCCTTCAAATGCTACCGATTTCTTATATTATGTATTGTTAAATAGAAAAAGAGACATCGGTTCCGAAGTCTCCTAAAGTCATTCGTCTTGATTTTTTATCATTGTCACTTAAGCATTCATTGCTTTTCGTTACTAATCAAGAGTAACACAAGATGCAATATTTAGATTTTTAATTGGCTTATTTCAGTTAAACGACGAATTCAATCTTAACTTCAATTTTTTTCTATTCTTTTACTTATACTAAATGACGAAGTGAAGAATAGTTGAAAACACAGCATTTAGCTAGGAAATACCCTAAATCGTATGTCGTAAACCTAATCTTAGCTTGTGAAATACGAGGGTAGTCGCAGTACCCAACCTAGCGTATAGATGGCGGTTGTTGTTTAAAAAGAATAACTACTAATATAGTCCAAAGTACAAAACTTAAAAAGCTTAAGTTTGAAATTCCAAGACGTTACGTTGTTTATTGTTCATTTTACAACCATCTTAAGAGCCAATACTGAACACTATCAGTGAATTTGTAAACATAAAAAATATTTAAAAACTCCATTTTAACAAAACTTTTACTAAACCACAATATTCATACACGCACGACCATGGTTTCGCAGCATGGCTGCATCATCAGATCCTGATCATCATTGACCTGATGATGCAGCCATGCTGCGAAACCATGGTCGTGCGTGTATGAATATTGTGGTTTAGTAAAAGTTTTGTTAAAATGGAGTTTTTTAACGTTAATCATTGCCACAAAGTCACTCCCGATTCTGTGTCGTTTATAAAAAATGTTGGTCATCGTTATGCCATACAATACTTTCATAAGAAAGGCCTCAGACCGACCTAAAATCAAAGTCGAGCTAGATTCTACTCTGGCGGAATCCGCTCCTTCGTTCACAACAGTAAAATATTGGGTGGCAGAGTTTAAACGAGGCCGTACGAGCTGCCAACACGAACATCTCAGTGATCGACCAAATGAGGTGACCACGCTATAAATGGTGAATAAAACTCACAATATCGTGTTGTATGACCGTCGACTGAAAACATCCGATCTAGCAGACTTAGTACACATTTAAAACTGCACTGTACATCGCATATTGACTGAAAATTTGGACATGAGAAATCTGCGCTCGAGATGAGTGCCGCGTTTGCTCACAATGGAATGAAGACAGCGTCGTGAGGATATTTCAATCGAGTGTTTGGCGATGTTTCACAGCAACAAAGCCGAGATTTTTCGTCGATTCACAACCATGAATGAAACATGAGTCCACCACTTCGCACCTGAGACGAAGAAACAGTCAAAACAATGGACTGCGAGGGGAGAATCGGCTCCAAAGAAGGCGAAGACAGTTCCATCTACTGGCAAGGTTATTGCATCAGCTTTTTGGGATGCGCGTGGAATAATTCTCATTGATTGTCTTCAAAAAGGAGAAACAATCAACGGCAAGTATTATGCAAACTTAATACAGCGTTTGAATGATGAAATTATGAAAATACGGCCGCAGTTGATGAAAAAGAAAGTTTTATATCAAGACAATGAAATTCCCTATAAACCCTATATAAATTCATTAAAAACAAGGTAAGCTATTAAACATCGCTGAGTAAAGTGCAGTGAGCTACAAGGAGACTATGTTGAGAAATAAATTTTGTTTTAGGTCTGGTTCTTTTGGGATCCTCGTATTATTCACAAGTCTTAGGTAATATTATCACAACTTATATTGATTAGATATTTTTAATCCTTATATATGACTTATACGTGAAAAGGAATCCTTGCCAAAAAATTGAGGGATAGAAACTGGAGATTTGTAATTGTATATGTAAGTATATATTATTAATAATAATTCATCGCGTTGCCGACATACAACCATAAAAGAGTAGCTTTTATCTCTTAAATCGTTTAATATTCTACACCAAGAGGTTTAAACAGTTTTCCAGAAGAAATTAACCAAACTATTTATTTATCTCTATCAGTTAATTCTTCGTAACTACTGGCTATAAATTAAAGCTGTACGATATTCAAACGAATTAATGAAGTGAATTTTCATGAGTGAGTCCTATTCATATCGTCAAATAGTGTTTCTGACTTTAATTCGTGCAACATATAATCACTTGAAACTATTTCCGAGGAAAGAAGACTTTGCTAGATCCTCGATCTCTCTTTTATTAACGCCTAAGGCTTCGGAGAGGGAATGATGTTTATCACGCAATATAAGGAGAAAGGTAATTAGGTAGAATCCTTTGTTTTTCTCGCTGCGAAGTTTGAGAATACTTTCCGAGAATTTCTTAAAATGTGTCATATTCAAACGAAATTGCCTTGCTGGCCAATGAGGTTGTGCCACTAAACAAAGAGTAGAAAATATTTCAGCTACATATTTTCCAATTAATAGAAATAAAAGGGCCACTGAGTGTCGCCCGTAATTAAATTTCTTCTGTCCAAAATGATGTTCTCAATCAGATGGTAACATTTAACATTTGAACAATGCGTCTTTAAAGACATTTTTGCGAGAAAAAGATAAGAAATAGCCGATTTCTGTCTGTAAACTTCAAATAAAACCGTAATTTGCTGCTGTTTTGTAGCTAATGTTCATGCGTCGGCATCGTTAAATCAGATTTAACTCTGAAGAAACGTTTCAGGATGCTTGACAAGCGCCCTTACAAAGAATTACCCTCCCCGAAATTATCTCTCCTAAACTTCATCGATCCATTAGCCGACTTGCTCACTCATTCCGTTTTTCCAACGCCTCAGAAGCGAGATAACGGCGCCAAAGACATAACGGGGGGAATTGGAGCAGGAAGGTGACAGTTGAAGGACGTGAACCACAAAAATTAGGGAAAAAGTTTGTTAAGGAAAGATAATTGCTGGGAAAGGGAAGGAAGGAAATGGGAACGGAGGAGAAATGAAGGAACTGGTGAAAAGAGGGTAACTCGTGGAAACTAAGATGAAGAGTAAGTCCCGCGATAGCTTACGGACGAATTCTGAACGAAAACGGATTTCTTAACGGAAAAGTCCGCTTTTCTACAGAAGACTCCCGGTGGGGGTTTAGGTCCCTCTTACGCCACATTGCTCTATGTCAACCTTGTCTCGACCTCTCCTTTGTCGACCCTTTCCAAAATCGCCTTTCTTTCCCTCTGCGCATACCAGTGCCATAGGCTTTTGCGGAATCTCTACATAATTCAACGCTTTCCAGTTGTAACGCCCTCGGATATTCCGCGTATTCGAACATGCCGCAGGAGTAAGAGGTTTTCATCTCCATTTTCTTACCAGTTAATGCATGCCTCATTTGATATTCTTCAGAATTATTTTAATTTGGCTAGGATATTTTACACTTTTTCACTTCGTGCACATTTTAAACTTACGTTAGTTTAAATAATTCTTACTAATATATCTAATATGTTCAAGCTCAACTTTGTGGAAGGGAGCCATACGAAAGTAATGAAAGAACTTAGTACATTCTACTATTAAGTACTAAGCTCTTTCATTTCTGTAATAATTCCCACCACTGTAACTATCGTTCTCTCGTTTATTAGAGCGTTATTTGCCTTAGAATTAACTCGAAGGAGCCGTAGTTTTCAAGCAAAGTAACCGTTAAGAAATCGCAACCAGCGGGGCTAGGGATCTCCTTGGTCACGTTTTGCAATTATTGTTCTCAATACGTATTTTGGTTACTACGTTGCCATCTTCAGGAGAGAAGATTACTGACTACTCGATCGTCATTTGTTTCTCCGTTGAAGATCTGATGGTGGAGTAAGGTACTTCCCGTGAAGGTGATGCACCAAGATTGAAAATGAATAATCGCAGTCAGAAAAATGTTTTACATCGCACAATCGGACCCGATAAACTCGTGAAACGGTATTTGTTGGTAAGGGAAGGGCATTCCGTCAACGAGGCTGAGATGGGAAACGGATAGGGAAGAGTGGAAAGTAGGAAATGGAAGAGGGGAAGAGAGGGTTAAAGGTAGAGGAAGCTGAGTACAAGGAAACAGCCAATTTCCACCGAGGGCCCAAAGAAGACCTGAGTGAGGTTGACACGCTTAGGTGTCAGGAATCGGTGGGAGGGGAAACGAAGGAATTGTGGGAAGGGACGGGGGACTGGAGCAAACGGGGGAAATTTGGAGGCGGACGCAGAAGATGAAGGGGAGATCGCCATTGCGATACGTACCCTCAAAAGGATACTTAGCCTTCATCTCCTCGTCCGAACTTTTCCTCGTCTCTCCAATATTTCATCCCTACACTCTTCAATCTAGCTTCAGAGCTCCTTACTGTATTTTTTCCATAAGATTATATCTTCTTATTTTCCCGAGAAAGGAATATATTAAAGCCTTCAAATGGAGTGCAGGGTTATACGGTAGCGAAACCTGAACTCCCTTATGGGATAATATAATAATCCAGGCCTTTGAAATGCGGTACGGATGCAGAATGCTTAAGATGCCTTGGACCAGTAAACAAGTATTAGGCAGAGTAAAGGAAAAACACAATCTTTTATAAATAATAAAAAGCAGAAGAGAACGGCTGGTACGGCGTACGCTAAGGAAATCGGATTGGTGCAGGAATATAATAGAATTTGAAATGGGAGCCAAAATAAAAGAGGGAGACCGAAGAATGAATATTTGACAGACATAAAGAATTGACGACCGTACAGAATGGTAAATGAGTAGGCACAGAAAAGCCATATCTGATTCGAAGATGTCCAATGCCAACCAACAGTAGTTGAAGAGAAATTTTGGTTCAACCATAGGATTTGAGAGACAGCGCAAAATAAGTCTGAGAGAGAAAATCCTGGAACTGGTGTCACAAGACAGTTAACCTGGATTCCAAATCACATACAAACATGACACTGATTGTATGTTAAATAAACAGATATGAGCTGCATATGGAAAAATCGCCAAAACGTTTACAAATAAACAAAGTTGGGACCCTATGCCCCTATACCGCACTTGGCTCCCAGTGGTTATGTATGCCAGTAAAACACTGAAATCGACCAAAATAAGAAGACAAATTAACGACGGCAGAAATAAAATTTCTTAGAAAAATTAAAAGATATAAAAGAAAATACGAGAAACGAAACAATACGAATGAGTTAAATGTGGGGAAATTGGAAATCATAGGACAGAAATACAAGGAGAACTAGAAACAACTAAAAACGGATATGAAGATGATGACGTCTATATTGATACGTTCTTATTCATTTTCGATTAATTTCCGAAAAATTTCACCAACGGACTGAACTCGACCAAAGCTGGCCAAGACTACCTATTTATTGAGTGTGGTTCTAAATGCTTCGCAAAGTATCTCTTGAATAGATTCCGCACATGACCATGTGTGTCATATACGTTGACTCTTGCGCACTTAAATTACTGTGGGATTCAAAAGGAACCAAATTTTAAATGAAGTACAGGTCTTCGATTCGATCAAAATTCTTTAAGTTCAAGCGTACAAGTCCATTAGAGAATATTCATCGAGTTAAACATGAATATGCTTTACAAAATTTTCTTTCTTATTATTTTTCATTCACAATTAAGTATATATACCCATTTTATTTCACAAAATTATGGCTTTTCTCATAGTAGAAAATCTGAAAGCGAGGAATGTAGCTGAATAACTTGGCAATTTCCCTCCGATGGAGAATAAGCAACAGTACGTAAGAGAACATTTCATGAAAGGTGTAGTGAAAGGTGATATGTTTTGAGAAGAATAGCTACGATAAAGCAGTAAGCGTTACTTGGATGCATCAGGACGCAGGATGGGAATCTTTAGAAGATAGAAAATTGTATGGTGAAATTGAAAAATTATTGTCATTTCTCAGTATGAAATAGAACTCTACCAAATACCTCAAGATAAGTTTATTTTTATTCCCATTATTTCAACTTCCATAACTCAGAAAGATCATATTCCATGAACGCCTGAAATAGTCGAAAATGTATTTCTTATGAAATTTACAAAACCCATAATTCAACTATTGCGTCAATAGCTTCATTTGACCGCTAAGGAATACAAACGTTTTGGACGATTAACTATTCAACAGGCCAGTTGTCAATGTTTATGATAAAAATCCTTCAGCGTTTGCCTCAAACTTAAAACCACTTAAGAAGTAAGAGAAATTATCATGTTTTGGTTACTAACTCATAAGACAGATCATTTTACAAATATTCGGTATTTTAGGGTAGTAATTGACCGTAAGGCTGGTTTGATACTCAATCCCTATACGATTACCTTTAGAAATCTTCGAAGAAGGGAGATATACTAGGGAAAATGAGCATTAAGGAATTTTTGAGGTGCTTTCCTCATTGAGACAGAATTATAGGAGTGGCCGAAGTTCGCGTGAGTGCATCACAATAACCCAATAGATATAACTTTTTATAGAATTCAGTAAATAGAAACATAAATATAAATATCATCATTCAGGACTAAAACTTAGACAAAGTAAATAAAAATACATTTTCTCATATCCTACACCGAAAGACAAATGAATAATACACTAATCACCAAGATATGCTAGCGGGAACTGTTGAAAATTATAGCATAATACTATTCATTCCTTTGTATATATTTGAAAAGAAATAAAGCTTTGGTTTATGTTCCAAAAGGCAACACTTGCCGATCCAACACCAAACCAATTATTTTTTAGACTGATGCCCGTTTGATTAAATCTGATATCCACTCTTCTCGCTTAAATCTTCTCACTCATAAAGTCAATTTCCTCTTCAGATCAGAACGCCAAAAGTTCTCCCCCTCAGACTCTCATCTTGTGAGATTTAATATTATTTCAATGGCCCCTTTAATATCTCCTGCCATCAGTTTATCCTCCTTTATTGCTTCCTCCCTAGTTTCATATCATCGAGGATGCTTTTTCTCATTTTATCTGTCAAGTGATTCTGTGATCCAGAAACTGCCTTGAATAGACCCCGCGTCCAAAAATGAATGAGGGTGATATTACGTAGGAAGTTTCTCATTGATCGGAAATGTTATTTTTGCTTGAATGCTAGAATATTCACTTCGAAAACCTCACTCAATCGTCTCCTTCAAGTTGCTATGTATGTAGGTAATGATATAATGATAGCTTCCCACTTGAAGGAAATTATTTTATCATTGAAGATCGCTTTTCAAGTGATATTAGTTTTCCTTGAAAACTTCAAGTGCGCTTAAAAATCAAAAAACCGTCATCTTTTCATTATAAATGATTATATGGCCACACATACACTCTATCAGGCATTCATCCCAAGTTGGACGAAATTTGCCTCAATAAACATCCGATGTCAGAAATGCAATTCAGACATCAAATATACATATACATAAAATAGTTAAGAGAGCAAGTATTTGAAAGAAAACTTAAAAGTTAGACACATTTCATAAGTACTTTATTGTCATTATTATAAGTTAGATCTTACATTCTCGGATAGTTCAAACGGAAGTGAAATATATCGAAATTCCTGGGATTCGAACCTAGGTCTTTCATTTTCCGGGAAGAACGACGAACCAATCTCACTCCGTTTTCGATTCTTTATGAGGAAGGAGATTGTCATGTACACTTAGTGACTCCCAACAGCACCAGAGGTGCTAAAAGAGGCGGCTAGCTTACAAAGCGATGAAAACGTAATAGCTCCCTAGGAATCACGAGGATAAGGAAATAATTAATTTGGAGCCATTAGATGTGCTCTCCAAACCAAAGCGTAAAAGGAAGTGATGAATACTAAAAAAACATTTTTACCCTAATTTTTACACTTGAAAATCTCAAACAGTGTCACCGGTATTGTCCTGATGTTTTATTCTGAAGCGTATTTGATAACAATTAGAAAATTCTGGGAAAAGCATGTACTCGGGGAAAAATAAACCTCAAAAGTGAAATGTTTATCGGGCTTTTAATCACAACGTAGTTTCCCGGCATTAACAAGGAATTTTATTAACTAGCCAATGCCTTATTAAAAGGGTTGAAAAAGAACTTGAAGTAAAATGAATAACTTAATCATGGAGAAGATGAAAACAACATGGTATGGTACTTGATTTATAAACTCACATGCCTTCATTTACACTGTCAATGAAACCGATAAAAAACGTGAAATTATTTTGTGGTGTTCTATGCCATATTTATTTATTTCTTCCAGTTATAAAAAAATGCTCCTTGTATCACACATACGTTGAGGAACGTTTCATTTTAAATTTCAGGATTGCGCATTTAAATCCAACAGGTAAAATTAAAAAATCTTAAATGGTTTTCCCAGCATCCTAAATGCCTTGAGGTTTCTCATAAACATTTATGCTTCAAAATATCGTCCTCTTGATCCAACTGTGCTCCTCTCTGAGTCAAGAATNCCATCTGGAATTTGCAGCGAGTATTTGGGATTCAGTGGATGAAACATATGCTTGGAAGCTCGAGAAAGTGCAGCGCAAGGCGATACGATTTGTTCAAAATGTGCTACGTTTGAAGAGCGACCTTTACGCAAATGCTCTCAGACGCAAGTTGGGAGTCCTTTCCTAAATGCCTTGAGGTTTCTCATAAACATTTATGCTTCAAAATATCGTCCTCTTGATCCAACTGTGCTCCTCTCTGAGTCAAGAATCAGAAAATTACCTTAAATTACGTAATTTCGTAGAACTTACGTAAATAAATTAACGCCAGTAATCTCTTCAAAATCTCTCGCCTTAAACCGAAAATAATAAATAAAAATGGTTCTCTATTCAGTATAACTTTATGAGTACCAGAATGACAACTATAAGAAAATGCTAGAGATTTTTTCGTCAAGAGTGAAAAAAATTGTCATCTCTAGGCGAACGAAGTGCTAAATTGCTTCTTATATCTTGCGACGCTTTAAGAGATCGCTTTCAATTTCATCTTCAAGATCTTATAGAGGCAGCAACGAAAATATTTTTAAAAGTGTTAGGAGCTGTGTATGAGACTCACTACCTCAAAGTACTTAACCGTCTCCGCTCAAAACACTTCTCCTATCAAAAGAAAATTCATGCTAAGCTCATGTTCTATCGCATTCATAAAACGTAAAAGGAAAAGGAGAAGCTTGTACACTGGGAATGGCGAGTTTTTTTTCAAAGCCGTAGATGAGGTTTTCGGCTATTAAACGAACGTTTTGTGGAAGAAAAATGAATTTCCCTGCCATATCTCGATGAGTGATTGGGATTAAATTTTTTGGCAGTTTTATGTCCTGGTATATGAAAGACGTCATGCCCTTTTATTTTTATGGAGACGTAATTTTCTATATTTGGAAGTTCTAAAGAATAGGCTTTTAGCTTAAAAGNATAGTTATTAGACGAGTATTGCTTTTATTAAGCCTTTCCTAATAGTGCAAGCAATGATGATCATGGGGAAAGATTGATTAATTAAAATTAATTTTATTCCTGTAAAAAAGGACATCATGTTTCGGCGTATTATCATCATCATCAGAATGATATTCACATAGCGGAATTTGAACGAAAATTACCAATCTTAGTCTCCTTTTCCCATGCTAGATTTCCACAGTACTATGAAGTTTATTGAAGACCCAGAATAAAATCCTGAAATATGTATGTGACTTCATATTAAAGCCACATTTTAGTCCGTTATATTTGTTCTCTTTCTTAACTTAGCAGTTTCAGTTTACATCTAGTTAAAGTAATGCGGAAAATAACAAAGCCTCTGTTACACAGGAATTAAATTAATATGTGACAGGTTTCAACTACGAACATGAATCATCAGAGCTTGATGGAACTAACTACTCAAATCGACTAATCTACTGAATTCTTCTACTTTAAATATAACCTAATAATACCTACGTTCCTCTCTGGCCACAATTCAGTCTTTTGATACTTTAGCATAGACTTTACTCTTTGATCATTAACAGCTGTCATTTTCTTTCCTTGAAAAGGTAGAGGTTTAAAAGCACTTTGTACGTAGAGGAACTGACGTTACCCTTATGAAAACCCTCGAAGATAAAACGTTTTTTCTAAATGCTCATACGACAATTCCTAGAAATCGGTAATCTGGAACATCCCAATTGTTTTTCAAACGTGATTTCCATCTCCCGAGGTACAGCTTACGAAGTGTTTTACCTATGATTTACTCAACAATTCTGATTCTCTGCTATCATTTCTTTATTCCTGAAGGGAAAATAAGCGATACTAATACCTAGAATTCGCTCAAATTACAGCCAAGGGTTCCGCTCGGTCCTGGTTGCTTTAAAGTGAGTCTTCTATTCAATGTCACTCATAGATGCGGTTTTACGATCCATTAAATTTTCATCCACCGAAGCCCCCAACCGCGACCTGGGTTTACGTGACTGCATTGTCCCTCTAAATCTTCGCTTTTGTGGCCTGATGCATTAATAAATAGCTGCGCTGCACTATGAATTCTCGAGCACTCACTTTTGAGCGCATGCTCCATTAGCTCTAGGTTTATCAATAATTACCAACTCAGTTCCAAGAAGAGCTCTGCGATGAATATTAATCGTTGTCGGTGTTGAGCATATATTTCACAGAAACGGAACTACCTCCTAAATGAATCACAGAATGGAATTAAAGGATAATGTTGTAGCTGCTGTATCACCGGCAAATATCATTATGCAGTATTAATGAACGAAATTTCCTACTTTTTTCAAAACACAGGTTCGTCCTTTAATGCCAGCATTATTATTTATGATTTATTACATCCATGCCTTAAGAATTATTCTTTAAAGCCGTTTCTATGCAAGAATCATCCATGGAAAGCTATTTCTGAATTCAGGTAAGTAGATGATTGTTTGGTAATAAAATCAATTCATAATTAACTCGTTAACTTCGAGATTTTAATACAATTGCATAACTTAATGATAGGAACTAAGTGAAATTCCGTGAATTGAAATATGTCCAAGACAGTGCTGCTCAGTGTCTCTATGAATAACCCCTTTCGTAGGCCAAAGTTGAAGAGAATTGAAAGATATCGATTTGAGCGGGACTCGAACCCAGATCTACCCATTTAGAGCAAGAATGAACAAACACTCGTTAAACTCTTGGGAGTAAATGAAGAAATCCTTTAGAGCTTTCTACGTTAATCCCATGAAGTTTTTTGGAAACCGCTCAAAGGAACGTGTATTAGGTATAGGAAATCCAAGTTCGAGAATCCAGTTCTTGGCTCCTCGACATTTCGCATAATTTTACAACTACGGGACCTTGTCGAAAATTTGCGTACCTAAAATCTAGTTCCATATTCTTCAACGAAAATTTTCAAAGAATTTGAGCATTGATAGGAAAATAATGGAAAAAATTGCATCAGAACCACCCGTAAAAATTATTGAAATGAATATAAATGTAGTCCACTTAGTTGAATATCTCGGAATCACCCTTACAAATAACTTAAACTGGAGCAAACATTTTCGAAAATTATGCGGTAGAACAACTAAAAAGCTTAGTTTTATTAAGCGCATTGTAGGCAGATATGAAGAATAGGTTAGAGATCGATGTTATTTCTTCTTAGTTAGGCCCCATCTGGAATTTGCAGCGAGTATTTGGGATTCAGTGGATGAAACATATGCTTGGAAGCTCGAGAAAGTGCAGCGCAAGGCGATACGATTTGTTCAAAATGTGCTACGTTTGAAGAGCGACCTTTACGCAAATGCTCTCAGGCGCAAGTTGGGAGTCCTTGAAAGAAAGGAGATTAGAAGCTAGGCTGTGATTGCTTCATAACTTTATATGAAGTACATCTGTGGAAGAAGTAATCGGAATTATGCGACCTTCATGCTACTTCGGCCGATCCGGCAATGAGCGTAAAATAGGAGAAATAATTACGAGAACAAATCGTTTTAGGGACTCATTCTTTCCGCGAACGATATGCGACTCATACGCGACAATAAGCTAAAGAGGTAACTCGAACGCTTCGTGTTTATACCCCCTGCCACACTCCGAAAGGCGGCTTGCAGACCGAAACATTAATTTGCCTTTAAGTTTAAAAACATGACTTCATTAATAAAGAGAATCAATGTTTAATTTTAGTTCATAATTTGATTATGTTAATAATTATGAAAATTTCAGTGGAACTTGTCTAATCTTGAAGTGTATATTTTAGAAATCGCCTACCCAGTAATTATGGAAATGATTATCAGATTATCCGAGTTAATGAGACCCCGAGTATTTTGGCTCCCCTATTTAAACACATTTGAAACTTGAGCTTTAAGAAAGGAAAGATAAAAAGACTGGAAACCTTCGAAATGTGGGTAATGCATAGAATGGAAAAAGTAGATTAGGACGATACAAAAACAGATAAGATAGCGCTGGGAAGTTAGTGGCAGGATAGAGAGTTTTTTAACTCAAGTAATTAAGCGACAGTAGAGAAAATTGGTGGGTCAAGTATAATCAAGAGAGAAATTTCAGGTGAAAGTATTAGAAAGTAGTATCTAAGATGAAAGATCTAAGGTGAAAGGGAAAAAGAAGGATAAAACTAATTATTTGATACAAAGGGCGGGAGATGTTACCAGGAAGCAAAAAAGAGGACATTTAATAGGCAGTACTAAGACACATGAACCAACCGAAATTTATAAAACATATGTATATACGTGATTAGACATACATACATAAGTTTTCAGCCTTTTGTTATGTTCATGTGCTTTAATATTCCTTATTTATTGCCATTTCTGTCGTTTCCTGGTAGTTTACCCCACCCTTTACTTCATCTAACAAC
Organism: Ladona fulva; assembly: GCA_000376725.2. Classification (NCBI taxonomy): domain Eukaryota; kingdom Metazoa; phylum Arthropoda; class Insecta; order Odonata; family Libellulidae; genus Ladona; species Ladona fulva. The sequence goes on along the minus strand of KZ308135.1, from coordinate 2,088,251 downwards.
TTTTGTCTCCGTCTTCCCCTCTGCTTTTTTCCATTGTATTCTTCCCTTAATAATGCTCTATGCCAATCCCTCTCCTCTCTCCACCCACCCATTTCCTCGGTCGACGTTCAATTACTAAATTATTGCCCTCTCCTCCCCGACCAACTCTAGTACATCTGTATTTTTCTATCGACTCAACATACCCTTTCCATTCTACGTAACTAGACATATGCAATTGAATTATAACGTTAATGTATCAATACATTATGGGTCTGGAAGACCTTATCGCACTAACGGGCGGCGGAAGTATCTACTTCTAACGGTGCAGTTCACCCCAATAAGGCGTAGGTGGCCGTTGGGTCTTTCTTCAACCTTGAGAGGAAAACGTGCCGCCTTTCCTGTTTTGGACATTTCCCATTCTTCAAACGTCTTATCGCCGCTCGACAAGAACCCTTCCTTCATCCCTGCCTTCCTCCTTATTTCTCTTGCCTATCTCCCTTACGCCAACCACTTTTATCCCTTCTACCGCACTCCGGAATCGCCCGGCGTCCTCGAGCTTCCTTCCTCGCTTCTCGCTTCGCATTTGATCTTCGACCTCACGAGTATCCAATCCTTATCGACTGGAAAGAGTTTCTGGGAGGAGAAAGTGGAGAGCGATGTTAGGGTATCGGTAGGGCGTTTTCTCCATTCCGTTTCGAAGAAATGCTGGTCCCAAAGTGAAATTGGCATCGGCGGCGAGCGAGGAAGATGGCGAGGAAGCTGCGAAAATTGGATGGTGGAAGAAGGGGTGGAAAACGCGATACGGCGCGCTCATGATCGGGCGGAGGAAATTGGAGCATCCGATATGGATGTGGGGGAGGGTGGGGTGGCGTGATGTGGGGACACGGAAAATTGACTTAAGAGTTCTTGACAGGATAAATATGGTGATCGGGGTATTGAATGGACGGGGAAATTGTGAAGGAATCGGGAGTAGTTCGAAAATCAAAAAGGCTCGAAAAAAGAGGATATTGCGTCAGATTCCATCGCGAACATTTCCGTGATTGTAACGGCGATGCGTTGCGTTTGCATTTCGCTGCGATGCGCTTAACAGCTTCGTATTACGTTTGTCAATATTTTAAGTTATATTATTTGGTTGGAAAATATAGCTCTCAAAGTGTCTTTACAGCATTCATCCCAGAGGCCGCCTTGAATGTAGATTCTCTTACATTAGCTGGAGTCCTGGAAAGTTTATAAAGTAGAAGATGAATTTTACTGGGCAATCTGAGAATTAGAGGTTTAAAACACTCCGTAAGCCGTACGTCAGCAGATGGAACTCGCGTTTGGGGGACAAAGGAGTAGTTCCGGTTTACCGATTTATATTAATTAGGTTATGTGCATTTCTGAAACTGTGCATCCATTTTCTAAGATCTCCATTATGGAACATAAACCTCTCAATCATTAAAAGCGGTATTCTAGTTTACTTTTCATGCGGCAGTTTAAAAAGTGAAATATATTGTCTATGATTTCCTTAAGAAGCCAAAATGCTATGAATGAACAAGTCCACGTAAGTTTAGCAGAATGTTCCTACACATAATACTTTTCATAGCATTCATCAAGTCCCGAAATGAATATATCATTAAGGTGACTTAGCATAAAAGGTCGTAAAGGGTAAATCTTTCAGTAAAAACTGAACTCCGGGAGATCCGAGTTCGAGCCCCGGTCCTGTTAAACCTTTTCACGAGAATTAATATCATTGTCCAGCACCACTCATTATTCAATAGCTGTCATTATATTACAGCCATGAACGAAATTGACTGGTAGAACTCCTTCCTAGATATTTGGAACTTACAAGTCCATTTTAAAGTGTTTATATGGATTTATTAGTTGGAAAACGGTCGCCTATTAAAATGAAAACATACATTAAAACCATTCATTGAAAACAGAATTAATTTAAGCAAAGACGTTATCTTTCATTTTAAGTTTTCTATTCCTGAACATATTTGAGAATATACCAGAAAGCAACCAATCGTCAAAATTCAAATACCATATTTGTTACAGTAACATGTACTGCAACATTCGTTACAGCTGATATAGATATCTTCTAGCCACTACAGTGTATCATTTGAATATAGACGTCTTCCTTACAAATAATACATTTTCAAATAAAATCTAAGTCACTCAATATAAATTTACATATCTCTACTATTATTTCACTATACACCCCTCACAAGTTTGTTTAGGGATCCTGGTAGGCCTATATGGCTAGAGTAGCGGTTCTGTGCACATTTCTACATCGTATATCTTTCTACCAGGCAACTCTCACCTATTTAGCAAAAGAAAATGTATCTTTCAGTATATGGAATATTTTTCATTTTTATTTTGGCAAATAGCAACAAAAGATATACAAGATGTGAAAGGAGTAACAGCTTTTGAATCGTGAGGAAATTATATGAAGGAATATCTTTGGATATTCCATCATATAATGACCTTCCTTTAACTCTTCGTACCATTTACCAGAACAAAGGATTTTTTGCCTAATTAAATACCCCTCCTTCAGTCACAACCTACACCGCTAAGCCAAGCGACGATAACTTCTCATGTAGGGAAACATAAAATAATTAGCAGCAAAGGTTCACCAGGTAGAATTACCTCAAAGAACGATCTTTTCCCTGCTCTAGGTGAAGAGAGAGCTCCATTCAATATCTCCCGATGAGAGCTTTCAGTGAGAATAACGTATTAATTCAATTCGTTTGAAGTCTGCTTTTAAGAGAACCTCTTCTAAATTAAATTCTTTCGTTCCCTGTGATATCATCGAAGCCGTCGAGTTAAATGGAAAAGCTGCCCTAATGAAACTCGGATCGTTCAAAGAGAGCGAACATATTGAAGCTTATCATCCGTAATCCTTGGCTTGAATCGTGACTGTTTAAATATGCAAAATCAATCTTTGTTCGCTGAAACTTTCATTCTTGTCTACTTAGTGCATAGGAATAACAAGTGTGAAAAATAGCGACATGATTGGGACTCGAATCCAGGTCTCCCACTTTTCGGGCAGGTATTCTAACCACTGAACTACCATGTCGCGTCTCTTCCTGTTAAGGGAATGCTTTGTGAGCACGGCGAAGACCCTCCACATGTAGGGGCACGAACTGCCGCCCGAGGTCCTCACTGAGGCAGCCAACTCACAAAGCAGGTCTTATAGGGTAAACCCACCCAAAAGGAATATCAAAGATTGAGGTAAAGGTGTTAAATTTTGCACATTGAAGTTGTGCGGCTAAATCCCAAGGAATAACAATATTATTCGCTATTTTTCACACTTGTTATTCCTTGGGATTTAGCCGCACAACTTCAATGTGCAAAATTTAACACCTTTACCTCAATCCTTACTTAGTGCATACTAAATGCACAATCCCTATCAAGTTATACAGTAGTGTTTGAGTAGGACCCTACAACAAAGGCACATCTCCATGGAGAAAAACCTTGGTGGTGCAAATTGGAAGTTTAATTTACCGAAATCGAGACATAAAACTATTTTCTCACCTTGGTCATTCTCGCAATTTTGAATATGGATTTTTAGTATATGACTAATTCTATAATGGAAGAAATTACTTGTTCCACCGAGAGACTAACTAGCATGTGCGAGGGTGATGGGAAATACTAGAGTTAGCAGAAAAAAATTCAAAGATTGATATTCCACCAGTCTTGGGGTAACTGTAATCAGAGAAGGAAGGGATGATTCAAAATAAGCAGTATTTTTAATTTTAAACGGCTTTCACCAAATCCATTCTGCCCAGAAATACAATATTCGTCACTTAGGCTCTCCATACTTACCATATCAAATTTTGTTCGATTTTCATTTCATCGTTTTCATTTCAGTTTTACATAGCAAAGCAATTTTGGAGGCCTTTAATTAAAGGGAAATGGGTATCATTTTTTTATCATATGTGCGCGAGTCTTCCACCTCTCAGAGGATCCGTGTGCCCCAAAATTAACTTCTTAAAGCCCTCTTTCTCATCTCTTAACGGCTAAACCCACCCTTACATCATAAAACCACATTTGTTCTTTACTCTTCTCCCTGTCTTTACTTCTGATCCCAAACTTTAATCAAATTCCTTGGCAACATCTTATCCATCCATTTTTTCCTCCGTTATTATCTTTTCCAAGTGTTTCGATCGCCCATTCGTTGAAGAAGATTCGCAAAACATAGCAATTTGATACGCTCTTACAATTAAATCACCATCTCTTTTAATCAAGCATTTTTGCTGGAGAAATACATTATCATTGAACGTTAATCTAGTAATAGCCATAAATTTGCACTTTCTGAACATGCTAGGGATGACTGAGTGGCGTATTGAATCTGACAAAGGGGTAAATAAATTTCTAAAGCACTTCACATATTCGCGCAACTGGATAACATTACTCACCACTGAATTCTAGATAATCATCACCGTTAAAACTTTGTCGCTGCAGCCAAAAGATCCTATTTTCTGCCACTCTTGAATCCACCCTTATACTTACCTAGATGTAATGCAGCTACTTTCTCCTCTGTCGTCCTCTTCCCTTTTTCTCCTATTTTTTTAAATCTAAAACTACTTGAATTATTCTGTAATGTCTAATTAATGTTATTATTATTAATATTATTATTGTTGTTGTTAATGTTATTGTTTTTAGTAATTTTTTGTTGTTATTATTATAAAACTCTTTATTCGGCGAGGTTAGACCCATCTGGGCCTCTCTTATACCTAATTTCAGATGTCATACATGGTATGGTTATGTAATTACAGAAATTAAAACTCATTNTTACCTATTTAGCGTTCGAATTACTTTTTCCTCACGCTTAATCCATTCCCGTACCACCAGCGCATCGGACCGCAATTTTTTTCATGCCGGTTTCCGCTCCGATTCCATGGAAACGCAAAGTTTTGGTTCGGATCCAATTTTGCTCCAAAGTTATACGAGTGAGTCAATTTCATTCCAAAAAATAATAATTCAGTTTATAACACTTATTAATTATATTAGTAGTATAGTATTGTTAAATGTGCTTCGACGGTCTAGGCCATTTCGCACATACACCTCCTTCAGTTTAAGTATACTAATAATTAGGTTACATAAGGATTATTGATATATTTTTAGACACCCTTTACCTTCCAGTTTTAGAGTGTAATACCGATTGTCTTTTTGCTCGTGAGCTTCCAGAAATGTCTATACATTCAAATTAAGTGAGGTGTTCGACTCCATCCATGCTGGAATAGAAAATTTCCGCGCAAATGGTAAGATCCCTAGCTCTATGTGAATCATTAAAAATGTCACTGGCTACGATAAGCTTCCTAAAGGGTAACAAAGACTTGGGAGGTCTTTGAATTGAATGGAATGATGTCTTTTATTACTGAGCGAGATACTACAGCACATTTGATCCTCTAAAGTCTTCATTTCTATAGAACTTCGCTCGACCTCTCTTTGTAAGTACGATAACGTTTCTATAGGCTTTCGAGGATGAAGGGTACATTTTTCATTATAGTGTAGGCGACATAACACTTATATTTTGAAAGCGGGAAGCATCTTGAGTTGAATTGAAGTTTCCACTTCCGAAGGGAGTTTATATTTATGCAGTTCTCATAGGGTATTCCATTCTTGATACCGAATTTTGATTTTACATTCGTCTTATGGAATGAGATAAAGGAAAATATATATTTCTTTCCTAGCCTCAGTCTCATCAAAGTTGTGTTGTTATACGAAGTTCACTGAGTTGTTATTGATACTGAACGGCATTCATTATATCTCTGCTTTTGGACGGTTACGGAATTTTTTTATGATGGCTCCATGCTATTGGACTTCCATAAAGGTTTTACTCTCATAGTATTCTTGTTTAGAGAGGGGAGTATATTCAAACTACCTCACTCCTCACCTTGTCTAGTAAGTCTCATTCCCTCTCAAAAGTTGTTGATGGTGCTTTCACTTGTTAATGTTTCAAGCCGTACTCCAGCCTGAATGCCCTAGAGACGTTATTTTTGTGTATTAATCGCACCCTTCAGAACCCACCCTTCGCAACGTCGCACGCCATCCATCACTAAGCAAAAAGATGTGCGGTCGCCTTTGTATTAAAATGAAATCATAGCTCTAAATAGTCCAAGTATAGCTCATGAAATATATATTACTGTAATGTATGAAGGAATCGGAATGGAACATTTGAAAAATAAACCCTCTCCCCAATTCAGACACGGTGGAGATACATCGAAAAGGCTCCTCCCTCAAGAATCCCGGCAATCTTTTTCATTTTTTCTAATCCAACCTTTCACCTTCTGTACGACGCTCTCGTAACCTCAGTCCCTAATTTCAGATGTCATACATGGTATGGTTATGTAATTACAGAAATTAAAACTCATTAACATAAAACACAGCAAAAAGTAAAGAAAAGGATGGGGTGTAGGAAACACCTCCTTGGCTGATGGTTTTCAGAGAAAAACCCATAGCGCGGGGTCTATACTGGACATATTAATTAAATAATAGACTCATGAACAATGAAAGGTTAGGCACCCATGTAATACGCCCTCCATGTCAGTTACGAAAGACGTTGCAACGGAAACATGCAATTCGCTTTCAAATCCCTCTCTCGAATTTCAATTCTGTTCATTCTGTTGACATCTCCGGGTTCGTTATAGCGGAAGAATAACAAAACTCGCATTTTACAGCAGTCTCTCGATTCGCAGACGTGAGGCTGCATCGACCCACGCAGGAAAAAGCACATTTAAATGCAACAAAAAAATCGAATCCCACGTGGAAAAAATGAGGGGATGGGCGACCCTTCGGCCCCCCCTCGGATAAATACGTAAGCTTCCGTGCGTTAAGTCCGTATTTTAGGATGGAGTTAGTGCACCGCCTTGAGGGGAAGAGGGAGTTGGCCCTGGTGAGAACTGTGGATGAAGCAATGGGAGAAGTTGAGTCTGCGATAGAGTTATGGGGGTTACGAGGAAGCAGGGAATGGGAAAAGGAAAGGATTGGGAAAGAGAGAGGTAGGGAAAGGGAAATGGATTCGATGAAAACGAATAGGGGAGGGGGATATCCTCTTCAACGGTTTGAGGCCATAGAGTGGATATACGAGGTGGCAATAATTAAAGAGCTAGAATTCTGACGTTTATGTCCTCCCGCGGAAATAAAGTGAGTAACTGCGAATAAGTAATAAGAGCCTTATGAATTTCCATCGGCAGGCTATATTTCAACTCAAATACTCGCACAATATTTAAGTGTCTTTGGCTGACGGAGTATTAGAGAAGGATTAAACGGTATTTAACCTTCGCTAGAAATTGATAGTACTACGTCACCAAGCTAGTTTTCGAATTGTTTTTTTTGAGTTTATCTTTTGACCGTACGTGGTGAAACTTGGAAATTGGTGCCCCCGCTTACAATTTCGGCCTGGTAGGTGGCAGTGCAAACAATCAACTATATTAAACCATCGGAACCATCCAAACTAAACCTTTTTGAATATCGTAAATTATTAAATCCTTCTAACAACGAACCAATCAAAAGAAGATACTGGAGAAGGGTTTACATTCAAGAGGGGAAAATTAAAATAAATAAATGGAATAATTGCCATATTAAACTGACAGTAATAATATTACAGTAGTTTTCATTTCTTTCAACGAAAAACTTACCCTGAACAAGGGATAATCTGACTTACAGCGGCTGGACACGATTTAGTTTTAAACTCAATGTACCAATATCAGAAATCAAATAAATATCTCCATCCTATTTCTCGTTAATTATCCGCTCAACTTTTATTTATTACAAGGGTGATCACCAGAGAGCTAATTATTTATGACGATTTTCACAACGCGCGATTTGTAAGGCCGTTTTGGTCTCGAAACAAAGTTTCCTTTCCACGCTTTCAGCTTGAGAGAGGTTTCCGCACAAAGAATCTTCTTTCTTCATTTATTATTTATACATTTTACATCGGCTTTGAAGTTCGGCGAGAACAGACGCTCGCTTGTTCTTGACCTCACCATTAAAGAGGCGAATGAAATATTAATTCCGCTGAGTTCCATATCTNAATTTTCTACCACATCAGTTCGAAAGGGTCAAGAGGTATTCCCGTACATCTCACCAATGAACCTCTTTACGAATAATCATCATCCACAGGCATCTCAATCAACCATGGTGCACGAGATTGGTGCATTTGCGATATTGAAATTCCTCCGCCCCTTAACCCGCCCTAAAAATGTCTATAGAAGTACTCCGCATTAAGGAACCTCTTCTACATCTACATAAATAGCTGCAAGCCGTCTTTCGGCACGTGGCAGGGAGCGTAAACAACAAGTGTTCTAGTTACCTCTTTAGCGTTCGAATTACTTTTTCCTCACGCTTAATCCATTCCCGTACCACCAGCGCATCGGACCGCAATTTTTTTCATGCCGGTTTCCGCTCCGATTCCATGGAAACGCAAAGTTTTGGTTCGGATCCAATTTTGCTCCAAAGTTATACGAGTGAGTCAATTTCATTCCAAAAAATAATAATTCAGTTTATAACACTTATTAATTATATTAGTAGTATAGTATTGTTAAATGTGCTTCGACGGTCTAGGCCATTTCGCACATACACCTCCTTCAGTTTAAGTATACTAATAATTAGGTTACATAAGGATTATTGATATATTTTTAGACACCCTTTACCTTCCAGTTTTAGAGTGTAATACCGATTGTCTTTTTGCTCGTGAGCTTCCAGAAATGTCTATACATTCAAATTAAGTGAGGTGTTCGACTCCATCCATGCTGGAATAGAAAATTTCCGCGCAAATGGTAAGATCCCTAGTTCTATGTGAATCATTAAAAATGTCACTGGCTACGATAAGCTTCCTAAAGGGTAACAAAGACTTGGGAGGTCTTTGAATTGAATGGAATGATGTCTTTTATTACTGAGCGAGATACTACAGCACATTTGATCCTCTAAAGTCTTCATTTCTATAGAACTTCGCTCGACCTCTCTTTGTAAGTACGATAACGTTTCTATAGGCTTTCGAGGATGAAGGGTACATTTTTCATTATAGTGTAGGCGACATAACACTTATATTTTGAAAGCGGGAAGCATCTTGAGTTGAATTGAAGTTTCCACTTCCGAAGGGAGTTTATATTTATGCAGTTCTCATAGGGTATTCCATTCTTGATACCGAATTTTGATTTTACATTCGTCTTATGGAATGAGATAAAGGAAAATATATATTTCTTTCCTAGCCTCAGTCTCATCAAAGTTGTGTTGTTATACGAAGTTCACTGAGTTGTTATTGATACTGAACGGCATTCATTATATCTCTGCTTTTGGACGGTTACGGAATTTTTTTATGATGGCTCCATGCTATTGGACTTCCATAAAGGTTTTACTCTCATAGTATTCTTGTTTAGAGAGGGGAGTATATTCAAACTACCTCACTCCTCACCTTGTCTAGTAAGTCTCATTCCCTCTCAAAAGTTGTTGATGGTGCTTTCACTTGTTAATGTTTCAAGCCGTACTCCAGCCTGAATGCCCTAGAGACGTTATTTTTGTGTATTAATCGCACCCTTCAGAACCCACCCTTCGCAACGTCGCACGCCATCCATCACTAAGCAAAAAGATGTGCGGTCGCCTTTGTATTAAAATGAAATCATAGCTCTAAATAGTCCAAGTATAGCTCATGAAATATATATTACTGTAATGTATGAAGGAATCGGAATGGAACATTTGAAAAATAAACCCTCTCCCCAATTCAGACACGGTGGAGATACATCGAAAAGGCTCCTCCCTCAAGAATCCCGGCAATCTTTTTCATTTTTTCTAATCCAACCTTTCACCTTCTGTACGACGCTCTCGTAACCTCAGTCCCATCTTCCTCCCCTCGAACCGCACTAAAAAGCTCTCCCTTTACCAATATCGGCGAATCATATCAGGTAACGAGGTTGGGACCTGTCGCCGTCGTAAAAATAATATGCGTGGCAGGTGAGGAAGCAAGAGCGGGGCTGTGAGATGAGTAAGAGAGATGGAAGCGGGTTCCTGGAGCTATGAGGATAGAGGCGGCGGTAGTAGGTCAAGGAGGTTAAGAGGATAAGATCACACGAAGGAAAAGGGTGGAGGGCCTTATGTTAGAACAGGTCTGGCGGTAAACAGGCGGTGGAAGTTTGTGAGGGAAGAATTCTGAGTGAAATCATATTGAAGAAGAGTTTTTCTATCCTTAGAGGAAGGAAAGGCAAGTCTTTTAACGGTGATGTGCTCTCGAGCTACGTGAACTAGGAGAGGAATGAAGAATGCCCGACCTTTTTGAGATTTGCTCTTGAATTTATTAAGAGTGACAACCAACTCATTTCTCTTTTCTAAGAAATGCTACCTATGCTCTTAAGCATTGGGAGCTTACCACCCTTCTTTAATTTAACTGGTAATGTCAAAATTATTTACTCGTAGTTCACTTTCTTAGACTACTATGTATGGTTAAATACACTTGTCAACTAACCAGAGGGTTAAACTTCACCGCTAGTTAGTTGTATGCTGCATTATAAAACTATTTACACCGTTTGTTAGTGGGCTTTTCACCGATACCGATAGGTGCACTAAGTATATCATAATCATGAAATGAAAAGTATCATTAAATATTCGTTAACCCAAGGATAAAAGTTTAAAAGGTATAGGCGTGACTGAGATTCAAACCCTGATCTTCTACTTCCCGAGCAGAAGTTGTGATCGCTAAATTATCACGCCGAGTCAGCCCCTTAAGGTTTGAGGTGTGCTTGCTTAAGGCGATTGCTGATACGTTCAAAATAAATACCTCATGCTTGACTATTTTTTTAGCTTATAAATCTGAATTTCATTGAATATGATTTTAAATGAGGTGAAACAGAATTTTCTACCACATCAGTTCGAAAGGGTCAAGAGGTATTCCCGTACATCTCACCAATGAACCTCTTTACGAATAATCATCATCCACAGGCATCTCAATCAACCATGGTGCACGAGATTGGTGCATTTGCGATATTGAAATTCCTCCGCCCCTTAACCCGCCCTAAAAATGTCTATAGAAGTACTCCGCATTAAGGAACCTCTTCTACATCTACATAAATAGCTGCAAGCCGTCTTTCGGCACGTGGCAGGGAGCGTAAACAACAAGTGTTCTAGTTACCTCTTTAGCGTTCGAATTACTTTTTCCTCACGCTTAATCCATTCCCGTACCACCAGCGCATCGGACCGCAATTTTTTTCATGCCGGTTTCCGCTCCGATTCCATGGAAACGCAAAGTTTTGGTTCGGATCCAATTTTGCTCCAAAGTTATACGAGTGAGTCAATTTCTTGATCCGAAAAATATAATCCCTCTGTCAGGTTTATATTATGCGCGACTCTAGAAAAGGTTACATTTCACTAAAGATAAGAGTAAAATTGCTGATGTAAAATAAATAATCGAAGTTCATTTTCTATCCCTAACAGTGTTAATTTCAATTTGTGAATTACAAACCAAACTCACGCACGGCTAAAAGTAAAACTCTTCCTACCCTTAGTTAGAACCCGAACCTAAATTCGAAACGGAATAGAAAACCGTTACCTGCTTCGGGTTTCATTCCGGCAAAAATATTTTTCTTTTTTTATTTATTTCGAATTCCGTTCGATTCCCTGTGTACCACTCTCTACTAAGACATTCACCAACACTATTTTAAAATTTATATAGAAAAGGAACACGGCTGTGGTAAGACATAAACTTCAAGAAAAGCTCCAAAGAACAGTTGTTTATGAGCAAAGTAACCGTTGAAAAATTCCAACCAGCAGGGGTTAGGGTTCTCAGTGGTCGCGCTTTGCAAGTATTGTTCTCAATACGTATTTCGGCAACTACGTTGTCATCTTCGGGATAGAAGAATTGCTGAATAGAATAGAACTGAGAGAAGAATAACAGTACTCCTCCTTCCCGAAGATGACAACGTAGTAGACGAAATACGTACTCAGAACAATACTTTAAATTGCGACCACTGAGAACCCAAACCTTTGCTGGTTGTAATTTTTCAACGGTTTGTTTGCCCGCAAACAACGAATTTTTTAAGCGTTTCTCGAACCGTAAGACTATTTTAACTTAAGTGCCAATTTTTTTCATGATTCCATCTCTTTTATTCTCTTAATGATACCCACCTTACCGAAAACCAATTTTCATTCGTTATTTCCGAAAAAATATGGCCGAGAGAGTTTTGTCTATCCTTTTTCCTTTCCGTTACTGTTCTTAACGTTCGTGTTAGTTCCATTGGACATCGGAGTTGAAAGAGAAGGAAAGAATTTAAGATAGCGGTAAATAGGACTTCTTCGGTTCGACGTCCGTCCGCCGGCATCCTTTTTGGCGCTGAAGCTGTTAATTTTTTTCCTTTGGTGCAAGAATCCTTTCAGTTTTCTTCAATTTCGCTCTCTCGCCAAGAATAACTTCGTAATCTTCTTAGTCTAAACAGAGGTTCTTATTTTCCTCGGTTTTAAAGCTTATCTTTCTCGAAAGATGACAATAGTCTTTATATTTCCACAGACAAAATGCTAGGTATGCTTTATACAGCGTTGGTTTGTGTAGCGGATCTAAGAGATATTGCTTATATACTGGCAATTTTTGTAGAGTATTCAGCGTGAATTCTGATTTGAATCTCATTGCCTTCAGCATTAGCTAGCAGGAGAGGGAATGAGGCTTATTAGGCAAAATGAGTATAGCAATAGTCATATCAATAGCACTTCATAAAATTCAGTTTTAAGTGAGAAATATTCATACTCATGTTCAGCATACACTTAATCTTTAAAGACGTAAAATTTTAATCATAAAAATTGCAATTGAAAGTTCCCTGAAAAGTCGTTTAAAATTCGTTGCAGCTTCTTATTATTTAGTTATAATGTTATTAGTTTAGCACTGATGTATGATTGAATCGTTTGCAATCCGTAATGAAGGGATACTCAAAACTATTCCATCTATTACATCACCACGACGCACTGAAGGCAAACTATATTTTAGTGCTGAATTAGTTCTCCATTAGGAGTGTAGCATAAAACAGTCCGTCTCCATTGAAAAATTTTCTTCCACATTCGACACTTTTTAATGTGACCTCTTTTTGGTGCCGATGCTTTTATTGAAAACTAAAATATTTTCCAGTACTTAAAAACTCATTTTCATCCACCCTTTCCCTAGCGATTGGCAACAGAAACGAACCTCTTTGTTCAAACAGACTACAAGCTTTGTTTTATCTCCTTCTTTTTTCATTTCATTATATTTTATTATTGGAGTCTATTCAACTTAAATCCAATTGTCACCGCAAGCACTCAATGAGAAAACTTCGTTTCCTCGTCCGCGGTTTTTCCTCTCGTTAAATTTAATTAAATCAGTGAAAGAGTTTTGACTTCAGAGGCGCTGCTAATTGCAGCTTTCTCCAAAGGGATGCAAGCGCTCTCCTTTTGGTTCACTTCGTGAAAGTTCTCTATGTTCGTCACTTTATATCGTAACAAATGAATTGGCGATATTAAGAGATAGCTTTATTTCATTACTTTTCACTGTGTAGGTATAACATTCTTCGTTCGCTTTGTTAATCTTCAACTTCAGTGTTGATTGTCGATCGAGATGAATTGTTTCTTAGCTTACTAAAGTTGAAATCTGACTAAGTGCATACATAAAAAGGCTTGAATTAACACTCTAAGTACTTAAATGTTAGTTTTTCCTACCAATGCAGTAAAGTTCCTGGAGAACTTTACTTTGCTGATTGACTCCAAACAGCGTACCAAGTTACAATAATGATGACGAGGATTCTGTGTGATATTCATGAAAGCATGTTCACTCCACAGAGACAAAACCTACATATACACATAGAGAATAGATACTTAGATAAAAGAGAGAAATTAACTGTTATAAAAAGGATGTCGGCAAATTTCTATCCTTGCTTAGCTTCCCCGGGGTAAATTCATATCTTAAAACAGTTAATATTCGCCACTTATTTTCCTCTTGTTTTTATTCCATTCTGCTCTAGTTTTCAGACGATTGTTGATATTAGAAGTTCAATCTGTTTCATTGTCATTAAAAGAAAACGATTTTATCTAATTGGATCCTTTATTTATCCTTAAATTTCGTATATCATTTCTACTGTTGTTTAACTCAAAAATTAATCTTTTCAAGCGGCAGTCAGTGGTCATCCATTCTAAACTAAAACAAATCTAGCAATCTACTTCCCCATCTTGATAAAGATCTTGTAACCTTGAAAGTGGCTGCTCAATTTAATTATTTTGAAGTACTGAACAAATCATCCATTGCCTAATTGACTGAAGTTGTTGAATTTGTTATAATACTACATTTTTGTATGGATTTCCCATTTTGGCAACGGCATTCCTATTGGCAAAGCGTCATTTCGTTACCTCAAAATGGAAGATGAGGAAAGCGTATTCAGCCCCATCGATCTGTCCTCTTTGATCTTTTTTACGATCTCTGACTTTTTATGAAGTGAATCGTCTTAGATTTGAGCCGGTAAGAGCGGTAGGAATTAAGGTGTAATAGGAGGTTTTTCGAATCTGATGCAATCCCAGAGAAACCAGTTATGAGAGATCTATTGAGAGGTTCCCAGATATTCTGCATTCCTATGGAAAAGTACACACTTAAATTCTCCTTAGCTCTAAGCTTCATGTTGTAACGATTTGCATAATATAAACAGTATTATTTGCATAATTATTCCCATGTTTCCTCTATAAACCATCACGTTAGCTAGACTAATAGCTATACATAAACGCACATTGAGTATGTATGTGTTTGATTGATAATGTGGATATTCATCATTGACACAACTTAAAACCAATAGAAAAAGATCTGCACTACATAAGTATTTGGTGAATATGAAGGGAAACATATAGAGTAACGAACAAGTTTGCGTGTGTCATGAAAATTACTGAATATACAAGGGTAAAAATCAACTTCAACATGCTTTAATAATTGTACTTCGTAGTTTTACTTGGATTATAATAAAATATACTCATTTCTTTATTGGGCAATTTTATTCAAAGGTAACTACTCTTAAAGTTAACCGTTATTACTGAGGTAGGAAAAAGATACGGTCTAACGCTTGAGTACTTGCATATATTTCCAGAAGCGTCACCTTATCAGTTCAAAAACCTAACCTAGGCTTTAGAAAACGGTACTTCGCTTAAATGTTTCGAAGGTGACACCTTAATTTTACTTTTCTAGACATTTTGAATCATGGGAGCGTTCCACCAATTTAAATCCACCGATTTTATTAGTGTATGAGCAAAACTCTGGATGTCTCTCTCTCAAATGCTCAGTTATGTTGACATCGAAAAACCAAGAAAACACCACATCTCATTAAAGAAAGAGCGCCAAAATTCTACAGTTCAAAAGACAGAAAAAATAAGTCCTCCAAGAATCCGGCAAACAGCCATGAAAATGCTTCCCCTCGATTTTTTTGGATGAAAATGGAAGCAAAAAATCTGGTCAATATGCTTTGGAAAAGTCTTTCCAAACTTTAAGTGGTGACGCGGTTATAATCTCCAATTGACCTATAGAAGGGAATATGGCTCCACCGATTATATTCCACCGAAATTTCCGAAGAAAACCAATTTGTGAAAATTAAGGCTTCAATGTAGGTTGAGTTAACGTTTGCCAAATGTCCTTAGAAATCCTTGAAATTAAACCTTGATTATAAAGTTCTCGTCTCAGACCGTGGAAACGAGGAAATCAAGCATTCAACTGATCAAGAAGGCAGCTTCTCTATTCAATGTGGAACTGAACTCCTTGGTAACTCCGAAATTCTGTTAAGAGTTGAAAGAAGTGGTAGAATAAACTAATTTCTGCTAGTTCATCACCCTGGAGTTTACTACTATGGTTTTCCTACCATCAAACTTGCTCTTACCTTGTTTGATCTAGTTAAGACTCAGGACCTCTTCCGAAGAACCAACAATATCCATAGCACTAATCACTTAAAGATGTTTTGGATGGTAATTTCCTTTAACGAGAGACGTAGATTCCGTAATTAGGAGAAGTTTTTCATCCATCTTGTTCTCTTTAAACTTGGTGAAATTCATGGTGTTTAATGAAAATTACTCCTGATTGTAATACTTCGTATAGATGCCAAAATGCACATGCCTGAAAGTCAAGATTTTAAACAAATATAGCATAGTGAAGGAAAAATTTTCTTACTCGTAATCTTCCTTTACTTTTTTCTTCTTTTCTTTCTGTTATTACATCTAAATATTCTTCGCCTTCCTTCCAGCCACACCTAGTATCCTCACGATCCTAATGTGAATTTTGAGGAAAAGTTATGTAAAATGTGTGAAATAAAAGTATACAGGTGATTAGCTTATTGTGCATTGTATAGAATTATGAGAATGTTAAAATAGTAGGGTTAGTATTTGGAATATATACACACAAGGTAAGGGTAAACGTGAATTAACATTAAAGATGTACACCTAGGGAATATCCCTAACTAGGCATTGCGCCCTCCCACTGCTGGTGATCTCTGTGTGCCGTTGGTTTATTCTGCTTTGTCTTCCTCACTTCTTGTTGACTTCGTTTTTTATTCGATTTTAGTCTCTTTAAGTTTCAGTTTGGTTAGTAAGCAACGACTTCCTCTTGCAGTCATCACGCTTACTTATTACCCGTAAACTATTTAAGTGTAGGAGATATTCATCTTTTTAATATTGGGTTTCATCTGGAGTCTAATGCTTAATAAAGTAAACGTGCCTCCTTTTCATGCGATTTTAAGGATCTGATTTGTTGTTTTCTCTCCAGCATACGAAAACCAGAAAAAAAACTTCTCATTTCTACCGCACATAAAATTTCGCCCTAGCATATTGATCATGTAAAATACAACACGTTTTAAAAAAGAAGTTGGGAATTTGTTGGAACCAACTGAAAGCACTTTAAAGCTCACATTTTGCCATTTGCACTATAGATAAGGAGGTTCTTACAGACGTAGATATTCACGTAGTTAAATATAATAACTTAATGCATGTAAACAAACTACTTTCAAAACGCTCATATTAGTAGAAGGCTATTAAACTGAATCCATGAGCGTTTTGTAATAGCAATAGAGCATATGGATCAAGATCAACGCTGTAATTTATTGTGGTTGAGTATGTCCACTCTAAAATGTATTGAATATACAAATGTGAATGTCATTTGTTTTTATTCTAGCGCATTAAAACTAAACAGAGCTCTTACTTGATCAACATTTACGAAAATGACTGGTATTCGATTTTCCGCGAAATTTTATATACACGAAATATACGTGTATTAGTTTTTCACAATCCTCCATTATAATGATCACAGGTGAATATTTTTATTCTTCATGCAAAAAACAAGGATATTTATTTTAGAGTAAGTTTTTACCTAAAGCGAGCAAACCAAACCATTCAACCATTTAGTGTTTTTGGCCAGCATTTTTGATTTTAGCCCAGCGTGCGACTTTAGCAACCGGTCACATCTATTAGCCACAATGCTGCCAGGACGCTCGCCCTGTCGACATCCATTACGAAAGGCGAAAGGGGGATTCTGGAAAATTCGAGTCTCACAGGCTGAATACGCACTTGAAAAGTGAGCTCTCTTGATCTCAGCAGAAGGTGCGCCTCGATTCTCTTTATTCGACCAAATGACCTATTAAACGAGGATCTCCCCATCGTGTTTATTCACACCTTCCCCGTCTTTTCTCCACCCCCACTTTCTCGAACCTCATGGTCTAACCCTCCTGCTCTCTACCCATCCCTCCTAAACACCCCATCCAACGCCACTGGCCGATTGTCGGCAGTTCCTATCGCATTATTTATTGGCGTAAAACACAAATCCCCTCCTTTTTCCCTCCGCCCTCTATCCCTTTTATTCTCTCCTTGCCTATCTCTATGGGCGCTCGGTTTTCTTTGGCACGAGTGGCCCGGGGGATAAGTTTTGTGCCCTTGGGTTTAGGCCCTCTCTTATCTCCACTCCACGTCGCAAGTTGGCTTTCTTTGCTTCCTTTACCGGCCCCTTCTAGCGTTATAAAGCAGCGCCTCGCTGGCGCAGGGAGTGTCTCTCACGATAGCTGGTCTCGAGAGAGTCTGCGGTTGTTCGCCGTCTCGAGAGTTGTTCGACGTAACACGTGTATCCTATTCTACCTCAAAGGGATTGAGATAGAGTGGTGCCGAGTGGAGGGACATGGGAGCGTTGTCCACTGTCTCAAGAACTGTCCAACGTCTTCCCTGAAGAGATGGTGGTGACTCAGGAGGGCTATTTGCGAGCACTAATCAAGGCGTCAACCTGGAAAGAAATTTCGGAACGAAAAACGAAAGTTGCGAGATTTACTGAACAAAGGGTGGTTAAATCGGCAATCCAGACGCTACACAACATTTATAACTGTTTCTCAAGGAATCAAAATCAGAGAAAAAAGTCTAACAGGAACGGGATACGTTTCCGACACGACCCGAGACTTCCTCTTTCCGGACTAATGCTCTGGTTATTGAGCTATCTTGCCAGAAACTTTCTCCATACAACTTTAAGAGACTTGAAACGGCATGGAAGACTTGGGTTCTTGTCCGGTCCTGTCAGACCTTTTTCTTGTCCGTTTCTCCTTGGGACACTTTCCTAGCCGAGTGACTTTTCCTGTAATACCTTTTCTATCACTTTCCTTGTGTAGATCTGTTTAATCAAATCCCATTCTTGGATTGTGTTCTGTCTTAGGATTGGAGGAGTACGGATGAGGTTATAAGAATAACAGCACTGCCTAAGGAAGCCTTAATGAAGGGACTGATAACTTGAGGCTGTTGCAAGGAAACTGGATGGAACTAGAAATGGTCAATTCCTTGGAATGTATTTCTGAATTGATATGAAACATGGACCATAACATAGGATGGCGTCAAGAAATATGGAACTTTAGGGATGAGGGTTATTAATTTTTTGACTGAAGTAGTTGCGCAGCGGCAGAGGAAATGGGTGGGTCAAGGTTTGAGAGGTGAGGGACTCTCAAAGAAAGAAACTGAACGTAGGATGCAAGGAAAAAGACAGGACAGGGAAACATTCTCTTGAATGGTACAGAGCACGGTTAAGTATATTAAAGGAAATTAAAAACAATAGGTTAATAAGAATTAAAGGAAGGGTATTTAATAGAGAATTTCAGAGAAGTAAACCTACCGAAAGGTATAACACGTATATCAGATGCGAATATTTGAAGTTCTGCCATCCCCCTCTGCATTTTCCTTAATTCTCATCCTCAGATACATTAAGTAAATCTCTCAACTTTATGATAAACATTTCTATCCCAGCCTCTCTTGATTTATTATTTAGTAGCCATACCCATTCTAATTGAAAACCCCATTCGTGGTTTGATTCCTTTCCCTTTCCGAGCTCTCATGGCATATTTTTGTGGTCTGCATGTCTTACAGACTTTAATAGTTATATACTAATTAATAGTTATATACTAATATAATTTTCCTCACTACCCACCATCAATTCATAACTTCTATCCGTGGCTGAATCTTATGGTATGTAACACTACAGTATATATTTCAAATGAATAAAGATGTCATAAACACATTAAAATTGAATTAATACTTTCTCCTTCTCTCAATTCCTATATTACTCAGTGTTTATTCGCTGTGTATATTCTTCTTTATTCTACTTAGTGATATATATGCACCCACATCACTGTGCCTCTGTGCTGATTTGGATGTTTTGCATATGGTCACTAGTATACTCTCTGTCAAGAATGACGGAACTATATTTGAATTGAGTTAAAAGTATACCAAAATTTAATACAAAGGTCACGTATTTCTTGATATCACCCCTATAGTAGGAAATTTTGCATTTCTTTGTGTCTAAATCATAGATGTGAAACCTGACGTCTTCAGGCCATATCCGACCAATTATCCACTTCCTGAAACAGTTAACAGTAAAAATGATTTGGTTTTTTTATCTTACTAATTACCCCAGATACAAATATAATGGGAAACTTGCTCTTTTTTCGATTCAACTAAGGAATTTGTTTTTCCATGTACATTTTCTATATTAAACAACTTAAATGTAAACTATGTAAAACTCGAGAGAGGGCCGATGGTTTCCCATGCGGCTTTGGTATGCAGCCGAATAGCAAATGAGGTCTTCCAAGGAAAAATGTTTCCTATGCCAGTCCGAAACATTGAATCCAATGATTATGAAGCGATTGGAAGAGCTGAAGCTGAAGTTTTACAAAGGACTCTACTTTCCTCTTTTGCTGCTCATTGTGAAGCCACTCTTTCTTACCATTCCCAACAATCTAGCTTTTTCTCGAACTTTTATCGTAGGGTTCCGAATGTCCCCGCACACTTCTTAAGTTATCCCTTCGAGAATTCTTCCCAAGAGTTTCACATTCTTACCAACTGTCACCACCTCTTCTCTTAAAAAATCAAATTCCTGCCTCGGCCATATTCTGGCTGTTGCTCCGAATTCCATAAATTCCATTTGCCGACTTTTCCTCCTTCGCCTTTCCTTGGACTCTCACTCCTAAGTTTCTCCACTTAAATTCTTTTCCTCCCTAACTTCTTGTGCTGTTTGCTTTCTGCATCTGCCTTTAAGTTGCCATAATACAGTTAACCTCTGTACATCTTCCCGAAACAGGGAGAAAGTTTCTCTTCCGAGAAAAACTCACAATCGTTTCCCAATAAGATACTACTGTATAGTTAATATCCTTATCCTTAATTTTACAGTTTCCTTCTAAATTTGCTAAGCTTGTTTTGCCTCGAGTGTAATCTCTCTTCCTAATACAGTTGTAACGCGACTCCCGAACTTAATACGTTCCAGTTCTAAGTTCGTAATTCGAATAGCTAGTACCTTGAAACCCTGTTTTCCGAAACATTTCTGTTTTTTTGGTTTGCATTAAAATAAATAAAATAGAAATAACATTCGTTTTTTCCCATATAGTCAATTGACATTTCCGAATCAAGGCTTGGTTGGTAGGTAGAAACTGCTAATCATAACAAGCATCCGCTCGATAGGGTTTGAAAACGAAGTCCACAGATCTTTTATACATAAATAGGGCTGTTTCCTTAAAGCTAAAGAACAAAAACACTCCTAGATAGGGACCTGCGAAGCTTCGGGATTCGATTCAATTACGAGTTGAAGGAATACGAAATATTCGGGCTGGATTTTTCGATTCACAGTCCTCAAAATAGTATGAACCAATCCATTTTCTCCAGAAAAAAAAGCAACAATAACAAAGGACTCTTCGCTAATACCACTTAAATACAGGGAAGAAAGTTTTTCCGAGAACTCTTGAAACTTCTTCTTTTAATTCTCTCATTAGACTTTCCATCCTCGTAGTAGCTCCTTGATCAACGGTGCGAGGCTTCCTTCCCAACTCTGGCAGTAGGGAAGTGATTCTGCGGGGATGTGGAGGAAATTTGATAAGACAGTTTGGGTCGGAAAGGGGAGAAATGAAAAACGGGTTATTGGGAAGACCCCGGCGAAGGCGCGGGAGATGGAATAGATTTGGGCCGAGAGAGGATGATAATTGAGACGGAAGTGAGAATGGATTGGCGGGAGAAGCGATGGGGGCCAATCTCCATCCGAGTTAGGTTTGGTCCCCGGGTTAGAGGATATTGGGTTGAGTGAGGTGTAATCCAGGCGAGGAAGTGAAGATGAGGGAGTGGATGAAGCGATAACCGATGAAAAATCACGGTGGACAAGCATGAAATGAGAAGTTGGAACATGAAGATTCCCCCTTATATTTGCTTTCTAAGTTTCTTTTCTCTAAAATAATATATCTAGTATTTTAGCGTTACGGAAACTTTTGGAGCCCACTGATAGATAGTCAGAGACGAAAGGAAGATGCGTTGAGTAGGGGATATTAAAGCACGTGAACCTACAGAAAAGTACGTAGAACACTGACGTATTTATGAGGGATGGAACACCCGCACTAAAATTTGTACTCTTCAAGTTAAAATGCTATTATATGAAATTAGAGGGTTGTTTCGGTAACTCTATAGTATCGCTTTCTTAAATAGTTTATTTGCCTAACTATTTCCTTAACCCAATCAACTCAGATACTGAACTGTAAAATCTACGCAGGATGTGCAGATGAGACATCTTAACCGTTGAAATGTTCAAAACTTTAGATTCATAAACTTACACAGGCACAACTCACTTATTGGATTCCCACGTTGCAAAATATTGGATTTGCTGATTCATTTTCTTAAACTCCAAAGTATTTCCAACGAAACTATTGTTCCCGAATCAAAAATACCCACCCTTTTACTAAAATCTAAGGACAAACAAAAGTGAAAAGTAGTGAAATGAGTGAGAGTCGATTCGAGGTCTCCCACTTTGTTTGTCCTTGAATTTTAAGGCGCACACCTCACTGATCAAAGATAACCTACCTTATCCATTCCATTATTTATTTTCCCGTAACTGTGTGGTATGGTAGCTCAATGGTTAGAATACCACAATAGAGCCCGGTCGTGTCAGTCATGTCCCTACTTTTTATCGGTTTATCCTTGAGTTTACTATGTTTTATTAAATACCCGGTATCCTTTTTTCTCCTTTCAGTTACATTTAATAAGGTTCTTTCATTTATTTTATGTAAAACTTGTTCGTTTGCTTTCCTTTAGGGTACAACTGGTTTCGGTGATTTTCTCCAAATTTATAATTTATCTTATTCTTATTTCCTTAAACTCCAGGTCTCAAAATCATAAGTTAAAACATTTCATTTTAATATTTTTGCAAATCTCTACCTTGTATCCATACAGTGGTGGTTCGTTGTGAATTTTCGTTTTCTGTTTTCCGCCTCAGTGCTGCTTATTGTTAGAAATGGTGGTATCCTGAAGAGTATACTACAGGAAGGGCTGTTATGTGCTGCAAATTGCTTGACATCACGGCGCCATCCTCCGTCCCTATTGAACGAAGCCAAGCGCTATTTCCACGCATAAGCTTCGGACAGCTACGCGTATAAAATTGCTCTCTAGCAATCAGTTAATATATTATACCAGTTAGAATATATCGTTGCTGATCTCAAACTTATCTTCTCACAAAGACACTTGCTGGTATCTCCTTGCTGAGTTGTCACAAGTAATCCCCCCTTCCTCAAACAGTTTCGCACTCTACAGCTTTCATAACTATGGCATCCCGTGGGAAACTAAGTCCTCGTGCAGCAAGAAACACCAACTCACATGTATATGCTTAACTCTGTGTAATTACTTGAACAACTAACCGACTAAGTTAATTGATAAGTTCCTTTGAAACTATTTACTTGATTCTTTTAACAGCAAATATTTCTAATTTTCTTTACAAAAAAATTGATTACTTCTGATCGGAAGTTTTTTCTTGATTTTGCCAACACTCTCAATAACTTTCTACTACTCCCTGTAATAGTGTTTCCGACGACATATCTCTTTTCTAACACCCAACTCGAATTCTAACACGAGAGCACATAAGACGTGGAGAAACATCGGCGACAGTTTTCTCGCCTCTTGAGCAAAGCAATGGAAGATTTTTAAACTCTGCACCTCTCCTCTGCATCGTCGGACCACACTTTCAATTTCCATCAAGTGTCGAACAAGGAGGTAGAGATTGCGGGAATAGAAGTAGGCCATCGATTCCCCTCATTTTCTAGCCCAGGAGACAAAACGAAAATTCAACCATGTCGCATTCTTGAGCTCAAAAATCTCGCAAGAAATCAGAACATTTCTTTGGAACCTCACCCCAGTTTCTCACTCATTCTTCGCTCCTGTCGTCAGCTACATCTCTAAGCCATGTTTCTTCATCCCTTGCAAGAGCTTCTGACATTTGCACTAAACCTTTCAGTCTTCCAAGCTGAGACTGCTCTATGCGATTCTTTTACATGGATATTTCACGAGACTTTAAGCCAGAGACGCATTACCTGTGTTCCTTGAGACACATGCAGCCCCCGGCCATTTTAAATGCGGCCCGCGGCTCTTCCGGTGCTTACAGGGGAACTCACTCTCAGATGGTCCAAATCCCATCATTAGAAATTAAATTTTATGTTTACAATATTTGCGCTGTGAAAGCATTGTAATTAATGCAGACCTAAAATGTTACGATAGTCGAAAAAGAGAGGTAAACCACATGAGCATCAGTACTCTATCACAATTTCGAACTTTTTTAACTTTAGGTAAATTTAATGAAAAATTGACTTCTGTTTTTTTCTTACTTTACATATCTGTCGGTGTAATAAATAATTCAGATATATGAAGTATTTTATTATTTTACTAAATATTTTCTACGTTTGGCCCGCAAGTTTGAAAAATACCTTGCAGGTTGTCCTCATTTGTAAAGGTTGTGCTCCGCTGATTTAAGCTCCCCCTTGAGTTTTTCCCGCCATGCGATGATGGAAAATTTTCCAAACGGTATACCTCAGTATATTGCTCCGCAAATAAATGATTAACCTATTCATTAACGAGTACATACGCAGCTTAAGGATCGCCTTTCAGCATTTGGCAGAGGATGCTATGACATTTTCCGGTAATTTCCTGTATCTGTCCGCATATATTGTAGGTTGTATCATATCTAAATCGCTTAATACTCGTTTCCCTTAATCTTTTTAATGCTCTTTTTCGGATCATATAGACTAACAGGGGGATAAAATTACGCATCTTTTTTCAATTAATCGATAAATACAGCTTAACTAATATCTTAGTTTTTTCAATAACACCCAAACTACATCAGAGGGAATTTTCAAAACGCTTACTGTTTTGTTGTAGCATTTTTTAATAAACCGTAACGCCATGCGTAATATAGTTCAATCTACGTAATTACGTACTTTCACTCCAAAAGTTTGCCTTTACTGAAAATAATTATGCAATAAAAATGGGAAAACTACATTAACATATAATATATATACACAGGCGTATTACATTAACTTAGAATGTTCTCTGATGATGTAAGGAGACTTATGAAACCGGTTGCCAATTAAAATCTGTGTGGAACTTACAAAGTTTTTCTTTCAATTAGAATATTCTCTTTAATTAAAAGTAAAATGAAATAACGTTAACATATTTTCTCTGAAAATTTCCAGACATTTCCGCATTAACGGCAGTATATTTTACAATTTCCTTTCAATGATCCTACCTTTTTCTTTAATTAACTTCAGTTTTGCGCAAACATCATCTGAAGATTTGTTTTGCTTTAGAGGAAGTTTTCCGTATTCATAATTACAGAGACTTCAAGGGTATATTGTATTAGTGGCGCGTTAATGGCAGAAGGCCAGGCAAAATTAAACCTCCATCTATGGTAAGGTCTAAGTACCTCTTGAACTAATTTTTCTGTAGCGTGCTCTCAGTAGAAATAATACTCCGGGTTGGAAAACGGCGAGGGAGTAACGCTATCCGAATAAAAAATGTCTTGGAGGTCCTGAATAGCAACTGTTATTGTTACAGAGGCCATTATAGGAAATGGAGTTGCTATTGTTGCCGTGTACCAAAATTCGTACGAATTGTCCCGTACCCTTCCCTAACCTATTCATTAACTTCGAAGATACTAAAGTGCTGCTCCTCACATGAAAAATTGCAAGGTTCCGAATTAAGGGATAAATGTTTAACAAAGAAGTGGAAATGGGGTCAATTTAAACGATGAAAAATGGCAACTTCACGTAATCTGGCAATGATGGTTTTCAAGGCAACCAAAATAAGATCGAATGCTCGTGCATTTTTATAATTTCTAAATGTTCACAACGAAAATTCCGTGAAATTTGTAACTATGAGTCTCGTTATTAGGATATAAGTTAGATAAGACAGTTTATTGTGTAATTTTATTAAATTCCAAAATTTTCTCAATTTCCTTAAATTAACAAGGAGATAAAATTGCACCGAATATATCTAAATATGCATAATATTCATGTGATGATTAAGCTCGGTCAATTATATAAATACCACTTTCAAATACTTCTCGATGATTCGAAGGATCTTATGATAGCGTTTTTTCATGTTGTAATATTATTATTTTTTCCACTTTTGACTCATTATGCTTAGAAAATATATTTCCAAAAATATGTCATAACTTGAGAAGTCATAGATTTATAAAAAGTTCACGAATTGTACGGAATTAGAAGGCAATGCAAACATTTCGTAAAGCCTAAGTTGAATCTTTTTTATATAAACTTTGCTGATGGAAGATATGTCGCTGATATGTAGTAAAAAGGTAGAAAAAGAATGGCTACCTTTTTCTATTTTAATAGGAAAGCTTATCAATGTTTATGCCAGAATCCTTAGTTTCTTGGAAATAAGTAAAATGTATTCGAGTTTCTCGACTATAGCTTGGAGTTTGATTTGTACTCATGCGATAAAAATTATGAGAGTAATTCAGACAACTTTCATTCTTGACTAATTAATGTCGATATATGACACCTTATAATTTATTTGAAATTATTAAACAATTTTTAACAGATATTTTCGATATGAATACTATCAAATCTTTTCAATGTATAATCAAGTACGTTATTTGTGTAATTTTAACAGCTTTCCTCATTTCAGTCATAAATTCATTTAGATAATCATGAATTCGTTTAGCTAATTAAAAGTATATGAATAAATCAGTGATGTGTAAATATATTTTCATTCTTATAAGTCTATAAAATGCTTCCGATTTTTTAAATGATGTATTTCCTCTGTCCGTGCTGAATCCCACTTAAGGATTATCAAGTTTAGAACAATTAAAAAAAAGAAGTAAAATGTGCCAGCTCATCTTTATGAATATGGCACTAAAGTCAATTAGGCGAAAACATTCACTAATCTAACCATATATTTTTCTCTCGCCTTACTAATTATCGACTCCTGGTTTTAGGATAGTGCCTTTTTACTTTGAAACCAGTTAGGTTAATCTAAATATTTTATTCAAGATTATATCGATTGATACATCAAAAATTAAAAGAATTTTTCCGTGCTTAATATATTTCCGATACTGTTATCGCCCTCGTGCGGTTTCATTTCCAATTATAATAATACATTCTTTATTCACCAATTCAGTTAAAAATATTCGCTTGGTTAAACTCAGCCGCATAGGCTCTTTTACATCATTGAAAACCTTTGAATCTATCCTGATTAGATCGTTCATTGGCTCTAAGGTTCGAATCACGAACGCGGAAATTTCAGTTTCAAAAGACTTCCGATCGCTGCATAGATAAGTCTAATCATTCCATTCACCGTGATCGCTGACTGCGATTCCTAAATGCAATTTCCAATCACTCGGAGTAAATCTCGTTCCAGCCCGAGCACTCTGAATAAATAAAAACGCATTCACCATCTCGGCTTTGTGAGGCAGTGATTGCAATACCACCGTCGCTTATCAACCGCGCTGCTCGGGATTTTTTCGAATCTGAGTTTTTGGCCCACTCCCAATTCCTCAGCCCCGCTTTCCTAGAGACAGGTTTTTAACGCTCCGCTGAAATAATCTACCAGCTGCAGAAGTGGAATCTCTGCTATTGGCGGGATGAAGGGGAAGTGCCGCGAATACTTTCCTAAAGAGAAATACTCGTTCACGGTCAAAATAAAAATAGATGGTTGAATCCATTTCTACGACTATGAGTGTATTTTTATTCAGCTACTTGGAATCTTATAAAACCATATATGATCTGACAGAAGAAGGAACAGAAAAAAGTGATATTAGAAATCAAACTGGGGTCCAAGCAAACTTGTTTCTCTCGATTTCTTTTGTGGCACGCTCTCGGTGATCCGCAGGAATCTCTACCAGTCTTATCGCTCTAATTAATAATTATGCATATTTTCTATGACTTTTATCTCTTCCATCTGCTAGCCATTCTCTATTTCAAATATTTTTATGCCCTTACTTTTAGTTCTTATTTCTATTTATCTATCGTTTTTTATCTTTTATTTTTATATATTATAACACATTTTTGTTATATTGCATATTTTTATTTTCCTTAAATAATATTATTTTATTTTTATTATCAAACAGAAGGCGCCAGAAATTGAGGATATAAAAATAGATTTTTTTGAGCCAACCCGAAAACGAAAATCTACATTTCTTCCGTTCATATTTTCTGTTCCTAGCAATAGCATTTTACTTCAGAGTAAAGATATGCTTTAC
Organism: Ladona fulva; assembly: GCA_000376725.2. Lineage (NCBI taxonomy): Eukaryota > Metazoa > Arthropoda > Insecta > Odonata > Libellulidae > Ladona > Ladona fulva. Next base: position 2,060,290 of record KZ308135.1, on the reverse strand, counting down.
TAAGCGGAATAGTGACTTGAAAATAACTAAAATGAATAACTCACATTTACCACATACATTCTGACCAACTATTTCGATCAATATTTCTTGAATGTCGTAATCTTTATTCATGTTAAATTTAACCGAATAACCTTCAATTGGATAAGTGAATGAGAAAAGCTTCAGAGGATACAATAATATAATGGTCGAAGCGAAGAAAAAGTGGTTTGTACAGACGGAGCAGTACCAGTACAGGAAGGATACACAGTTTTCTGATTGTATCGGAGTAAGAACCGGAACGAAAAATATTATGGTTCGATGCCTCGATTGATAAAGCGATGAAGACGATGGAATAAGGGGCAACTACTTCTAATGTAAAGTATGCTAGGAAAAAAAAGTTGTAGGGAATGGAGTACACGGTCTCTATCATTGTTCCCACGTCAATTTTACTAGATGAGAGGTCACAGGTTATTATCCACATCTATCACACACACATAATATAGACCTTTCATTGAATTCCTCAATCACTTACTCCAACTGGATCGTTGTTAAACAGTGAAAGAGTTTATCTCCACAGAGTTTTTTTAACAATCTATTAATGCAAAAGCTCTTACTAATCACCCTAGATCGATATTTTAGATATTACTCGAAGTTGATTAAAAATTGTTTACGCGAGAAAATGTTTATTTATTATCTTTTTTTTCATTTTGAGTTATGATTTAATAAAATCACTAACGCACCCTTGGTTTTAAGAATGTATGATGAAGATTTTTTTATTTCTTAATAGAAGGAGAAAGGAAATAACAATTTTCCTTACAAACCTCACTTGCCCCAAACTAAATATAAAACACTTTCTTTTTCGCAAATGTTTAACCTTATCAGGAGATAAGGAGATGCATTAATTGATCTCATTAGTGTGACACAGGAAATACGTTTAAACATTTCATCGTACATGATTAAGTCATATTTAATCGGTCGAATCGAAAAAGTAAACCGGTTCGACGAAGGCAGATGGAGCTAAACCAGAAATTACGTTTTGATCGCTAATTCGGGTTTTCTATTGAACTGAAACAGATTAATAGAAAGTGAGAGTGGTGCGGAGTGTGTATGCCGGCTAATATGAATACCTATATGTCTATATGTATGTAGTGTGAAGAACGATTTCTCCGACGGAGAGGATTCTTCGATACGAATAAGAACCGAAAATCATAGCGGAATAAATAACGGTTTTCGGTTTCGATTCAGCTTCGAGAATGGTAATTTTCGGCTTGCTTTACGGTTGGTTTCAGTTCAAATCTCTTAAATGACACCGAAAATCTACTTCCCGCGATTTATAACTTCCACCCGGTATTTTCCTCCCAAGCGAACGCAATGCAATGAAGTGGGTTGATCAGCATCCCCGAGCGATTATGCCGCCCTAGGAGCCAAGTAGTCGGACGGGCGGAAAAAGCGAAGGAAAAAAAGATGAATCGATCTTTCGGACACGAATCATCAACCACGCCCCCAAACCCCCGGCCATGGCTCTCTAGGCCCCCTCCGAGTGCAATTGATGGAGTTGAGATGCCGACGTCGCATATCCCCGCAGATGAATCTGCGATTTTCCTTCGATGTCCCCTGCTGACTTGCTCCATTGCTCCCTCTGAATCATTCTTTCTTCTCTTCCTCTGTGTGTATGGTAGGTAAACTACTGCTCTTTTCATGAAAATAATCCTCGACGCCCCTCAAATACCGATTTTCCCCTATAGGGGACCATTAAAGCTAAAATTTGTCAAATATCGAATCTTCTTATTCTTTGAAGGTATTTCCTTCTGATATTTTTAACTAAGCCTTCGCATTTAAATGTTTTCTGATCATCCTTTGCGTGTTCGCTTCCCAAACCTATATTGGTGATTATCAATTGTTCATCTATATTAAATATGCCCTATATTTAATATCCTATAATTACACACGCCTTTCCTTGTTTATTTACTCATTCCATTGGTGGAGGTATCTTTTATATATATCATATGTTATCATATGAGATCCCTCCTTATCTTGTCTCATAGAATTAAATGCTAACAATATTTCTATCGTGCATTCCCCTTTCTCACTTTACTACAGCACTTTTTTGCAGCAGCGTTTCCAGATTTAGGCCCCTCGAGTTATGTAGATATACATTACATTATATAGTTAATATTATCAACCTCCAAATAACAAATTAATTTTTATATTTTGAGATTGACATTGCATGTGGATACGAATATTATAAACATCGTCACGTGTACATTCTTAAAATCATCAATTTGGCTACGATGTGCTCAATACCTTCTTTGCAAAAGAATAGGCAGTAAAACATCATAAGAACCTATTGTAAAACGAAAACGCTGAATTTATCATAATAGTCTGTGTTTTAATGCGCCCTCATGGTCTTTTTGGACATGGGCCAAAAGGTTGCTTGTAGTATGAATATATAGATATGGATATCAACTTTTGTCTACGCTCTACATACACCTAAAATATGTGTAAAACCTACTTTTCACATTTTTTCTTCAGAGTTATAATCAAATAACAGAGTTATCTGATAATTTTTAAATATTTCTTTCAAAATGAACGTCATCTATTCATTTTGTTTCATATATCGGAATATTTAATCTTTTGATAAGTTTGAGAATAATTAGTTTTTATTTTTGATTTTATGCCTATATTTATTTCTATTTCTCTCCTTCTTGTCTGTTTTCTCTAAAAGTTTTGCTTTTTTTGTAGAAACCCGTCTGGAGACGGAATGTCTGTACTCCCTCAACCCACTAATTATTTAGTTTCAAATCCACTTCCACGTTACTTTCTCTTTCTTTCCCTCACCGGAAGTGAGAGAAGAAACTTTCAATGGCGCCAATCTTTTGTTCCCTCTGACTCACGTCCGTCGCCTTACATTTTTTGCCGTCCACCCCAAACAATCCCTTTACCCTTGTTTCTTTCCTCTCCATAATCCCTTTTATCGTTCGATTCATCCTGTCGTTTCCTTTTCTCTTCATACAAACGTAGTTTATTGTTGGATAGCGGTTATTTTAGGCTCCCGGATATTCAAATGGGCAATGAGTTCGACTATGGCGGAAGCGGTCCCGGGTTCCATTCCCGGTGAGGGCCTACGTGTGAAATGAACTCAGCTGTCGAAGCAATTTTAACAATACTACTGCTACCAATAGTTGATATTCTTCTATATGACACCACGTCATTCTCTTCACCTCCTGCGGACCGTAAAACTGAATGTTTTCTGTATGGGTGACATGGAATATTTATTTATTTATTATAGATTACCGTCGCAGTTAGATACTGAGTCAGGTGGCGACGCTTACTTACAGTAATTTTACAACGAATACAATACTAACACTAATTAGACTAACCAATACAATAGACAATAATTATTAAAAACAATATTCCTGTCTTACATACATATCTACCAAAAATTTGTTATACACAGCATCTTTGCCTAATGATATTTACAAACTACTCTATTATTATAATCTATTCTCTCAGCCCGTACTTCGTGGAAAGACATTTCACGCTAAAATAAAAGAAACGAGTTTCTTTTATTTTAGCGTATCTGTAAAGTTTACTTCTGTAATAAGNATACACACACACAATATATCATAACAAAATATTAAACTTTAACTTTATAATATTTAAACTTAAGAACTATCCTTGGACAGCATTAGTTCTTGTCACTATTAAGCATGTAAGAATTTTCAGTATATAAAGAATATATATCACTGGCAGGGTTTATCCATGGGGCGTAGCCAGGATTTGTCCATGGGCAGGTTTAGAGCCTTACGGTAAACACTGCATTACCTACAACTCAATGGCAGGAGTATTTCCTTCCAAAGCCTCTTGAAAATAGAAACTGATTTATTTTAACATGTATACCCTGCGAACCTCCAGCGGAGTTTGTATGGCATAATTGAGTCCTTCTTCTCGCATGCTTTCGTTCGTTTATTGTTGGGTCTGTCCTCATGGGGGGTGAAAAGAATGTGAAAAAGAACTCTCTTTTATAGTGGTTTCTACTTTCTCACTAGTAGAAGATTTTGGAGGTGATAATGACAGGACATTGGAATTACAGTAAGGGTTCAGGGTTTCTTCGCTTATCCAGGTCCCTTTTATCCAAGTTACTCTATATAAGGGTTAAATATAACTATTGCTACACTTAACAAGTACCCTAACCAAATATCGGAATAAAATACATGAAGTATCCGGTTTTAACGCTGATTCTACAGTTTTAATTTTTCGGTTCAATCTCGATGTTCTATCCGGCAAGAATAACTCTATTCGGTTCAGCTCGATTTCAGATCTATGCCCTGATCTAAACAAAGGAGTAGTGAAGTGGAGCAAGTTACCTACTTTGCTGTTTCAGTTCTTTCCTAAGATTCTGAAATCATTTCAGAATAGATTTCCTTCCTAAATGTGGTCGTAAATAAGATGTAATGATTTTGTATATGTGATACATTGCAAATATAAAATGTGAGAGAAGAGAATGTGATTTCCTTTGCCAGGTTGGTAATGTGAAATGAGGAATGTGGGTGTCCCAAAACCTTTCTAAATCTACATAAATACCCTGCAAACCGTTTTTCAGCGTGTAAAATGGGGTGTTAACTCCGAGCGTTCGAGCTATTTCTTTAGTTTATTGTTGTCTCGTATCGCTCGCGGAAAGAATGTCCCGGAAAAGGCCTGTCAGTCGCAGCCTAGCTTCTAATCTCCTTTCTTTCAAGAATTCCCAACTTGTCTCTTCGCATCCTAACTTCTAATTTCCTTATTTCAAGGATTCCCAACCTGTCTTTGAGAGCATTTCCGAAACACTTGCTTTGTGTAGCATTTCTTAACAAATCGTACCGCCTTGCGCTGCACTTTTTCGAGTTTGCGGGTACATGCTCTATCCGCTAGATCCTATATATTCGCCGTGCCTTACAAATAGGGTCTAATCGAGATGAAAGAATATCATTCTCTAACTTTCCGATTGCCAAGGTCTATCAAGATTCCTCGGAAAAGTTTACCAACCTTGTGTTTTATTACGATATAAATAGAAATGATGTAACTGAAATTTTTGATGATGACGTGTTTTAGGAAACTTAAGTCGGGTTTTGAATACCAAAAATATCGAGTAATCCGGAGACAGCTTAAACGAGGGATGGTCAAAATGGAGGAACATGGTGAAGAGACAGAGACGTGAGGATGTTTATCACCGTCCCTTTATGCGTTCTGCAAACTGACCATTTCGTCCCATCATTCTGTCCCACCCTACGACTCCCGCAATATTAATAAGACGCCCTTTATTACTAGGATTGCGTGGGATATTGGATACTGAGGAGGGTTTATTTTCGTTTGGGATATGCATTCGTCGTCGCCAGCTGAACATTCGAGAAGATGAAATAAAAGAGAAATTGGAACCAGGCAGTGTTTCGTTCGAACTTCGCTTACTTTCTGGAGCCTTTCCCCAAACTACGGCGTAAATGAGGTAGAGAAGGCCGGAATAGTCTCTAATACTCTTTTAGCTCATCCTTTTTCTCCCGGCTATGAAACTTTATATGTTTAATCATAAAGGATAGAGTACTAGAAAGTAAGGTGGAAGACTCTAGTGGCATAAAGCTCGTTTACGGTCCTCAACTTTATTTGATACACTGCCTTGAGGTATTACGGCCCCTTCTCATATAATGCCATAATTTTCTCGCTCCATTAAAAATGCAGTGGAAAGTATGCGAAGAAGAGGAGAATCTCATTCTGTCAGAAACGCATTTCGAGTTACGTGGCGCTTTGGTTTGGTAATTTCAAAAATAATTCGTAAGGAGAGACAAATTTTAGTTTTCTTCTGCGCTATGAAAACGCGCTTTCATAATACTGAGCGTATACAAAGAAAATTATAACCGTAAAGAAGGTATTTCCAATATCTATAGTACGTACTCGTTCATAGCTTAGTGCAACTTCTGAATATTTTTGCTTAATGCAATCGAAAAAATGTTTCATGATCATAACATCGAATAATCAACGCTTACGGTATCCCAATATCTATTATATTACAGTGGCGGGTATCGTTTCAATTCTCTCTAGAAAATTATTAGGGCATTCCAATAAATATATACAAATATAAAAAAATAGACAGCACCGGAACTGGAATCCCGATCTTCCGCTTTCCGGAAGACTCAAGCTATTGAGATATCTTGCCAAAACTTCTCAATATGCCGTTTTGAAGCCTTTATAGGCAGGTAGGGCGAGTGATAAAATTTTCTATCAAAGTAGCTCAATGGCTAGAGCTATCCACCATAAAGCTGAAAACTCACTTTCGATTTCCGGAGCTCTAAGCTACGTTTTGTCCGTTTCTCCTTAAAAATATTCCTATCCACACCACTTTTCGTGTAATAACTCCTTTATCAAACTCCTTGTATTATTGGGACAAATTTTAACTTCGGATTTTAAACACTTCGCTTCTCTAAATTTGTGTTTCTATGAAGTCTGGGAGAATTGTTGATTTTTGGATCAAAAAATATATTCCAATTGGAAGCAAAAAACGTTGGACCCTACTACAACTTGGGAAAACTTTAGAATAAATTGGGCGGTGTCCTCACTCAAATGAGACCTTCGTCGCAATATATTCGTAAAAATGTTCATGCCTAACGTAGCACCCTTTATTCTCACATTCTTTAGGGTGTCTAAGCACCACTTCAGTATTATAATGGTTAAGAACACCTTTCCTTCCTTTAAATGAAATCANAATATATATATATGAGTATATTTTTGTTTGCCTTAACGTTTTTCCTCAATTTATTTGGTATTTAATATGTATTTTGTATATAATTTGTTTAAGATTGAATAAATAATTGTTAAATAATTTTTTTTTATTTCTTTGCTAATTTACATTAATTTAAATCAAGGCATCCGATAAAATTAATTTTACTTAAGTTTGGTTTCTTTTCTCCTAAATTTTGTTGTTCATTTATTTGCTCTCGGGGTTCTTTGCTTTCCTTTTATTTCATTTAATTCTTCGTACATTCCCTCATGGGTGATTTTCTCTACAATTTCGTTATTTCTCCCTTTCGACCAATATTTATGAGTTTTAAGCACGAGAAAAGGGGAAATATTCCTAATATCGAACGAAAAAACCTTGAGGTAAGCTTAAATTTGATCTCTATTCCGTGAGCACCGCTACTATTTCCTTTCTAATTTTTTTTTTGCCCTTAGCTAGCTGTCTCAAAGCTACCCATGGTGAAATGGAGAGGAGCTCAGTATAGACCTTCATCTATTTACCACAGTGGCTCCAGGCGAGTAAAAAGGCACCATGCCACACCCAACTTCGAAGGGAAAGTGAACGAAATTGGAGGACGAAATGAAAGGGGAACAAAGAACAACATTAGGTGGCAAAGAGTTCATCTCGATCTTACCCAATTTGCATCATACTATTATTGTATAGCTTTTATATCATTACATAGGTACTTGTATTATAAAGAAACTATTGAAAAAAATCTCCTTTTGAAGGACTAGGACGGTCAGAACTTATTGAAGATACTAAATGAAGGGTAACTGTTTTATCAACCCATTTATGCTTCTTATGGTTGTCGGTTTAGTATGCTACAATGTATGAACATGAGCAAAATTCACTCATATTCTTTTTTTTCTATTTCCAGAATCTCAAGGATCAAATTCTTACTACGAACGTATGGTTGGAGCATGTGAGTATGCAACTTTTTATTCCAATGTAAAAATGTAAAATCACTTTTTCTTTCTTTTGTATTTATATACCATTTTAATTTATGTAAATATATGTCCTTTGCATTCAGGAGATATTTATGGGCATCGTGTTACTTCAAAAGTTTACCTCTGACGTTTTTACTATGCGTTCATTTTTAACCAAGTGCGGTTTGAATCCGTGCTTTAATCATAACATCGTCAATTTGTCAATGTCAATGTTTGATACATAATAGTAGTAAATACGCATAAACAGGTAGTAAATTGTTGACGATACATATCTTTATTCTTTTATCACTCTTTCCATCTATTAAGATAGAGAATTAACCTATTCATACGATGAAATCATTTATTTTTACTTACCATTATGTATATGTGTAGTTAAATATACGAATGTATAATGCTGGGGATACAATGCAGGAACTGTATTAAGGAAATACGTAATTGTTGTGATTGAATTTAAGGACTAAATATTGGGGAAATATCTTAACTAAATACAGAGACTAAATAAAGGAACTGAGTATAATGACTTAATATAGGGAATAAATATAGGAATTAAATATAGGGGATAAACACAGGTATTATATGTAGGGACTGAATATAGGAACTGAATGAAGATGCTTGTGAAATACAGCCGTTACTCCTCGAAAGGCATATACATCTGGGAGTTGAAGTAAAAATCTTTTTAAAAGGGGTAAAATCCTTGAAAGTGAGAAATTCCAAATCTCAAATCCATTCCAAATCCTGAATCCCTTTTTACCCCTATCGGTGAGTGAATCCCATATCATTTCAACAGATCCATGATCCAAATGGCCCACAATCAAAAGGCAGCGCGAGAGGTAAGGAAAAAATAACGCCCGCGAGCGGATGTCTCGTAAATTATCACGGTTTACCGGTTCGCCGAATACACCCCGAATGTCGTAAATAACCGTTCGTAGTCTCCACTCCAGAGAGGGATATGACCCGGAATTGGAGATGACTATCCTAGATTCCGGAGAAATTTACAGTCTCGGCGTTCATTCGGAAGATTTGGCAATTGAACGACCCACTCGCCCCATTTTATGCAACAAGAAAAATGGCGTTCTAGATTACGAATGAAAAATTTCCATACCATGTTCCGAGACCTTATGGGATCGTAAGTTTCGTTTTCGATGTCTCTATATTTCTTTTGATTGGATCTTATTGACTTCGCAAATTCATATATGTTTGTTTGTTCTATATTTCGTTCTATATTCTTCAATTTCCTATTGAATTTTCGGTATGAACTTATATCACCCTATGAACCCTATATTACCCTTCTGTTTTATTTCCATATCATGCTGAGTGGTATGTTTTCATACATCTTAGCAATCACTGTAAATAACTTTACACAGTTTGTTCACTTTCCCTTTTTCCCAGTAGAACCGTCTCTTAATATAGATACCTTTCATTGACATTCACATTGCACTTCTATAAAATTGTTCACCGTATATACTCATGTATAGGTCGATATCATGGTTAACTCTTACATCAAATTTCCGTTTATTGCGTACCTCATTAATATATCGACCCTATTTTTTTCGTAAATATTAAATACTGCAAAGCAACTTCTAGTGGATTAATTTTAATTATGACGTATGAATTTTAAAAAAGTACATTTTCAAGTAATGAGGACTAAAAGAGATATGACTTAACATGTTAACAACAAATTTGAGTTGTGTAAGTTAACGATAATTTCGGATAAGTTAAAATGTAAGACATCATAAAAATGTTTTTGCCAGCTTCGGAGACAATGAAGTTGGCCAGACTCGTTATCTCGATTTTTTTGCACTTGTATAATCGATGTATTTCATTCTGACGATCCATTAAAAATTTAAGTCACTTTTTATCCTGTCTATTAATCGTAAAAGAGCTATTCACCTACTCGTTTTTATTGTCATTATAGACCACAGAGGTATACATAGGAAATGAAATTTAATTTAAATTTCTTTAAATAAATTCTATTATACTTGAAAATATATAACTATCGAATAAATATAAAAATAAATTCAGGAAATAAATTAATTTGTATCAATACAATATATATATATGAGTATATTTTTGTTTGCCTTAACGTTTTTCCTCAATTTATTTGGTATTTAATATGTATTTTNAACGGGTAGAACTTTCTGGATGACCCTCGTACTTTTCTTGTGTATAAGTCGAGGTTACATTTTTTTCATTGAAATTTTATATTTAAAGGTCGACGTATACATGAGTATATACGGTATTTTTCTTTTGCCAGCCTTTCAGTTTTAAGCTAAGTTAGCTACGACTAACAATTTACTTCATAGTAAGTAGTCTAAATAGAACAACCTCACAATTAAAGGCATATAATACCAGTTGTGTTTATATCGAATGCTCGTGAGATCGAATTTCCCGTTTTTGATTTCCTGACCATTCAAAATACCGCAAGTTTAGAAGCCCCGGTAGTCTAATATATTTCCAGCGTTTTTATTGCTTTAAAGTGCTTAAACTAATTCTCAAACAGCCTATCCACTAGAACAAAAAATTGGCTCGAATGAGAGGACAACTTGAGCATGTCACCCAAACCAAATTTCTTCGAAAGAAGAAAATTGCTGTGACTAGACTAAAAGTGATAAGCCTTCCGGAAAATAATCCTGAACCACGAATCCTCTTTTGCCAATCCCTCCCTTTTATTCCCTTCTTCCACTCCGTCTCATTTTTCTCTTAAGTCACGCCACGTGGTCTTTCATTACTTCACTTCTCGCTATTTCCCCTTTCGGACGTAAAATTGGTACGTCCGGGTGTCTCTCTCAGTAAACCATCACAGCGTTGAAAAACAGCCCTGAGCGAAGAAAGCGCAAAGCAACGTCGTTGTTATCTTTTTTTTATACCTTTGATATTAGGGTTGGGCGGACAATTTTGGAGGAGTCATTTTTCTTTCATGCTCCTTTTTTCCCACGTCAAGTCTAAAAATGTTCGAGGACCGGGAGAACTGAATGGAGCTCCTTAAAATGCGTCATTCGGGCCTTTTTTGTTCTTCTGCTGCTCTCCGGACAGATGTAAAGAGAGACCAAGGAGATGAAAAAGTGGAAACGATGATTACCTTATGGCTTTTGCTATGCGATGTTCATCCACTTTCTAAGCATGCTCCTTTACCCTTAGGAAGAGTATTTTTGAATGACTCTCGTACTCTCTGCGTCTCTAGATTGTTTTCGAGAAAGTGAAGTGTAGAGAGTGAAAGAGCAATTTATAATCTTTTCCGCTATCACTTGGCTTTGAACTGTAGAGCATATTGCTGATACCCTCTTAACCTCCCTGCCACACACCGATGAGAGACCTGTAGTGCACTAATGTAAGTTTGATTCGTTAATCTTGATCTAAGATTATTTATGGAGATATGTTCCGATTCGCAGCTCAATTGGAGTAGTAAGAAGTGCTTAATTATGACTTTTACTCATTCCTCTTACTTTATTCGTGCAACATATCAAATTATGATATCCTTTGAAGTTTGTACGTCGTCATAAATACCTAAGTTACACATAAAAGTAAGTATTTAAGCCATATTCAAACGGAAAGGCGGATAGATTGCGAAGAATATTCAGTAGAAGTCTGTGAATACGCTCGCATATAGTTAATAGTTAGTGTATTTTCCACTATTTTACCTAGTTAGAACTCTTAGTCAATAAGAGGATATTTCTGTTTCGGCAGTTACGTTACGGCTAAGATAAAATCCCTCTGATGGAATTCGCTCCTGGTGAGGAGATGAAAGGACAGAAGCTATTCGAAAAATGTATCAACACAGATGTTGTCGGCGAAGTAGTTGATTTTTGTTATTCGAGTAACGCTCGGGAATTCTCAGGGTAAACGAAGAAAATCTTACCAGGAAATAATCGCCAGGACAGATGGTTACTTCCGGTCATTTTTTCCGAAGGGTACTGGAGAAAATGACAAACATTGGAGAATTAGATTGGAATGGCAGTATTTATACACTTCCTAATAAAGTCCACTGGCGGCTTGCACGAGAAATGTATCGTAATAACGTAAAGATGCATGTTCGCTCAAAACTCGAGGGAAGTTGTAAAACTGCACATTTTTGTCGGATACCTATTAACAAAATATTCAATTTCATCTTACAAATTGTTCAAGTTTTAAAAACAAGTTATTTAGAAACCTATACGAAAGAAATTAATATTAATAGATCACCTTCATCCCACATAGTATATTTAGTACGTTTATGAATGCTCAATATGAGAGTTATTAGAGAAGTAAAATACTGAGGAGTCTTTCGTATATTTATTGAAGCAAGTTTCTGTAGCCTCAATTATTTCAGATTGCTAAAATCGTCCTTTTCACAGAACGTGGAAAAGATGACGTGAATAAGAAATTATGGAGTCAAAGATGACATTTGAAGAAATATCCCTCCGGTAAACCTAACCTTGACTGAAAAGTCTTGAATAATAAAATAGTAATGAACTTCCCGTCTGATCCGTCCCCAGCCATGCTACGCGTTGTCTTGTTTTCGGTTTCTGGGGACCACGTCACTTCCGAAGGAAGTATTATGGTGCTTTTTGTGGTGTCTGATCCGTCCTCGGTTGAACCGTCTATTGAATGAAACGTCCTTTTTAGGAAACGTCCGGATATCCCCTCGCTGTTGAAGAATTGGCGAGCTAGCTAGAGGGTACTATTTTGAGGGCACACCCATCATAAGCACTCATAACTCCTGCATTTTAGGGGCGTTTTTCCTTTGAGTGCGGCTTCTGTTTGAAAAGAGCCAGAAGATGAAATGAGTCGGAATACATCGCCCTCTTGCGCTTCCCTCTATCGGAAGTTAGAGGTACGATGAGAGTCCCTGCGAAGTTTGAGGTGTGCAGCTCTTATTCAAGTATCCGTTAACTAGCTTTGTCCAGACTATTGAAAAGTGGAGTATCTATATGTATTTTACATCCAGTCTTCGGGTGTAAAAGAGATTGTACGGAGCTTCTACTCCTACAACGAAAAGGACATATTCATACCTTAATTCATGTCCAACGAAATACATTTTATACCCATATATCTATAGAAGCGTAGGTTCTACACACCCCCTTCGTTCCATAGTAAGCTCAAGTATCAACAGCCTTATGATCGTATAATTTATTTCGTTTCGTAATTTTTCTCGATGTACAGAATATATAAATAATTGTGTATCAGGGCTTTTGTGAATTAGCTTGTTAAGATAATTATTATGAATATCCTGTGCATATAGTGGAGCCAGAAAGCCAATTCGGTAGCGTGTTTCCCTTCTGTAAAAACGACTTTAGGTTAGATTCCCCGGCGGAGGTGATGATATTGATCCGGTATTAAAATTTGGGAAGCTACCTTTGTTAATTGGTGGCAGGCCCATCGCGGTCTGTAAAAGGGTCTACAAAATCTAGACTTACAATAAAAATATTATTTTCGAGTTTGTTACGTTTTTCTTTTCTTCTCATTTGGAAAGCTTATCGTTTCCTTTTCTACCAAAACAGCTTTACTTTTGTAAAGGCAATTGCATTTCTTTTAAACAGTAATTTTTCCAAAAAGAGTAGAAGTAGCATTGTTAAAAGTGCTTCGACAGCTGACAGCCTTCGCACAGATGGGATCCCATTGAAAAATAAACCCGGGATAACTTTTACCAAAGGTGAACGTAATACCCACTTGCATATCCGGGAGCCCTCCAAGAATAGTAGTTGCTAATGGGCGTAATATCTCTTTCTGTCTGTAAAGTATTCTAGCCCGAAGGCCGGTTGACCCCCTCTGCCATCAGCTACGAAGAGCTAGGAGAGGGAAATGAGGCTTACTAGGCAAGATGAGGAGTGACATATCCTTTGCAATGTATATGAAATCCTTTGCTTTCCTCGCAGAGCCATAATGCTATAAGTAGAACAAGCCCACGTTAGTGAAGCACAATAAGTCCACGAGTAATACTTTTGGTCACATTGCATAAGGAGAAACCTTAATTAAGGCTATTATTCAGCATGACTCATACCTCAGTATCTTTTGTATCATCACAGCCATGAACAAGACTGAGACAAAAGTAAATAAAAGATGCATTTTTCTCTATCCTGTATCAAAGGACGAATGATAAATATTTCATTCATCAAGATATGGTATCAGGATCCGTAATATTCTACTTAGTGTTATTTCATCTTCCAGTTTGTTTTCCACGACCAGCAATTGAAAAGAAACCTACTGAAGCTTCTTAAGTAATCACCAATGAAATTGGTTAATTTGTTAGCAAGAAAGGGGATTTACAAACTGAATTTGCGAAAGATGATCTTTAAGTGTATAGCATTCTCAAATCTATCATCCACTTCCACAAAACTACGATTTATTATAGTTTTTATAAAAATAATTACAGTAATAAACTCAATCTGAGACGATTAAAAAATTCTATTGCTCAAGTCGTCCTTTTTTAAGTGCAGAACATCAGGGGTTTTCCGATCCATTGAGCTAAATGTCTCTTTGCTAATTTTAATTCTTAATTTTTCTGTAATCTCACCATTTGCATCACACCATAGTATAAGTGCAAGAGGAATCTTTTTCTAAACCTTATTAAAACCCTTAGAATAAGATTGATCGTATATAATACCCTTTAAGAAACCCTGTCTTGAGAGTATCATGTGATCCTCATACTTTTAAAGATAATCCCATTGTGCCCGAAATGCCTTCCTTATCGATTTTAACATTTTAGGAAGACGTCACCGAGCTTGCTACTGCTGGCCTATGGCAATAAAGTGGGGAACTTAAGAAACTTCGCGGAACACATTCCGGCATTGGAGAAATTCTCATAGCAATATTCCATTGTAATAATACTTTGGATTGATGCTATTCCAAGCGTTATGATTTCAGCGGAAACAAAACTGCCATATCCGATATAGCTACCGATGTGAGAAATAAACCGCGCCTTTTCCAGAAATATTTACATATAACCCAGAACTATCTAATAAGAACCGTAAATAGTATTTAACAATCATTTTCAATAAAAAATGAATGAGAATGTCTTCATTACCAACATTCTCACGAAGATCAAACTGAAAGAGACCACAAGGTTTGTTTACGAAAATTACGCTTTCCAAATATTTTCTCAAAGTATGCATGCGAAGAAAAACCTGTTTGCGATTGTTACACGCTTGTTTACGATCCAAATTATAAAATGGGCTTTCTAATCTTAATATTACATACGGTGCTGCCACTTTCAAAAATTTCAAAATCGAAGATTTTTCATTCAGAACATCCCAAACGGAGATTATAACCTTGAAAAAGAAATATGAAAGAGGAGTTGGAGCAATAAATTATTGCTTTCATGCAACAACTAATTAAATTAACAAGAATATACGCAGTGACAGGAAGAAGGGGTTTTTAATATGTTACCGTTTATATTAGATAATACGAAGGAACCTGAGACACGCTTTGACAAACTCGAGAATCCCGAAAAAACACGATTGCATATGAGAATGAACCTATTACATGCAAAGATATTTCAGATACCTCTAGCTCACAATGCATGATACGGGATGCAAATTTGAAGTTCTTTCATGAGATTTGAAGTGATATCTGTTGTTCATGCGGCAGCCGAGCGTAGAGGGAATATGTGCACATTTCTGACAAGTTATAATGATGTAAAAAAATTAAAAAGAAGATATCACCACTGTAAGTACGTCACTACCGGAGTCATGAATGCATTTCGAGTATACCGAAAAACCGTTATTTTTTTTGGACTACTTTGATGAATTGCCCAGAATTACAAAGATGCCTCTGTGCATAGGATGTAAATCACAAGAAATAAGATTTTTTGTATTGGGTTAAATTTGCCCAATAAACAGAAGATTCACAGAAGACAGCAGGTATTAGCGAAGGTGATCAATTTTATTTTGCCGTAACTTGTGGAACGCCGTGACAAAGTTTGTAATAAACGTGGCGTAAATTCAAACAAAACTTTAGTTACACGACAGGTTTCTGGCTATAGAGACTGGATTTTCATGTCAAGATTACCTGTCTGATAACCGAGAAATTTCAGATAATACAATGTTAATGGAAATTAAGAGGCACTGATTTTATCAAAAACGGTGAATATTGCTAGAATACCCTGTCAAAAGGTTCATTAGATACTGAGATTAATATTAAGTAAACATATACTTGGACTAGTATCCTTAAATTTTACGATATAACGAATAGTAAATACGATAGTAACCGAATTGGAAAAGAGACTAAACGTTGCTTACACTCCCTGACACTCACCGAAAGGACAGATAGAGGGACAGAATTGGCGAGGCTACGCCAATGTGTGCATTTTTTCACCTTACTTCTTATGTAGATATATATAAAAATATTTAATAAAAACAAAAAGAAAGAGTAAAAACTCTGTGGGAAAAAGTCTAATCAAGTTAAGGTGGTCACAGAAAACACCTACGTTGCGGAAAAACGCATACAGAAAAAGGTGATGGAAAACACTGCGAAAATAAAATAGAAAAAAGTAATCAATACACAACACAACATGTTTACTCCACAAAAACCTAGAAACGTCAAATAAAATGAAAACGAAATAAAATGTAATGTATGTATGGAGAAAACGTTTTAAAAATAAGTTTTGATAGACGGAAAGTTACAGTCAACATTTCTTTGCACACCTTGATGTTACAAAAGCACCAGAGCATCTTAAATTAGAATGAAACTTAAAATGACAATACTACGTCAGTATTACTTAATCACTAAAAATGATGATTCCTGCCACAGATCCTCGTTGAAATATCAGTGACAGAAATGGTAATATCCGTCGTTATATTTTAGTGTGAGATTTGAATTTATAACGAAATCGGTACATGAATGGATAATATTAATAATGGAAATTTAATTTTTTGTAGGAGAATTGCATTGATATCTCCGCATATTTTGAATGTATAATATTGAATACTTCGCTCTAATGTAATGTAATGTGAGGTAGCATAATGTATTGTATTTTAACTTGTAAAGACCTTGCCACCAGGTTTGTGACTTATCTGCTAGGATTCAATAATAATAACAGTATTACGTACCATTCATTCCTTTTAGGCACAAATAACCTGAAAATATAGGGAGAAATAATACTGTAGACGAGATGTAAAGGAGTTTAGCAGGATAAGGAGAATATAATACGTTTTATTGAGGGCGAGCCTGAGATATTATAGTCTCCTCCTTCAACTAACCATCGTCTTTCGTCTTAGCTTTAGATAGTAAGAAGAGAGGTAAACTAAACAGTAAAAAACAAAGGGGAAACTACTGTGTGGATTCTAATAATACCAAATTAATATACTTAGAAAACTTTTCCACTGCAGGAAAACACCAACAAAATTAGAGTTGTGGAAAACCTACGAAACCCACTGTTAGTGGAATCTAAATTTTAACTTTAAGAAAAAAGCTTTCCTCTGAGACCTGTAAAGAAAATATTAATATAAAATACTTCTAAACATCATATAATAGGGATGTGGAAAATTTTTCACACCAGCAAATATTGAAATAACTTTGACAAATAAAAATAAGGAATAGATAAAACTCATGAATTCCCCGGTACAGGTGCCACAATTCTTAGCAACTAAGAAAGTAAAATCGGTCATACAGTGTAAATAATTAGTACATCAGTTTGGGATGTAAGATAGACAGAAAAACCATGAAGATTAAGGTAGGGCGAAAAAATATATGAAAAATAATAAAAAATTATGGTAAGAATATAAAATACACTTTGAATGAAAATATTGATGAAAGAATGAGGTTTACCGACATAGATAGATGATTGCATTCAGTAATAAACGTACATTACTGCACTGCAACTGTTGTAAAAATTAAAATATAGCATTAGTACACAGTATACTATTTTTATAATAATAATACTAGTGGATATCAACTCTGTAACATGTAGTACTGATATTTTTATGATAATAGTAGTATTGATTCAAGCAATAAGGCTCAGCGCCTAATATCTTTGCGTCCAAGACTCGCTTCCTTCACCAGGAAACGCACTTCCTCCATAAAGCCTTGCATGGTGCTCACAATCTTTACGTTACCCCGCAAGTTGATTTTCGTCCAGAAGAGGAGGAAGTCCAGTGCGGTTTGGTCTCCTCTGGATCCGATACTGCGATGGAGTCTAGATAAGAACGTGAAGCTCACCCTGAATGGAACTTTTAAGGAATTTTCCCGGTGATACCACCACCTACTTTGGATGGGGAGATAAAAAGAATGGGACGCCACCTGTTTTATTCGGACATTGGAATGAGATCGGAGAGATTGAAGGAGAATGGAGACTCGTGAATAGCCCTTGTAGCCTCGGATCGATGCAAGGGAGTGAAGGCACGCTCAAAAGAAGAGTCTCGTAAGTTGCTAACCGAGTGCTTTCTCCCGCACATCAGTCTCGTCCTCTTGGAATGCAGGGCGTCCACAAGTGACCACGGCTTCGAGCCGAAATATTTTTCGTTCCGGTCTTTGCCCCGGTTCGATGAAAACCCGAATTTCCGTTTAGTTCCGGTTTCACTACGATTTTCAACGTCGAACCTGTTTTTTATCTCCGACCATTTGATTCATTACACAGTAAGCAATGAAATCATTCTCGCCGTACCCGACTGCAAATACATAGGCGTTAAACTATATGAAAACCGTAAATGGGGAATCCCATCGAAGATATTATTTCAAAGATATACAGAAATCTCCACTTTGTAATGAGGAACCTTAGAGTGGGAAGGGGATGAGGGAAAGAGCGTATAATTTTTTGTTAGAAATCTAAGGCAAATTACCGTGAGCCTGCCGATAACGAAATGTGAGACAAGTAGGGGATCGCCTGGTGGGGTGATGTTCGGTGGGGACTTCGTGGACTCCGTGGTCGCTACGGTAGCCGCGAAGACCTATCAGGAACCCTGAAAGTTCTTACATGATTAATAGTGATAAGGGCTAATGCTGTTCAAGGATAGTTCTTAAGTTTAAGTAATGTATGTATTTTAAAGTTAAAGTTTAATATTTTTGTATATATTGTGTGTGTGTTCTCATTGGTTGAATATAACAATTGTATCGTTACTTCAGAGATTTCTGTATATATAATTCATAGCTGTTTAAGTTGTAAATATAATGATAAAGTAGTTTGTAAATAACGATAGGCAAAGATGTTGTGTTACTAATTTTTTTAGTCTCTAGAACGGGGATGGTAAGCCTTTTCTCTTCTGAAGGCCGCATCTACCATTCATCCAAAGATTGCATGTCACTTGGGTCGGGGTGTTGCCTACAATGAATGAACCATCGAAATTGTATTTGAGAAAACGAATTGGCAAAGAAAACAAAGGGGGCCAAATGTTGTGGTGAGGTACCCCAAAGTTGAAGATCCAGGGTTCGATTCCAAATTTCCTATGATGGGAATCGTTGTCGTCGAGAAGGAAGATATTTAGATGAGTGGGTTTATTTAACTCGTTGAACTCTAAAAATGGCCGAGACGATCTACGAGCGAGGTTTCATGCTCCAAATATATTGGACGCGGCGATCAGTGATTAAAAATAAATTATTATTATTATTAGGTGTTTGTATATAACTAGACAAGAAAAGATGTGTACTGTCCACGGAAGGTTTCCGAGGATTGGAGGAATGTTGGAGAAATTTAATTATCTAGTCCACCGACCAAATTGCAACGAATCATTAAATAGGTAAATAATATACCCGTATCTTATGATTTGTGGTTTTCTTAATTTAATTGGATTAAATTATTTACTTAATTAAATAGGGAGATACTGGAGAAAGTCGCCGAGATATTGAAGAAGTATTTACCAAAAATCAGATCAGATAATATTCATTGTATTCATTTGAGTTAATTTCAAATCGCTGCCCACGTCTGGTATAGTTTACCTAATTTAAACTTAATTAAAATAGTATTCTTCGCAACCGAAATTTGGAACGGAATAAATAACGGTTTTTGGTTTGGGTTTTAGGGTTTTAGTTTCCTCTTTGGATTCTGTTTTCTTTGCGGCAAAAATAACTCTTTATTTCGGTTCCACTTTTCGGTCCGGTTCTATTTCTCGATCCCCTGCAAATGACGACTCGAAATCGTAAATGTATTACATAGGCTGAAAACGTGGCCCTGGGCTTGAAGAGGAAATGTATATGCCTGCGGTTTGATATGGGTTACTTTCTCTCTAACGGTTGGTTGAGTTTGATTGACAAGAAGGCCGCTGCGAATGCCACGAAATTCTCGAACGGCACCTATTGCAAAGTACGCTTTCAACATCTCTGCCATTTCAAAATAAAATTCTTTTGGCGTTTTATCGAAAAAATTCGTCCTTATCGATTTTAAGATTAAGGAAATCATGAAGTGTCTATACATGAGACAAGAATGGTTTAATCTCCAAAAAATTTACTGTCACAGAAAATACTGAAAATCGTAAGAGATAAAAATGCTAACCCAGAACCTCGGCGTTGGTAGGATAGCAAGCTGAGCATTCCACCACCCAAGTCAATAAATTTTGTGTGTAGGAAATTTGAAATCGAACCCTGGATCTTCAACTTTGAAGATCCAGGGGATAAAATCCAGCCTCACCACAACATTTGGCCCCCTTTTTTCGCCAATTCGTTTTCTCAAGTATAATTTCGATGGTTCATTCATTGTAGGCAGTACCCTGACCCAAGTGACATGCAATCTTTGGATGAATGGTAGATGCGGCCTTCAGAAGAGAAAAGGCTTGCCGTCCCCGATCTAGAGATTAAAAATTGTCTTAATCCATTGACTTTTATCAATCTACAGCGATCTTGTATCCCAGGCAGGATTTTTATCTTTTTTCTCAGGTGGAAAGAAGAGAGGAGCATATCGAGGGCATCCTTTGAATTACTTTCGAGATCAAGCTCCGATGCCCTCTGGGTGGAATTTTTTTCCTAAACCCCTTTTCTTCTATACAAGATATCCAACCCTGTATTACCTGACCAGAGAACTTTTTGTTTAGTAAATTCTCCTTTGGCAGTATTTATTTATTATGATATGATCATTTATATTCTACTATAACTCTTGAAGCATATTCAGAGGATCATCGAGCAAACTGTCAGTAGTATTTATTATAAAACTTATTTACTTAGCCGAAGCATTTAGCTCGGCATGACAACTCATTTGGTGTTTAGGAATACCGGAAAATATGTGAGCAGTAAAACTTGTGATTTGGCAGATTAGGCAGATTTTCGTTATAGAATTATGGGAGAGATTTCGCAAATATTGTTACACTGCGGAAAAGAGGGGTTATTTACTCTCAGAGTAGTTCCTTTTCTCTCGAATCCTGTTTATACTTCTGAAACGACAACACGCTCAGCCGTCTCTTCCGGAAGGAAAAACAAGCCCGTTCCTGAGGCAAAAACGAACGAATTTGACCCCGCGTTCAGATGACATTCCTCCCTGCAGATGGCGCTTGGGGTTACAAAATGAAGGCAAGAAATCACAAACTAGTGTCTCCTTGGTAAAATAATTATGTCAAAAGCTCTAGGAAGATCCATAAGGTCAAATTGATCTTCCTGTACCTTTCTTCCTTCATTCTTCTATGGAGTCCGAAAGCTTGTATTTTTATACCTAATTCTATTTTTACGCGGTAGATAGTTTTTATTGTTACGCAAATGCTTCAGGACGAGGGATGGAAACCTTTAGAAGATAGAAGGCTTAAACAAAGGATAAATCTACTTAATAAATTTAGAGAAAGTACGTTCACATCACATGTATGTAGATTCTAGAGAATTCTGCCCAAAAAGTTATAGAAGGATTATGGAAAATTAGGGTTTCTGTTCCTTAAAAGCCGCGGTAAAAGGAGACAATGTATCAATTGAAAGGAAAGAATACGTTTTCTTGAATACTTTGTTGCATAAGAAAAACAGTATTCGCTTTTTATCATTAAGTTTGATTTGTTCATCATAAAATAACGAAACTTATTTGAATTTCAGTTTCTCCTAAAAATGAACAATAACAGTTTTTGAAACACTCAAACTTTTAAACAAGGCCGTGCTCATATTTCCTCTATGTAGTACTATTATGTTCAAGGATCTGTTTTCCAATCAATAAAAATCTTGTTTTACAAGCCATTTATCGTTTGTTTTATTAAAGTTTAGAGTGGGTTACCATCATATGTCACTTCAAAATATTCGTTGTATGTCCCTGCCTTCTAGCGTTCTCCGAAATTAATTTAAAAATAGAACAGCTGGATTCTATTTCTTCGTAGATGAAGTAGCTTTTGTTCTTCTCGAAGGTGATTGTGATTACTGAATGATAGGGTATTTCAGAGGCTTTAACAACCCTCTGTAATTTGTCCATATTTTGCTTCCTTTGAATGTTTACGGGTATTTTTCCAAGGTAAGCGTTAAGATAAACCCGAATTCCCGATATTTAGCAGACATTTGTACCTGCTTTCCACCACTTTGCCTTACCTTCTCACCTAAGGCAATTTCCAGCTTCGACCCTCTGAGCTTTAATGATCTTTAAGGGAGCCGTTGAATCCTCAAGGATTCACTGATCCTTAAATAGCATCGTTGAATTCTGCCTTCCCATAGTATGCCGAGTCTTTAGTTTAGTGCTTCCTTAACGGTGGCCTAAGGGCTTAGATTATCGTTATGGATGAGACTTTCATGCTAGCCATACTATGGAAACTCATCTAAAATTCTGGTACTTATTTGCATACACCGGCAGACCTGGCCAGTGGCTAGTAACTGCACATGATAATGATGATGATTCACACGCTTGTCAAATGCTGCAAGTTTGTACCTTAATAATATATTATCATGGCAAGGTAGCCAAATAATACATTGTTACACTTTGTCGCATATACTAAATATGTTAACACCTATTGTTTGGATTTGAAAGAAAAATCCCAAGCCCAAAAACTAAACTAGGCAAAGTGTTAGAATGTAGAGTTCATGTATATGTATTTTGGCATGGAATAATTAGGAATAGTTAGTTGTTTCTTCCCTTCCTTCCAACCTACGCCACACCCTCGATGACCTCAAAATATTTGAGGTCCTCTTTTTCCCAGGAAGAGGAAGGACAAGAAATTGTGCATTTTTCTTTGGTTCTCCAGAGCGGAAATATCAAATTCCCATCTAGTTTATTGTTAGCTTTTGATCGGCTGATATATTATTCGGATAGCGAGCACCTTTTCGAG
This sequence comes from Ladona fulva, assembly GCA_000376725.2. Lineage (NCBI taxonomy): Eukaryota > Metazoa > Arthropoda > Insecta > Odonata > Libellulidae > Ladona > Ladona fulva. Next base: position 2,037,479 of record KZ308135.1, on the reverse strand, counting down.
ATGATCATGTTCAACTGACAACTCTCCATGCTTGTTTCTCTTTCTAATTTCATTTTTTACTTAATGGTAAACGACCTGTTAGATTTTTCTAATATATGCCACTTTTGGCCTATTTTTCTGCACTGTTGTAAATCCCCACTCTTATTCCTCTATTGTGAGTTAAATATAGTTTCGAGAAATAGATTGTAAGAGATTCGGACTAGATGTGATGCTTGGCTCCCTTAAGGATCATTAAAGTCCCGTACTTGGAGACACATGGGAGGAAATGTGGAAGCCTACTTATTACTTTTCCCAGTTCCCATTCTCGGGAGCGTACCTTCGCAACCCCGAGTTCTCTGGACCGAGCGTTGCGATGAGCTTCTCTCCAGAGACGTAAGGGGAAGGTTCTAACATCTCATGGATTCACATTGTTGCGCTCCTCATTTCGTTGCCTCCAACCCCCGCTTGAAATCGCTCCGAAAACAAAAAACCAGTAGCAGGTGCAAGAGAGGACAGTAATATCTTAAGAGTCGGCCATTTTTATCACGGAGAACCATGCCACGTTCCAGATGCCTTTGTATATATCAATTTGCGTGATGCTTCCTATAGCGGGACATGGAAGTCGCTATTGAAAGCCTATTGAAGATGCTTATTTACAATTTCGGAGTAAAAAGGATACTGCCTGAAGCGTGATGGTGATACTTAACTCTCAGCGAAATTCAATATTTCTTCGATCAGGAAACTGTCACGAAAAAATGCGTTGCTACGGGATTGCTGATAAATAATAACAACGGTAAAAATAGTAACGGTACTAAAAATAGTAACATTACTTACATAAACACAAATCAAGTATCAAGATATCAATTTATATGTTCCTAAACTTGACACGTGGAAAAATTTTGTGTCGTAGATTTGGTCGATTTAGGTCAGCAATCTCAAAACGGTTGCCCACACTTGATAAAGTAAATGATGAGGAGTAAGGTTATAGATTATTTATCAACGACACTCATTCATTGACAGAGTCCGATGATGAAGTGCGTTGCTATGGCTTTATCGAGTTTTACCATTGCTATTCGCTATACCAAATAACAGTACCAAATCACAGGATTACTTTTGAAGTTCCTACCGCACTATTATTACCTAGAAGTTTGCCTAGTAGGTTGTAATATCTCCCTTAAAGATCACATTCGATATGAGGGCTATAAGATGCAGCGTAGAGTTGAATGAATAGTCAAACTGTTCTTTCCTTTATTTGTCTCTCAGATGTATTTGACGATTTAATCAGTCGAGATACGTAGTTTAATATAAGTTCAGTTTTTCTCCGCTGTGCCATTTTCTTATGCGCTTTTCATTATTAATTTTAGTCTTTGATTACAAATCATTTTACAATATTATATCTTATTTAGCAGACCTAGTTTATCTGCGCAATTACGACCAAATTACGACAGAATCTAACTATCCTAAGCGTGGTTGACTAAACTAGTAAACCGGACAGGAGTGCCAACAAATACATATTAAAACAAATGAGAACAAACTGGGAAACAATGAGAATCATTTGAATTATAAAACTTAAATAAATGGTAACATAAATTGACACGAGGACAAGGCCTGCTACAGACGGTAAGCAAGTGGTACATTCGCCTTAGAGTGCACTCGGCTTTAAAGAGAGCTGGAATCACACCACATTAACTCAGTCGTATTAGTAGTATTGCTAAAAGTGCATCGACAGCTGAGGTCATTTCGCACGTAGGCTTCCACCGGGAATCGAACCCGGGACCGCTTTCATTGAACTCGAGCGTGTTGCCCACTTGGCTATCCGGAAGCCCCACATTAACTCAGAATAAGTTTATACGGCAATACCCCGGTTTAGTCCCAGTTTGAACCCCTTCAAAATTTGACGTCCCGGTTTCTTGCCGTACAGATATGATAACCCTATCCATAAGAGAATATCGAGATGAAGGCCCACTGGAAGTATATGCTTATTCCTATTTTAACCTTATTTTATTGGCAGTGCTATTGAATTAGTCCCGAGAAAATATATCAAATTTCCACGCGAACAAGGGAAAATGTAAACAGGAAACATTCAGCTTGAGTCATCATCCGAGGGTTTCCTACATAAAATTTATTCGTAAACAAAATGAAACGTCATCTCCAGCCTTCTTCCTCAAGGAGAGCTACCCTCTTTCCTTAAGGATGGGCCGCCGTTTTCCTGTTTCTTCTCCTCGAGGGCGCTCAAAACTTTTGGGTTGATTACGATCGTAAAGTAGAGAGCACGAGTCGCCGTGTACGGAGCGAGAAATTTTTAAAGGAGTTTAGCGCAAAACTTCCGCGGGATGAAACTGGGGCGCAACCACCTCAAAAATTTAGCTCTCGGAAAAGATGCTGGAATTTACACCAAGTTTATAGCCGGGTCGGGTCATGTGCCGTCTTTTACCTGCCTGGAAAGGTTACTGTCGCTGCTGTTGAGCCCTATATTGGCGAGTTTGTACGCAAACCCTGAAGGCTAATTAATTAATTTACAATTTTTTACTTCTTTATGGATTTGTCGTCAAACTTAAATTCCAAAATTATTCCGAACATCCCGCATTGATTTGCATTCGATTCTCTGGCACTCTGCAAACTCCGGCATTCCGGCTCACTCCGGCAAATGATATTCTTATGCTTTTATAGCGTAGTAGTATCCCTTTTAATAGAGCAGCAGCCTTCTTGAGTTAGCATGTTAACCCCTTTTAACCCAAACCTTTTGTGCGTTGAACTAGGAAAAAAGTATATTTTCTAATTGTTGATGTGTGCCTACATTTAACGGAGAACGAATTGAAAATCTTTTTTCCCCTTGGATAGCTATTTAATATTATATGTCCTTAAATTTTAATCTGTTCCCTTAAAATGTTATCTGTTTCCTTAAATTTAATCCGTTTTAATCTGCTTAAATGTTAGGAAAAACAATGGAGACGTACAAATAAAACGAAAATAAAAGGAAGCATGCTAGGCAAGTTTAATACGTTCAGCTTAACTGAGATATCTTTTTGAAAGTCAAATACGGTCAAAAAAACAGAAAATCCTAAATATAAAATATCTCGGGCGTGACTGTATTTTAAACCACTCTCGTCTACGAGATACCTCGTGTGTGCCAGGGAAGTGGTTAGGGATGCTAATACTTGAGCTTAACGGTACGACCAGTGGCCTCCCCGAAATATACCGGCAGATAAATTAGCGTAGCTGGAGTTTGAACCCAGCCCTCTGGGTGGCAGGTGAGCGCCGCCGCTTAACCACTACGCTGCCGAGGCAGTATTATATTGTTCTGAGTAAATAAAATTTTTCTTTCTTCCTTTCTACGTTTAGATGTTTTTCTTCGCTTGCATAAAAATCTGACAGAAATGTAAATGCTCATCTGCACCCTTGTTTGTTTCATTATAATTAATCCTTCCCTGCCATACGCCGAAAGGTGGCTTACAGGATACTTACATAGACGTAGACAACTAACGACAGCATGTTGTTCCTCTCAAGCTGGATCGGCATCAAGCATTCAGCAGCCATGATGCGAGAGGTTTCTGGCCTCCCGCTACTTCCTTTTGCTTTGTGATGCTCAGAGGATCACACTTTTTTGGACCACTGACGCATAAAATAATCAAATCATCTGCCGACAACACCACAGTAACAAAAACCCCAATCTTGCGAATGTCGTTTTCCAACAGCTCTTGGTCGGGCTCCTTCGATGGGCAATTAAGTGGAAATTGATGCTTACGTCCAACCAGAGTTTGAGAATTATATCCACGAGGCATTTTTACAACAAGGGCGCACCAAACCTGGCGTGGAGGGCAATGGTAAGGAAGTCAGGAAGAGACTGGTGAAATAGAATTGTTATTGATGTGGAATGTTCTGGTGTGTAGATGTGAAACGTGGATTTAGATGTGAAACGTGGATTTAATAAAAGAGAATATCAAAAGTCTGGAAGCCTTCGAAATTTCTGAGGCATTGAATGGAAATAATGAGTTTTGTCGTTAGAAAATAACGAACACTGAGCTGCTAGAGATAGTTGAGGAGGATAGAATTTTGATGAAAAAGTTCGGTACAGGTTTCCCCCCAGCAGCGACCATCAAACAGGTTCTAACTGGTTTTTGTGCTCCGATGTGAGGTTTATTATTATGCTATTCTTTTACATAGTTAAATTTGATTAAAATTTGTAACACAAATATTTGTTTAAAGAAGTAATCAACGCAAATGCTCCAATATTGAAATTTAAATGCTCCTAAGTAAGTGGCAAGTCACCCTCAATCCTAAACATTTATTATTCCAAACAGCGAATGTTTTTAATGCGAATACAAAAGTAATATTCATAAAAGTGTAGTGCTTCCTATCTAGACGTCAGTTTTAAGTAAACTTCAGCCCTACCCATTAATACAAAGTGATATTTATGCCCCTCCACCGCTTAAGTCTACCTTACTCCTCCGGCATCCCTCCACATTTTTCTTTCTCGCATTTCTCCCATAATCCCTCGCGATATCTCCGAAGCCTTGGTGCGTTCTCGGAGGAGACTGAGAAATAGGATGGAGCTCTTTCTTTTTTCACGATCCTCGTCCCACATCCCTCGAGGCTGTGGACGGGAGAGTTAAGGACGTGGGTCGCACAGGAAAGAGGACGGAAAACGGAAGAAAACTTCGGGAAAAATGGAAGGAATGGGCCACTTGAAGATTTTTTCGCGTACCCTCCGGCTCTGTTATACTTTTATACTTTGGATATATGCGTGCACGCGTATCCCACCCCATTTTTTTCATTGTTTCTTTGGAGCACTGTGTCCTCGACCTTTCTACGCCGACTTTGGTGGATTCTGCTCGGATGGAGAATGGCAGCGTCGTCCCGAGGGAATCTGATGCAATTCCATCAATTCTACCTTAATGAGGCTGGTCCAATTTTTTGAAGTTTTGAGAACCCATATTACTATTAGTTCCAAAGTGAACTGTGCAGGTGCTCGTGGCGCCAAGATATTTGATTACATGATTTAGGGTATCGAATCACTGATATGGTGCGGTAATATTTGGGGGGTATCCTTTCATATATCAGTTAATTTTTTAGGTAACCCAACAGTCTGAGCCATTCACTGTAGAGATGAAACCTAGCTTAAGATTTTCTCGAAGAAATGATAGTTAATTTCCTACGGAAGAATTCAAGCAATCATAAAACCGCTGCATGATAGAAAGTTTCCCGATAGATTTTTTGAGTTAATTTGTTGGATTAATTCTGAATAGAAAGCTTAATGAACATATCGATTGCAACAGAAAGCAACTGCAAAATGGAGCGGTACGCTTTAAGAAATCCGCATTCTTAAATTTCATCGTTAAAGTGATAATAATTTGAACAGTAATAATTATATTATCGTAAAAAATGTTATTTTGCATGGATATTTCCATATTTGGATATGGATTAATATTTATGAAGTGACTATATGGAAAGGTTTAACGCACCTCGGGCCTACTCTCATTATTATTAATGCATTTCACACTGCAAATGAACAGCTAGGAGGCGGTGTGTCAGTATATGGATCCACAGTGAATCAATTTTCTCCTTTTGAGTTTTTCAGTGCCCCCAAAAACATTCACTTATTGAATTGCTGTAGTTAATTTAAAAAGGAACAATGGAAGAGAATTTATGCCATACCCTAGCCAGGAAGAACCCGGTCAATCCTACTCGAACCCGAAGCCTTAGCATTAGTAGGCTAGCATGCTAAATATTCCGCCACCGAAGTTGTCAAAATTAAAGAGGAAAGAGGATGTTAAACGGAAGAATACTTCGGGAAAAATTGAAATATATAAAAATATCTTCGTTTTACAAGATGCTTGAACCCTCAGGTGTCTTTTGGGTGTGCCTCGTCCCGTTTCATAGTAAAAGACCTATACTTTTAAATGGTTTAAACTATTCCTGCCGGAAGGAGAAGGTATGATACATACGGCCTCAATATCGGTATATTCTCCTTATCGAGATTATTGTGTTATTTGTGTTGTTGTCAATGTCTGTATTGAAAAAATTGGTGTCTCGGGCAAGTCGTAGGCGAGGTCCCCCTTTAGTATTGACAGATTTAAAAATCATCTCCTCCTTCATTTTCTACTTTTTTCGAAAAAATAATTTTGAAATTCGTTCGGAATTTTCTGAAAGGTATAATTTTTAAGTGGTTTTAATGCTATTGCCCCAACTACAATAAAAATAACGTTTAATTCTCACTAAATGAATCGATTAATATAGAGTAAAACGTACTAAAATAGTCGATGATATACTTCTATTGTTAAGAATTAATTCATCGAAATAATATTCGAAATTAATTTTAAAATCTTCGTCTAGGATATCCATCCAGTTATTATTATTAATAATGATTCTCGTCCTTTACCAGGCATTGAAAATAATAATATTTGTTCATCTTGATGAATGGAGTATTTCTCACTTTTTTCTTAACTTAGTTTATGGATATTATGGTATGAAAGCTAATGGGAGATTAAAGATGCTCAGTAATAGTATTCATTTAGTGCTGTAAGTGCAATCGCTGTACTTGACTTGTTCCTCTCGCTGTACTCTTATTCTCAGTGCGGAGAGTCTACCTCATTCCTCATCTTTCATGGTATACCTCATTCTCTTTCAAAAGCTTCTTGCAACTAATTGGAAATGGAGGTATCCGCAGTGAACATGTTAATACTTTGCTTAATTCCAACAAGAAAGGTTCCTTTTTCAATGGCCAATCTCCATTTAGACATCTCAATCGTTTAATTTCTTCGCAGGAGTGGCAGGACCACAAGTTCCGGTGGGACCCAGCGGAATATGGTGGTGTTACGGAGCTCTACGTTCCATCAGAGCACATCTGGCTGCCCGACATCGTCCTTTATAACAAGTGAGTAACGAGATGCGCCTACACGCTCGAATAATTGATAAACCTTGGATTGGGCCGGGCGGCGGGAAATGGAGCAGATATTTCAGAGCCCGCGAAGGCAAATGAAACTCTCGTGCGCTACCATCTGAGTCACTTCCCTTTCTCACATTGAAGCGGAAGGAATGTGTCGGTTTGTTTCGCTCGATATTTTATTTTTATCTCTCTATGCGCCAGTGAAGCGATCGAGTATGTGTAAAGAAAGCTAGGTCTTTCGCGTTATTTTTTCTTATTTAAATGCCCTCTCTAGCATCGCCTCCCAGGTATAGTGGTCACGCTCTAAAGATGCGCCTTAATGTGTAGAACTTAGAGAAATTGATAGCGGAAGGAGTACGGACGCACAAGCAGATATCTCGCCGACAAAACAAGAAGCTCGGTCTCATTAATCCTCTCAGTTCTACTCTTTCTGCATTCTAAGGGAAGAATGAACTCCTCGTAGATGAAACCTGAGAAATGGTCATACGCATCCTTTGAACGCGACCACTACACCTTTAAGGCTGAAGGTAATATGGGCGTATATGATTTGAGTAAGTCAAAGTTGCGTTCAGAAAAGCTTAAGGCAAGTACATTTTCGGTAATTTTGCATCTGCATGTCTGTTAGGAGTGAATCTAACAAATTATTAGAAAAAATAAAAATTCCACAAGGCTGAAGGAGCGTTATATGTTTTTATTTTCATAACCTTCCGTGACTAAAATATCACTGGGAAGGAAATTATCGGTTTCGACGTGGAACTTGCTAGCATAACATCAATAATGATAATAATGAAGGCTTTATTGGGCGAATTTCGATCTTAAGAGACCACTACAGTTAACCTTTCTCAAGCAGCAAATACTAACAGCCATGCCCGTACTAGGATTCGAACCCGGGACCCGGGAGTTCACGCTAACCCGTTAAGCGGTCTTAGGAATATGGTAACTGAAGAAATTTGAATCTTAAAATGCCTCTTGTACTCATTTAAGATTTAAACAGAGAATAATTTTATAATTTCTTCAGGATTATCCAAAATATTCTGTCTTAACTCATAAATACCTTTCTAAACCAATTGCATACGCTGTATTCAGTCATCTTGGGTCGCCGGAAGTACTCTGCCCAGAGCGACAAGAGTCGTCACTATGACTCTTCCTGGAAGGATATTTTATTATCAGAGCAATTTAAATTAAACCGTCTAACATCATCGAAAACTTCTCCGTTGATCTTACTTGGCGTAAGATGGCCAAAAACATCGTATTAAAGAAAATTAAATTTTGTATTACGAACACGAATATGGAATTCTGGGAATAGCATGGGGTGTTGTTCATTCGAATTTTACTTTAATGTTATACTATTATCATGTGACGAAAGCAGTAATTTAATTTAAAGAACCCCATTCTGTTTTACCTTATCAAATTGCCTTACTTTTTTTTCAAAATATTATTGTTTTTCCTACTATGTGTTTCTCGCCATTGTGCATTGTCTATAGACCTTAGTAAACAAAGGATAGCCAAGCTCTCCCATAACCTAACCTATTTAATAAATACTTCACTTGGCCTATTTAATAAATAAATGTAGAATCAACATTCGTTGAGTATGAAGCTAATCAGAATTCGTTAAGAATGGAAAATTCCTTTACCTTTCATTTTTCAAATTTTATTTCCGCCATTTTTATTGATAAGATCGTAAGCTTGGTTATCCACGCCAAAATTATTATTTTCATAGATGTTGTCGAGATATCAAAAGGAGACAGTGACATTAAATGAAAACTAACAGCCAAAACCCCACCAAATCCATCCCAGTATTATATATTACTAATAAACTCTATAGAGAAAATTCTGCTAAGTTGATTCGAGGTTAGTGAATTAAACTTTACATCGCTAGCTATGCGATGTGCCGTGGAGGCATATTTTTAAGCAAACCTTTATGTAGTCCTTTGACACGGTTCTTCTAGGTTAACCCACAATACATTTCAGCCTGTAGTTTGCAGATCATCGCAGTATATAACATGGCATTATCCGTTATTATCCGACTTGAAAGTGAAAGATTCCCAACAATCTCCTGGATTTTCGTCCCCATGAAATTCTTTTGATGCCTCTTTCACACTCACCCACTTTCAGAGCCGCCAATAATTCGACCTTATAACGAGGGGAAGCCATTCATTCAAACCGTGGAAAGCTGTGTGGTTAGTTCCCTCCATGCCTTTTCGAGCTATATGGAGCCACAGAGTCAATGAAGAACTAAAACGCGGCGACCTAGGCGTGCAACAATAGTAGGCTCGACCTTTCTTCTCAGCCGCTCTGCATTTGACGGATCGCTCAAGTAGGCGACTGCTAGCCCCATTTCACCGTTTCCTATTTCGCTGGAGCGGAAGAGATGAGCGGTGCCTCCATTCTCTTTCGATATTCTTTCATTCGGGATATAAAGGCGTTATTGTGGAAGGGAAGCTTTCATACGTCGCCAAGTATAGGGTTTAGAAGGAAATTTGCGAGATGGGTTTCGTGGAGAAAGAACTGCGTGTAGGAGTTCTGAATTTCACTTTGAAAAGCGAATTGATCTGGCTCTTTTGCAAAGAAATTTTTTTTATTATAGAGCCCTTAAAACTGAGAAAAAGAAAGGATTAGCAGCTTTTCCATGAATATAAATTTGAACTACCGTCCTACCATTATGTTGTCGTGGATTCTCTGGAGAAAGACCGCAGACTCCCGATGTGCCAGTTTGGCAATCGGCATTCAATCCATACATTCTTTACGATTATTCTTTAAAAGAATTGATTGCATCATTACATATCTTTTACCTCCTTATAACAGTTGGTTTGCGTAGATTTATGTCTTCCTTCGCTCATCTCTTGTAGGAGGCGAATACTTTTTTTATAAATCTTAGGCGTCTTCTACGTTTAACAACTTCTTAATTCTCTTAAGCTATAACTCAACAAATTAGCTTTTACTTATGGAACTCGTTTAAAGCAACGGTGGCTTGCATGAAAGAGGGCACTTTTTAGACTCAATCCTGCCAGAATGATAACACTTTTCATTTACTTAGATACATCTCTATCCTCAACTCCATTCATCAATCAAACTCTCAGAAAGATAATTCATAGTTGATAAAAATGTTCGTTTTGGATTGATCCAGTTGTGATCTCATTTTTGGGGGTATTTTTTTAGATCAATCAAATCTTTTACCCTTTTCAACACGCTTAAGAACAAACAGGCTGTTATTGGATTCCAAAAGCAGAGCTGGTGTGGTAGAAAAAATCATTTTTCTCATTTTTCTATTGTCAAGCTCTAAATGAAACTAATTTACAACGCTTGCAAGGTTTTGCTCCTTCAGAAAAGGAAATGACGATAATTACTCGGTAACTTAAGCTGACTTGAATTCCTTTAAACATCAGTATTAAACAGTTCCAGATCGTTTCTACTTCATTGCAAAGAAAACGAGTTAATTATGGTAAATATGATGTGATAAAGTTGAGTTTTAGTACATACATTGTTCTATTATCTATCGATATATGGTTTGTAAGTTATCAGAAGGAATTCGGCATCAGTTTCATAGCTTATACGACATGAGTAACAAACCGAAGATGCAAACTGCGCTGTATAATGCAAATTAATCAAATTTAGGTTTGAATGGAGTTTTAGTTTTTCGAAGTTTGGTCAAATAGCTTTATTCCCAAGCTCTATGTTGAAATAAAACAACTGAAATTCTGATTCTGTTCTATCAAAACCTACGTGGGTATATTTTCATTGATGATTAAAGAAAGAAAATTCGCCACGTACCTATGGAAAATACTATTATTTTTCTTTATTTGTTTGTCCAATTTGGTATTACTCCGTGGTTCTCCTAAACCATCAGAACAATCTAAGCAGTTCTGGTAACGTATTCAAAAAAATAAAGATTCGTTAACATTTTTGTGTTTTCCCATAAAACATGATTTGAAGCCATGTAAGAGGATTCATTCTATACACACCTCTTCCTTTCGCTATCCGTTTCACTCTATTTGTTCGTGAAATTTTCAAATAGAAAGTTTCAGCTTTTGGTGGTAAGAAGATCGACTTCAACTCAATTCTGGATTCGTTATTTACTGAATCCTTCGATAATATCAGATGATAGATGGACTATTAGGGTCATTAGACATTTTCGTAAGAATTTGGTTGATTGCGATCTTAAATTCAATTAATTCAAAATGGCATTGAAATCGTTAACAGGTCTCATTATCGGCCGAACCTTTTGAATTGCGATGTCACGGAAACCCAGTTGTTGTCACGGAGTTAGAATAGAAATAAAATATGCCGGGAACGGAGATTTGCTCGTATGGAAACATTCTCTTTCGTTACTCCGAAGTGTTGAAAAACGCAGGTTTCTTTTCATCAAACTCGTCAAACTTTTTTGACTTTACAGAACACATTTATTACGGCTCTCCTATCACCTACAGTTGAGTTCGTGATAAAATTAAAGAGGTAATTCGAACGACTGTGAAGTTCATTACCTCAAATGACTACTAGATGAGAAGAAATTAACTCGTCCAGCTACAACGCTCAGCTGCCCCTGAAAACAGTTCGGTCATTCTGGTGTTTGCAAAGGTCTCCTCCATCAATGCAAACATTGCATTCATGTAGACCTCCCTTCTCTCGACCATCTCACCTAATGACATCCGAGGTCTCTTTTTCACTTTTAGGAGTTTTTCGAACAGTGGGCTCAGTGAATACTTTTTTCATGCCAGAAATACTGGTCCATATCCTCATATCTCCTGAGCTCCGACCGTTTCATGAGAAATATTACCATTTCATTATTGGAGAAAATATTTTAATGCGAAACAAATGGTCCAACGATTCGAAGGCTTCCTGATTCGGGGGCTATTTTTATATTGAGCCAGAGCAGTTTTACAGGGTTGTTACAGCTAGTATAGGAGTACATTTTCCAGTTTCATTCTTACAATGGCGGAACTCGAAAGGAAACTTAAGATCGTGCATTTAAAAGCGTTATATTTTTAGACTCTTTTTGGTGCATTTATTCAATTCTTGAGTTCGCAAATTTTCAGATTCCGATGAATCGATTGGCGAGTCTTAAATTACATTTTTTGTTAAGGTGGCTGACTCATTATATGCTAATAGGATTTCTTTCTTTATGTGCTATACAAAAGCTGAGTATAATTGCTAGGATTTTGAAAGTGGAGAGCATCGGAGAGAGCATCGAAAATAATCCGAAGATCAACTATGGCATTTGACTTTTTAGTATTCTCATTCGTTTTATATAAAGACTACTCGTGCTCAATTGAAAGCTCGTTTAAAAAATCATTTAAAAAAATAGACTTCGAAATCAAGTACTCCCCAAAGTGGTTGGGGTTTTCTTTTAGTTTGCGTTGTATAATAAGGATATCATTCTTTGAATGAAAATTTAATATTTTTTAAATTTCTTGATGTCAATTAATCCTTCTATTTTATCTTTGGTCTTAATTTCACAGCGTTTGCTGTGGGCTATCAGCTTTGACTCGCATAAATACAGTCAAACGTGAATTATCCTAGAAATTCGAAAATAAATAAACGTGGATCCTAGAAATTCGAAGAAACTCTCAACTAACTCCAAATTTCAAAAAGAGAACAATCCAGTGTATGACATGTTTCCAACAAAAAGGACTATTTTTAACCTGAAAATAACTCCCAATTCCGTAAGCTGTTCTTGATAATATTTTCTCTACTTCTTCAATTTTATAACTTTTACGGATAAGAAATTTTGGAATCTAAGTGGATAAGCTTTTTTTAATTTTGCACCTATATAACATATGTATAACTTTGAATTTCAGATTTCCGGATGATTTTGTACTTCTATGCATAATTAAACTGCCTTCAAAAATTATAATAACAAACTTCATTTTCCCAAAATTTTTCTACCGCGGACAGTGACGGTTTCTCATATTATCCATGTGGCCCCATCATTCTTACAATTTGTTCAGTCTAAATCACGAAACATGAAAAAATGATTCCCTCTTCCCCAACGTTAAAGTTAAGGAATCGGTGTTCCATATGAAGTAATGAATCCCAAAATCATTGTTCAACATGTTCAACTTTGAGGATGAAATGTTTGTTCGCAGCGCGGATGGGGAATATGTGGTCACAACGATGACAAAGGCAGTGCTACACTTCTCCGGGAAAGTGCTTTGGACCCCTCCTGCTATCTTCAAGTCTTCCTGCGAGATTGACGTCAGGTACTTTCCGTTTGATCAGCAGACGTGCTTCATGAAATTCGGATCGTGGACGTACGACGGAGACCAGGTGAGTTTATCATATCCGTTCTACTCTCATTTGCTTCTCTTAACGCCACACTGCAGAACTTGCATATCTTAAGACGGCTGAGACTGGAAAACGTCAAGTCAATTTTCACTCACTGATCAAACTCCGAATATCCATCTTGAATTACAACTCTCTCGTAATAAATGCCAATGCTTTTGATAGTAAATGGTTCAAGGGATAGCTCCAAGTTGAACTTTTACCGAAAATAAATCTTCCACCTCTTGAAGAATACGTGACAACAAAATGTTTACTTACATATTATTTTCTCCTATGTAATCACCTTACCTAGGTGATCTATGAACTCTAGCATTTATATTTTGCGAACTTGAAGGCATTCATGGGAAAGACAACATCCAATATTTTTCATCTTGTTTTAAAATTACCTTTTAACTTTATGAAATGGGGTATTTTTCGTTCTTCATTTCAGATTTTCCATCAAGGTATATTTTATGAATTTAACTCAATGAACAAGGTAAAATTACCTCAAAGGGGTCTGGCCAACCTAATTCACTGCAATCTGTGATGTATCGATTACATAATCTATCCTATCTAGATCGACCTCAAGCACATCAACCAGAACGTAGGGGAGAACAAGGTGGAAGTTGGCATAGACCTTAGGGAGTACTACCCAAGTGTCGAGTGGGACATCCTCGGAGTTCCGGCTGAGAGGCACGAGAAATATTATCCTTGCTGTGCTGAGCCTTATCCAGGTGAGGCGTAAATATGAATAGTAAAACAGGCTTTTCAGGGTACCGACTGAAATCCGCGTCACAAGCGGGATATAGCAATTTCCAGTGCTTGAGAGTTGGAAAACATTGAAGGCTTTTTATTCATTATTAAAATTTCATGATTTGGCTATATCATTTTTAAATATATGTATTACACCTTAAAATGAAAGGGGATCTCCCTTTTGCTTAATTTGTCTTAGTTGAAAATGGAATATCTAGAGAGTCCTTAAACTATTGCTTGTAAAAGATTGCATGCAGTCTCATATTTTTGAAAAAATGTAAGGTTTTCACACAAAGAGAGCGCTTTCCTTTGTTACTTCATTTTGGTCATTTTTCACTCTAAAATGAATCAGATTTTACCAGATAGACAATTAGGGATTAATAACGTCTCATTTAGTAGCAGTAGTGAGAGGAAGTCACATCTCTCCATGCCTATGCTAAACAGCCCTCCAATCATCGCACTGTTTTTCTTGTTTATCCAATACGATTACAACTTCAGTTTGGGACGAAAAACTAACACCGCTAAGCAACTTTATGATAGATCTTCTGCCCTAAGACGAAACTGATCGCAAATATCCCTCGCTTCAGAAGAACTGAATCTCAATATGTTTACTTTATTCTTCAACAATTAGTCACCACAAACAAGAGTGTCACAAGGATACCTATCACAGACAATGCGAGGCAAAAGAGAAGAAAGGTGGTCGGCGAAACAGATAATGTAAACTATTTTTGGTGCATCAAATGAGGCGGAGGACTGATTTGTCTCCAAATGTACTACATTTGGAAATTGAAAAATACCCATAAGCGTTTGGGAGAGCGTCTAAAGCTGTTTTCGCCTTTTGTTTCAACAGGGGCCAGGAATTGGAGAAAGAGTTGGGGAAAGCGGTTTTAATTAAACATTACACCGCACGAGTGGTGTTATCTCTACGACAACTTTCGAAGTAACTAACTGAATAATTTATCACGCTAAAATATAGGTTTACCGAATTTATTTAGCATTGACCCTTAAGAAGTCACATCGGGTCTACGATATGGGGTCTCTTATATGACCCGAACGAAACTTAGTTGGTGAAAATTTTATATTTTGAGGTTTAGTGCGAGAACAAGAGGTCGACGTAAATTTTTCGTATAATTTTATTTACCATTTTACGTCCAAATAGATGATAATGTATGCAGCTAATCTAAACATAAGTTTTGGCCCGACGCGAGTGTTTGCGTCGTAAAAAATCAGTCCGATTCGAAGGGAATTATCGTAGGAGAAGAGAAGGGAGCGCGCCGTATATGTAATCATACTGTATCGCAACGAATTCTAATCATAAGATACTTGTTGTATAAAAGTATTTTTGTGACAAAACTCCTCATTATTTCACATTCCACCAATCATCGTAGCGATTTCAGATTTTGGATCAACGTGACCCGACGCGACTAGTTACGTAGCAGCATTCGTGCGACTACTTAATAGTTAAAGACTGCTTTTGGTAAAAAGATGCAAAAATTCGTTTGAGGAAAATTTTACTGCGATTATTCTACTTGACATAATCCGAGAGAAAAAGGAGCCCAAAATTCTCCATGGAAAGCGTACGATGATATGAATCCATGAATTAGCAAAAGCTTGAACAACGGACGCTCGTCGTACTTTGAATATTTCCCCAGTAAACGAGGACGCTCCTCTGAATAGATGATCACAAAAAGAGACGATTTACTGCCATGCTTGGGGCCTTTGAGATGTGTTTTCGCTCGGATGGGGAGAGAAAAAATAATCGCTCTCATTGAGAGATCGAGCTAATAAATCTCTTGAATATCATTCCGGGCTCGTCACAAAGAAATGCTGGGCAGAAATCAAGCAACTCTCAACTCATGCCTGCGCAGTTTGTTTACTTAATAATGGATATGAGAATCGGGACAACGTCAAAAGCTGTAAAATAATGAAATTTCTCAGAGTATGTGTGTTGAACGAACGGGTGGCGGATTCCAGATGTTTCAGAGAGATTGTAAACATATAGCATGAAATTTGAGAAGAGTATCTCCCCTATGTTAAGAGTCCGTGTTGACATTTTGAGCGTTAAAATTGTTACATTTAATATGATCACCATATCATATCCTTATAAGTAAAACTAAGTTAATTTAAACACACCCTTAAACAGTCTTCTGGAAAGATTCTTTATTTGCTGTGCTAATCAGATCTATAAATTGGCTAGTTGATGGTAATAGATTATATAGAGGAATGGTCTTGAATTTTTAGATAAATATCAGTAGTAATCTTTTTCAATTCTATTCAGGCGTATTGCTTTAATCGAGTAAAATGAATAGTATTCTTAACGAATTGGAGCCCTAATTGGAATTTACTTCCGTGTAATGAGACCTCTTATCATATCATCGACTTAACTAGATCACATCACATCACTCATATCATATTAACTTAACGAGCACTCACTTCAAATAACTGAGATAAGAGAAATTCTGTTAGTCAACAGCAACACTGAATCTATAACGTAGATATACATACGTAGATAAACTCATCAAGGTGCATCAAACATTCTACTAGTGGTAAAATCGGAAACTTTTTTGACAAAAGAAGAGCCGATTCTTTTGTTGGAGTACAGAGTGAAACGTGAAAAAGCCACAGGACACTGATGGAAAATGCTTACAAAATCATTTAAAGTATAGTAACTTTGATCGAATCGTAATGTTGCACACAAATATTCTACATGTTCAGTAACACATATGCTGAAAGTAAATATTGACATCAAGGAACTTAATGCTGAATCTAGATAATCTTGACAAAACATGGGTTTTTATTGTATTCATCTACCCGTGTCCTACGGACCAGCATTGCCCAATAAAATATCAGTTTTACGATTGGTCTCCCAATTTAAATATTCAATGTGTGTCACTTAACATCTGGAGCCGCAGATACTTCCATAAAGAACCGCAGGTTTCCGACTCCTGCCTTAGTGCCACTCCATCAGGGGATGAACAAGTTTAATTGTTTTCTCAGATTTCCTCGCATTTTGTATGTGCCGCAACGCATACTTCGACCGGAACGTTTTGGTCCGTGAATGTGTTACGAATTAAATTCTTTACCATCCACAGCGAGAGAGCTGATTGCCTCTTTTCTTTTCTTTTGAAACCGCAGATATCTTTTTCAACATCACGCTCAGGAGGAAGACTCTTTTCTACACTGTCAACCTCATAGTTCCGTGCGTAGGCATTTCCTATCTCTCAGTCTTGG
The DNA here is from genome assembly GCA_000376725.2 of Ladona fulva. Lineage (NCBI taxonomy): Eukaryota > Metazoa > Arthropoda > Insecta > Odonata > Libellulidae > Ladona > Ladona fulva. The sequence goes on along the minus strand of KZ308135.1, from coordinate 2,020,372 downwards.
TATTCTACCTTCCGGCTGACTCTGGTGAGAAGGTGGCCCTCTGCATCTCCATCCTTCTCTCCCAAACCATGTTTTTCCTCCTCATCTCCGAGATCATCCCGTCCACATCCTTGGCTTTACCCCTTCTGGGCAAATACCTCCTCTTCACCATGCTGCTGGTCGGTCTATCCGTCGTCGTCACCATCGCTGTGCTAAACGTCCACTACAGAAAACCCAGCACGCACAAGATGGCTCCATGGGTTAGGAAGGTCTTCATATGCCGACTTCCCAAACTGCTACTGATGAGGGCACCGGATCAACTACTGGCGGACATCGCGGCAAACCGAAAGACTCCAGCGGCAGTGGCGGCGTCCGCGTCAATGGCAGGAGGGAATGGGGGACCTTCTGCACGCGCCACACCAGCGTCTTCCTCCACCGATCTTCACAGGCTGCACTCCCATCGACGAGGAGGAAACGGAATCAGAGACTGCAATGGCTTGCACGGGGCAGGAGGAGGGACTCTTGGGGCCACAGCGGGGAGTCTTGGAGCCAATCGGTTCGGATCTCTCCATGGTTTAGGCCTATCAGGGTTCAACGGAGCGAGTGTTCTTCCTTCTAGTGGAAGCGATTTGCTGTTGGAAGCTGCTGGTATGGGAGTAGGTGGAGGAGGTAATGGGGGTGGAGGCGGAAGAAGAAAGTACCCCTTCGAGCTGGAGAAGGCCATACACAACGTGCTTTTCATCCAACATCACATGCAACGGCAAGACGAATTCGATGCGGTGAGTGTGTCGTAGTTATACCAGCATATTCCCGAGGTATGGTTTCATTTACTAAAAGATTTGATGAATATAACTATCTTTATAATGCGTTCTTTTATCATAAATATGGCATTTTGTAGCTATTTAATGTCGATTATGATTAATAGACATAAAAACTAATCTTTGGCATCATTAACAATACACTCAATATTTTCAACGAATTGCAGAAGATTACTTGCAAGAAATAAAATATTTTCCTAAACGTTACCAAATACATTACCAGTAGAATATATTTTATTTAATTTTGGGAATCATCGCAATTAAAAGAGCTGTCTAAATAATTGATTAAAGATAAATAATAGGACATGGTTATTTTCATAATTAAGTTCCAATAATACATTAAATTTTTGTTTAGATCGTGATTTTTAAAAATTAAAATTAAAAATTAAATTTATGTTTCTAAAAATATAATGATATCAAAAGAATTTAGTCTTGCTTGAAATTAACTAATCATTGAAAACGCTTATCAAATTCCATTTAAATATCAATTGACAGCTAATGGAATGAAAAAGTCTGACATCTGATGGAATATTTTACATGTCTGATTTTTCTTGGTAGATCTTCACCCAGAAATGGTTGAAGACTGATGATGCGATGGCAGAATAACTGGAGATTCTAACCTTTCTTAGTTCATCTTAGTCATGATTTGGAGTGACAGAGTGAGCAGACCATATGCAACTGCAGGAATTCTATGGAAAATACCATACCACATGACTTCATGCAAAAACATAGAAAACATTTCCAGTACTGGGCAGCAAAGACAAATTAGAAAACACACAAAATAATGTTTATAACTGAATCAAAAGAATAGTTTTATTGCAATAAAATATACAGAATATCAATATGAAACCGATAATAAGATGTATGAGAGGCTATATTATATTTTAGATTTGAAATACACACCATATTACAAATGTTTACTTATCATTTTCATCATTTCTAAATATCAGCAAATTCTATGTATGTACTCAGCAAGTATGATCTCTACAGAACAACAATCGCTATTTGTTCAAAAATAGTATACATGAATTACAGTAAATTAACCATTCATAATATTACTTTCATTTTTAATTCCAAAATTATATGCAAGTTACTGTTCTCATAAAACAATTAAACCTATTAGTATACTAACATGAACATAGCTTTCTAATATCTTTGTTTAGAAAAGCAAAGAAACACTTGGCACTCATGTGAAGCTCAGGAAGATGCCATTCTTGGTTTGAAAACTTTGTGGTGTAATTCATCACATTTGTCTTGCTGTTGTTTCAGAAATGCTGATCATTTTCATTTAACACAAAATTTCATTGTCCTGTTATCAAACTCTTCTTTTTCTCTTCAAGTCTACTAGTATGTAAAGTTATGAAGTTTCTAAAAGATTATTTGTTTTACTAATCAAAATTCCTATTATAAAATGTTCTTTGTATTAGCTATTATCAGATGTGAAATAGAAAAAATAGAATATTAAGATATAAAAGCCATAATGGACATAATTATGGAAGATATTTTTTTAGGAAACAATCTGGAGATTCGATGATTTACAATGCACTCAAAGATAACTATGGATTACTTTCTGCCTCTTATATAGATTCCAGTTTGATTTTCTAACTCCTGCTAAAAGACATCCTTCAAGAAACAATTATTTAGTGTTAGTTCCTTTAACAAAACACATTAGCTTTCTGCTTAATAAACTTCTTGTTGAGTTTCAAGGAGTAATATTGACATGAGTACATATCAGTGACTCTTCTGTCCAGCATTTACAAGCACAATTTTTCACTCTGAAAAAACCTTTTTTACGCACTAAGAAAGAAAATAATGTCACAAAAACACTTAACTATCCCCTCTCTTAGCACAATTCTTTATCTTCTAATTTCATCTATTTTCTTCTCTTTCAGACTTCTCAAAAAGTCTCTCATTTTCTTGACTTGCAAAACTTTTTTCACTTTCCACAGCTTAATAGATTTACAATTCCTGTATTTCTCCCTTTGTCAATCCTTCTTTTACTATCTTTATATGACATAGCAGTACTAGAAAATCATTTTACATTGGGGTATTCTATGAGGTATTCTTTCAGTGTATCACTCATCCATACTTAGTGGCAAGGCATGAAACTTAGCATGCTAGTCACTAGGGAGATTTATTCATTCTTCTAGGGTAGAATAGATTTGAGCATGTGTGGAGTAATTATAAATTTATCTTATAGCATATGACTAGCTGCTCACCAAAAGTATTCCAACAGGAAAAATATCCCCAACGATCCAATGCTATGCTTTGGCTGCATGAACTTGTTTGGTGCCCCAAAATTTTCAACCTTGTTACCCTTACCACGGATTGTAAAGTGAACCCTGATCCATAAAAGTGTGATGGACAGCCTATTCAAGATATTGTGGGATTATTTCTCCTTCTTCACAACAAAGCAGAATTATTATGAGTGTCTACAAAGGGTTTAAATGCAATTGATGCAAGGGCTAGAAGGCCCTGCAATAAACCCTATAGTCACCCAATTCATGCTTTGCACATTGCTCCTACTTTAGTCAGAACGAGAAAAGTACATAACCCAGGCCTCGGCGGTCGAGGGGGTAGGGAATCTGCCGCTTGACCAAGAGGTCACCGGTTCAAACCCAACCATAGGAGTCTATGATGCAGCCTACATAACAAATTATTATTTATATTTCCTCCACTCTCCCTTGATGAAACCTCAATAGATCCTTAATTTTGGGCAAAATAACCAGAATAATCAATAGCCATCATTACAAAAATATTCTGAACTTTATATAATTCCAGAACTTTTTGTTTAAATAAGTTAATTTATACCACCACAACCTTTCGTTGTCAGGTCAATGTCTTATAGAAGGGTAATTGATGAACATTTGAAAGAAGAGATTATTAGTTTTCATTACTTTCAGTAGCCAGGAACTTCAAAAGATGAGGAGTCAGAAAACTATGACATTAAAAAGTGCAAATGCAACATGAATTTTATCCTCTAAGTATAAAGATTACTCATCTGAAAAGAAGTTAGGTAAATGATTTTGATGTCAATGGTACACCACTTAAATGCTGATAAAGTAAACCAACCAAATGAAATTTTGATGCCAATAATTTTCAGAAACTAATGTCACCACTAATGGCTTATAAAATTCCAAAAGCTAATTTCAAAGTAATATGGAAATGATTAAATCGAATATCTAAATCATAAAAATTGTAAACTCCTTAGATAAACTAATAAACACTGAAGAGTAAATCTTATGAGAAATAAGCAAATTTTATCAAACTGATCACTGTCTTTATGCTACAAAAGTTTTTCCTTTTATTTTGCCTGTAAAAGACAGTTAACTCCAGGAACAACAAAATGTGGGAAATTTGGTGGAGTTTTGCTCTCATTTAGTCAGATTTGCATAGCAATAAAATTATATATACATATAAGAGGTAGCCTTTGCAGAACATGGAAGTACAGCTCATTGTGGTATCATTCCAACCCAAAATCTCTGCATAAAAGCTGTCAGTGATAGAATTAAGCTGAAATTTGAGAGCAATTATTTATGTTTACGTGTAACCGACCGGTGCTCATAGAGATCCAGCTTTCGAGTTTCTTCTGAGCCTTCAAATTCTTCCGGAAAAGTTACTGTTGTATTTCCCACTTTTGTTGTATTCAAATACTGAATGAAAGTTTCTTTTGAATGATAGGAGGATCAAGATTGGGGATTTGTAGCAATGGTGCTAGATCGTCTTTTCCTGTGGATATTCATGATTGCCTCAATAGTAGGAACCTTTGCCATACTCTGCGAGGCACCAGCTCTTTACGACACCACCCGACCTATAGATATGGAACTCTCCTCTGTGGCACAGCAGCAGTTCCTTCCAGACCTCGACTTCTGAGGCCTGAATGAGTACTTTCTTATAGTGCATGGTCAACTCTTTCACGATCCTGATGGTGAAAGTGCATTGCATAACCTAAAATTCATGGGAATGCTTCTTGAATGCATAAACAGATGGCTAGTGGTATTCCTGATTCTCTTCAACCATACACTAAGTGACTCTTGACACCAGTAAAGTAAACTAAGAAACACTCTTGTGGAAGTTTTATAGGGCTCTGTGATCAACTAGGTGTTTAGAAAGAAAATGGAGAGAACTGAACCTAACATTGGGATTGAAGCAGAGCTATTTTACGACTATAGTGGATAGAATCAACAAGACAGGTTTTTTGGGATAATTTTGATGCTCAAATGGATGAGTTTTCAGGACTCATCCAGATCTATCCCAAAAGACAGGAATAAATCTTAATTATAGGAGACATCCTCCTAGAAAGTGTTATGATATAAAAGGATTTTGTTGGACATAATGTGTGAATACACCAAAATCTTTCTGAGATGATACTTTCTTCTGTTTTTTTTTTTACTTTGACAATGGCACTGTCTCCAACATTTCTCATTGGTGAGTAGGTAGACATTCATTACAAATTTTTGGCAATGAGATGAAAAATTGCTCAGTCCATCTGATTCTCTTGTTGTTTCTGTGGCCAACACCTATATTTAAAACTGCCATTACTTTTCTATGAAGTGAGATTTGGAGAGCTGTTCCTGATTTTGTATGATGAAGTCACTATGATCATTGAACATAAATACATCTTTCCCTTTAAGCTGCAAAAGAGATCTTAGTGTTTCATGTTGATGAAAATTTGTTTTCAGAGATTATCGAAAAGCTAGAATTTTTTATGAATGCATGTCATCAGTTGAATATTTTGAATACTACCTTCAGTAATATTTATTTGTATCAGTGTTGATATGTAACTGTTAATCCAGTAACAATTCATCCAATTAGTTTTCAGATAAGAATTACTGTTTAATTAAATGATCTGAGTGAATGTATTATTCAGTTAAACCTCACATAAATTTTTAATATGAAAATTTGAAACAAATTATGTTCTTTTATTTCCAAACTGCTGATGAAGTAGGGGAATGAACATACTTGATTGCAAGTTACGTTTTTTATTTGCCTTTACTAATGTGACAATTTCACATTTTTGATGTTGTTTAATAACATATAGCTTGCATTCTGTAGTGTTCCATTTGCAGAAAGTTTTTCCTGCATATTGAGTATGATGTCTTAAATAACCATTAATGCCAGAAGTTAAATATCAATGTCAACCTTATGGGGCAGAGCAACTCCTCAGCTAAAGGATTTTTGAATCATCACTCATCATATCAGCCTGCAATCCTGGCTCCATTTCCTGGCTCTTCTGGAACAGTAGAAGGGGAATTTTCCATCCAGTTTACATTCTGAAAGTTACTGGAAACAGCAAAAAGAAAACTTAACAACATCTTTCATGTCTGTAACAATGTGTGCTAGAATTATTGTTAATCGTTATGAATAAACATTTTCTGAGTCTTAAGCAACAAATGAAATAATATTGTCATTCACTCTAAATATTAGAAGGAATTCTGCAACATTAAAGTTTAATGAATTTCATGGCATTAACACTACACTTAAAATTTATATCTAAAGTAACATGAGGAATATTCATTGATATCTGTTTTGAGAAATGTTTTTTGAAGTGTGGAGTATATGATAGTTATGAAAAATTGAAACAATCCTCTCAGATAATGCCTGATCACCATGTTACTTGAATACTCAAGATTATTTGCATAAGACGTAAATACTCGAATATTTGCTGATAATTTGTGTTCATAAATATCCAAGAGTTTAAAGAAGAAATTCAAAGGTATGATTATTGTAAGAAAAGAAGGTTAAGGGTGATATAATGATACACAATTATCAGTGGAGTAAAATGAAAATGTTGCTTTTGAAATAGTATGTTTGCTTATTTATTTGAATGGATTATTATTTGGTATAAAAAAATTTAATTTTGTCTGTCTGGTACCATACATTTTATGTACCTTAAGTTTCACAGCCTGAGTTGCAAATATGCAAAAAAGATTTTGCTCCTCGTTTTGTATGTCTGCACACAGTAATTTCTAACCCAAAGCTTCCGTCCAAAATTGAGGGCGTTTCTTATTCAAACATTTGTAAAGTTATGTAGCATTGTTAGCCAAAACACTGCCTCATGAATGCAATTCTCTAATCAATTTGTTTCTTGTCCGGTACCTGGATTACAGTTTTGATTGTCATCCATCCAGTGGAATTAACCTACTTATGCCTGCTTCTTTGGTCACAGTAACCTGTAATATCTATCTATCTTGTAGCGAAACTTGTATAATTGTCTATCTTTGTCTGTATTGTATACGTATTCTACTCGACTGTGGGGGGAAAAGTTCGTAAGGGACTGTCATCAAATGCTCAAATCTGCATGGTTTTTAAATATTTTGTAGAGGGTAAGTTAATGCTAGTTGCATAACTTTACTCTAAAAAGGTGTTCATAGTCAATATGTGATGGTGCACCCACATATTCACTCTTTAAATGTCATTCATGATTCAGTATTTTTCTTTCTAGTATGTTTAGTGAAACATTTCTAATGTGTACATTTTTATAACATGTAATTACAATCAAGTAAAAAAATGGTTAAGTTTCCAATTTCTGAAGATTTTCATTCTCTTCTGGAAAGAACACCTAAATTGGAAAACCAAAGATGAAGTTTTGTTCCAAAACTTTCGTACTCAATGCCTTTGTATTTTATATGCCGCAATGAAGTTTGAAGGTGCTTCTTTTAGCAACATCTTATGCTCAGGTGAATGTCTAATGTTATATTCTATTGCAACGTGAGTAATTGTTGAATTCAAACTACATTAGTATTGTATTAATTCATGCAGTAGAGTATAAAAGTTTTCTGCCTGTTAGCAGAACGTTGTTGGAAGTAAAATTTTGAGGTAATTCTAAAATATTATGCTGAAAACTAATTAACACTTAAACAGGCGATGGCAAGAATATAATTTCTTTATAATAATTCAATTTTTGTTGTATTATTTTCTTGAAATTAACCATAGAGAAACATTCAGAACTGTTCTTCAACGTAGTTTGCATTATTAACTTCTTTCCAATATTATGTCATCTTTGAAAACAAAAGTTGAAGATTATTGTTTATCTGCTAAATAAAAAATGATGTGGGATAGTTATAGCAGACTGTTTAATGGAAATGGCCTTTCAAGTTTTATGTGCCATTGATTATAACTTTAAATCAAGTGACTGACAGTTTTGTTAATTTTGAACATTTTTAAAAACTTGATGATTTTGAACATTCCTAAAACATTATTGTTTATAATAAAAGACCAAGTGTTCATCTCTTGTTGTTTTATTGTTAACCTCTCTTGAAACTTATGATTTTTAAATAAGCAAATTAACATATTCCAAATGAAAGATAAAATTTTAATCCCAAATATAAATCTGGATGAGATAAAATTAAGAAATACTAAAAACTCATATTTTTTTTTTATTTAAACTTAAAAAATAACATCTCACTATAATAAATTAAAACTTAAAGGCAGTTTAAGGAATTGTCTCTATTTTGATTGATATTCCTCCAGAGATGACTTTAAATAGTAGTTATATTTTAATATTGTAATTTCTGAATCAGAAAGGAGTTCCTCACCATATGGAAAAGATAGTATTGAATTTTGATTGCCAACATCTTCATCCACAGCATAGGAGCACATCATCATTTTGAAGATATCTTGTCAGGTGTCAATGGCTGTCTAAAACTGATCCTTCTGTCCCTCCAAGGTTCATCTTCCTGCAGCTCATACTTGGCTATTTATATCCCAACTTGAAATGAAGAGGACTAAGGTCTGGAAACAAGATAGTTCTCAAATTTGGATTATTTATTTAACTTTCTGGTTAATGTCTGTCATTTCCTGTTGCTCTGACAAATAATGTTATTTTCTCATATATCATGCTGTTCCTATTGAGTTGTCTTTCCTACAGGTTTTTAGATAGTTATCATACAGAGAAATCACTTTACTCTTCTAAGAAATAATCTTCTAAAACTTTTCAATCTAGGATTATAAGTATAAATATTTTATTGAGAGTGAGTATATCTTTCAATAATCCATAGCTGCACTTTTGTGATATTCCAAGTAATAAACTATTACAAAATAAAGGTATGCATCCTAAGTAACTAATCACTCATCATTCAAATTATGCTGACATTATAACATATCATGGAATGAGTGAGCTAAATGATATAAAAATTAAGGAAAAAATTGTATTTTGAAAATGTGATTCTATTGATTTATAGAAGACTTGAAGATAACATGACCTTCAAATATGTGTCTTTATAACCTTGCCAATCAACAGATACTGTTGCAGTAAGAAAGTTATCTTTGTTAGCCATTTATGTACATACAGTAGACCTCCTTCTCTTTGTAGATTTAGATGTCTACAGGTTGATATAATAAAAATGGAGTTAAAAACATTAGGTTTTAATTCCAAATAAGGAGAATTATTATGAATGTATATCATTTTCAAATTATGATTTTACCAGTTTCATCAAATAATCAACAGAAATTTTTTTTATAAAAAGCCATTATTTTGGACTGATTGATTGCATTGTAACTTTGGCAAAAATATCCTATTCCAGAAAAATTGCATAAAAATTCGGAGGAAATTTTTTCCTCAACCACTTACTACTTTCATACTCCTCTCTTTTGTTTATTGATATTATTTTCAATCATTAATTACACAGGGCTGAATGTACCAAAGGAGGCAAATATCCATGGGGCCTCCATCTCTTGTTATTCTATCCATGTGTTTATTTATTGTTATTGCCTAAAGCATGATATTTGACAAGGCAAAATTTCTTTAAGATTTCTGTGAAATAAAAAAGGGGGCTCCTTTAAACTGTGGGGCAAGTTGGTATGCATCCATATCCATCCCTCTTGACCAGCCCTGCATAATGGGAAAATTTGTTAAGATATGTGAAACACTAATTTATTCAAGTAATTTCAATTATAAACTTTTCTGACAGGCATAAAATATGAAAATTTGGAGAAAGATTGCTTATCACATTTTAATCTTTTTAACCATACTAAATTGAATATCCTTTCAAATGCTTAAAACCATTACAGCAGTATAAAACAATANTATGAAGGAACAAGTATACAAATAGAATATTGTATTAGTTCTTTGAATGTTGATTAGTTCTCTAATAGAAATTTAATTTCGGTTTCTATAAGAATACGTTTTAACCAATATGCAACCTATGGAGGAAATTTTGTTAAATTTTTCCGGCAACAATTGGACATGACTTAAAGATACAATTAATGGAATAGTTTTGGTAGCAAATTTATATGTGAAGCAATGAAAAATGCGTTTTTATTTTCTTACGTAAAAATTAGAATTAAGATAACAGTTTTGTTTCATTGCTCTAGTTTGATGATGATGCTGATTTTGTCTTCCTTTTGATACAAAGTTTAGTATGAATCATTCTAGGATCCTTATTAAAATAGTGTGCTAAAATACTACCGACTTTTAGGTACTAAACCAGTTGCTTTTCTTTAAAGTTAATTTGAAATTTGTTATGGTTAAAACCTGAGACTACAGAATAGAACATTATATAACTAAAAAGAACATGGACTTAAATTGTTGGAGTTTATTACATTGAAAGCATCGAGAACTAATACTTAATTTTAATCACTCTTGGGGGATTAACTGTTCTTTTTTTTTCGAGGTTAGATATAGTGACCCAATTCTCTTATTGATTTTGGTTTTTCTGACCCTTGAACATGAAAAATAAATTTTTATTTACCCTTGATAGCCTCCTCCATGTTTGTGAATTAATTTGTGGCACATTTTCAAGATTTGAGTGCTGCTTTATGGCTTTGGAAACTTTCTTCTTATGATGAGAAATGTTTTGGAAACATGGTAACTCCTTCCTCAATTATTTAGCATTCAATGGTGTATTTCGTGGACTTGGGTATGTTTTCAAAAGATACACTAAAACCTCATTCTTTTGGACATTTTAACCTCCAAAATGAATATTTTTCTGGTTTTCTCTCTGGTACAGTAGAAATGCAAAATTTTGGTTTGGTTCTGGTTTCATCTTACCAGTTCAGGTTCCGTTTTCAATCAGCCATAAATAATCTATGATTTCGTTATCAGTTTTTTATTTAGTTCTCATTCAGTGCCCTATTTTATGCTTATAGGTATTGCAATCGAGCTGAATAAGAGAACAAATGCGAAAAAAACGTCAGCATTTGTTGCATTTTATAAGATTTTCAGCATAGATTACTAAAATTTTAGAATTTTGCTGGCATAACTCATGATAATTTTGGTTTGATTCAATTTTTTAAGAATTTAAGATTTTTCTTTTGAAGATTGAGATTATTCTGATGGCAGCATATTTAACAAAATTATAGATTGAAAACTTTTCATTCTTATAAATAACCTGGTTAGCACAATACCCTAATAATCATTGACTACAGATTCATGCTGTCATTATCTGGAAAGATTGAATAATTCATATTACAATTGTATTATTGGAATCGAAATTTGGATTCATTTGGGAATATTCATGGATTTCGTCTTCCTCCTTTTGCAAAGTAAGAGGTTTTACTGTTTGGTGAACTATCAGTCTAATGTTTCGGTTTCTAAGGATCTTAATTTCTTTAAAGGAAGCTTAGAATTTAGAGCGCATCTTGCATTAGTCACTTGATTTCTCTAATGGAAATTTAATTTTAAATTCTGTAAGAAGGGGTTTAAAGCAATTTTGCAACCTAAAGAGGAGATTTTATTTAAACTTTTGTTCACCGACGATTGGACATGACTTAAAGATACAATTGATGGAATAGTTGTGTTAGCTAATTATATCCAAAGGAAAGAAAAATTTGTCTAAAATGCTTGTTTTATTTTCTAGCTTAAACTTTAGAATTCAGATTTTTCTGAATCGGTTTTTTTTCCAATTTCAGATCATTTCGTTTCATTTATCTTTCTTTGGTGTAGTTTGATGATGATTAATTTTGTCCTTGTTTTGATACAAAGTTTAGTATAAATCGTACTAGAATCCCACTCAGAATATATTTGTATTCATAGCCAATAGAGCTAATTAAAGAAAACTGTACTGGTGTGATTAAGATGTTTATTTTTATAACCTTTCTTTAGAAAAAACGTCAATAAAATAGTATACACTATCAAATATGATGAAGCGACTACTCATCTAACCTTTTTATTATCAGTTCTTCCTTTCTTGAACACTCACAATTTCCTAAATCTAGATTGTTCATCATTGAATAGATATAACCCCTTCCGTAAATAAATTAAGGAAAAGAAACATGAGTTTCTGCCTTGTAAACCTAAAAATTGCAACATTTCAGCGGGTTGGCTAACATTATATTGTTCTCAAGTTTGACTTATTTCAATCTTGGAATCATTTTGATGACTACATATGCTATAATCATAGTCAAATAAATCTATTCTTTTCTGTTTTATTTTATTGGGTATTTGAGTTGACAGATAAGGACTTGATGTAGATGTATCAAGAATCAGATGAGTGAAGTTGATCTAATTTAATCTAAGCCTTGTACTGAACTACATTATTTTTCAAACACTAATTTTTGCTATGTGCCAACTATAACTATGTTTGTAAGTGATTAATGAAACCAAAAACTATGAGCTCCCCTCTCAAAAACTCTCAGGATATAGCCACTAGAGTTTTAGTGATTAGATATATAATACAAGATAATTTATTGCAAAACAAATTTTATAATCAAATTTGATTTGCTACAAAATATTTTATGTGATGGTATTATACCAAATATCATTGGATCCATTTCATTTAATCAGATACATAATGATTGAAAATACAATTTTAATAGATTCCTAAACTTAAATATTTTGATGATGTAGGTAAGTTAATCATTAATATTCTTCATTGTGACTGATATTTCTGGAGTTCAACCCAAATATAAAGTATCACTATGACTTAAATGGAATATAAGAAAATATTTGGCTCAATCTTTAGATATCTAATTGTATTTATGTCTTAGATTACTTTGTGAATCATGAAAATTTTGTTTACTTCTTCCGAAGAGTAATGCATCTCTTATTACCATTAGATAAATTGTAAATTCAGTCACTTAAATATTTAATTTAATTTCAGATATGGATTCCTATTGGTTAACAATGGTCAAGTTTCATTTATAAATGAACTGTTTTTTAATCTGAAAGTGGACTTCTAGAATATTTGTACAGTTAACTCAGTGTTGTAAATAAATGCTTGAAATGAAATATATTTAACTGTTTATTACATTTTATATGATACAACCATCCATCATTTTTATGTGCCTTATTTAAGTGTTAGAGAGGTTTAATTATCTTCTAATACTTTCATTGGCATACACTCTCTAAGATAGTTCATATCTGTTGTGATATGTTTGATAGGATTTTGAACAGATCCAAAACATCCTATGTTTAACCTAACAAAAATGATAGACTTTTTAACTTTTTAATTGGAGTAAACTTCTTTAACTTAAGGAATGAATTCTTCCATTCAGTATTGAGACACCTAAGTATTTCATAAACTATGTTTCAATTTTTAGTATAGATCTAATCATTATTATAATTTTTTCAATTTTCTTTTCTGGGAAGGCTGACTCAATACTTAAATTTTAAATTAAACCTTAATGTGCAGATTTTCACAAAGTATTCAAATGCTTATAGTTCATGCTTTTTCCCACTCATATTCACATAAATAAAGTGATCCTTGACTCTCATAAGGACATAAAACAACTTTTTGGAAATATAGGTTATGGTTCTCAAACAGTCTATTGTAAGCTTTGGTATAGGATTCATCATTGGGCAAAAATACTCAATAAGAGTATGAGATCTGATTTCAATAATGATGTTAATAACTTGAAGACGATTTTTATAAGGATGAAATAATTGAAAAAGAAATACTGAGGTTTGACCAAAAAATGGAAATAGAAATTCAAAAGATACAAACTTTTTATTTAGCCGGGCAATGAAATAAGGTTATTTATATAATATGACATCAGACTACAGCAGATACAAAATTATCCCTTCAACTACCTAAGTTAAAGCTACTAAGAGAGATAATGGAGTAAAAATCATGTGTTTCGAATAAATTGTGATTAGAAATATTGAGACACTCTTCAAAATAGATATTTATCACAATAGATGACCTAGTGCTGCAATAACGTCATCATCTTGCTTTCCAGATTTAGGCATGTTGCCTGTTCCAGCTTCACTATCGTATATCATATCTTTATCATCTCAGTCTCCCAATACTTCTCCTCAAGGCTTTTACTCCAAACTTTTCTAGAGGCCCACACTCAATGTGTTATCTCCATCTTTCTTTACAATTTGCTGCTATCTCTGTCGCTGGTCGTACTTCTAAATCCAGTCTTATGTCATCTGTTATGTGGTCCAGATTCTAGTGTAGTCCATTATAGACCAAAGAAATTTCATTTCTGATTTTTGAATGTTTGTGGTCTCTTTTTCTAGGCACCCAAGCATCTGATCCATAAAATAATGTGGGGACAGCCATTTTTTTGTAAAAATTCATCTGCATTTCCTTTGCAGTTTTTCCTTTCAAAATCCTCCTTATGGTCCAACACTATCAGATTTAATTTCTGAACAGCCAAATTTAATTGGTCTTTGTTTACTTGGATTATGACTTGGCCATCAGTATACAGCATAGAGCTTAAAAATTAATTTTCTCCTATTTGTATTCTTGGTGGCATAACTACTTTCTTTCATTCTCTAGACAGTCATTGAAGTAAATATTAAACAATTTAGGTGATTAAGAACACCTTGGTTGGTTATAATTTCCTGCGATTTTTGTGTTTTTATAGAGAGATAGTAGGCTTTAATTAGATGAATTGGGTATCCTCATTTTTCCGCTATGAATCAAAGTTTTTCTGAAGGAATGCTGTCAAATACCTTTTGGTAATCTATGAAGGCTAAGTGTGTCTCCAGATTAAATTCTATACACTTTTGTATGATCAGTTTCAAATGAAAAATGTCAATGCATGATCATCCCTCACAAAATCCTGTCTGTTCTTCAAGGAGCAAAACTTCTGAAGACTGCAACATACCACATAGAACACATGATCAGCTATTTTAGCAGAAGCAGATAGTGTAATGTAGCAGCATGGGACAGTTGGGCACTTGAAACATTGAAAGTCGATGAGGCTGACAAGTCAGTTAGGAACTTGTTTTGGAAATCTGTGCACAAGATCACATATCAAGAACCTTCCTAAATATCCCTAGATCCATCTTTTACAGTATAATACTAAAGTATGAATATGATTGGATGTACACAACCCAGATGCAGGCTGGCATACTTTTCTTGTTGAACTCTAGAGACTATCAAGTGTAAAAGAGAGGTGCACAGACACTTTGAAAGTGTTAAAATTGGTATGTTGGTTGGGGTGCGGATAAATTGAGCATATTACCATCAATTGTTTGTTTTGGGAAGTATGTCTTTAGATGAATTGAAAGTAAAAAGTAAGAAATTGGTTTACAAGTAAGCTTTCTCTAAATTTAAATACAGAATATAGAGACTATAACTTTGCTTGAATTAGTATGTTTTATGCTTGGCTGTGTTTTTGGTGACAAAAATATTGTTCAAGGATTTATTATACAAGATTACCATCTTACTGGTGGTTCAAATAATTTCTTGCAACTTTATGCCTGGTGTCATTTTGTCAGAAGGGAACTTGAAGGAGAGTATTGAGAATGAAGTTAATGGGAACAACTGCAGTAATTTGTTTCATTCACACTAATTTCTTTTCTACCCATGATATATTTAAATTTGAGATTTGTACCCTGCAAGCTGCCAGTGGGATATAGAAGTGGGTATATTTAAAACTTACCTATATTAATATAATATTCCCTATTAGATTTTTTGATGCTCTGTGGAAAGAATGACCAGAAGTATGTTTAGTGATTAATTCCTAGTAACACTTTGTTAATGCCTCTCAGAGATCATGCTTGTTGTTTACTGGAACTGGAATGTCTTTTGCTTTGTCTGAAAGTTCTGAACCAATGAATTTTTCAAAAAGCTTCCATCAGTAATTTGATTTTCTTCACTGGGGTGAATTCATACCATATTATAGCCATAACACTATTATCCAACCTGAAATCTCCTCTTACAAAACGAGCTACTCTATGTTGTTCCATCCATAAATATGATTGTAACACTAACCCTACTTCACGTGTATCGCAAATTGTAGAGCAGTATTCAAGACTAGGTCTAATAAGGGAAAAATAAGCAATTTCTTTCACTCCCAATGAGTATCCCCTCAATTTTACATGTTAATCTTTGCCTTCTGTTCACCTTTCCTATTGCACCTTGGAAATATTCTTTCAACAATAAACTATTACTGAGTGTAACTATTAGGAATTTGATTCCGTATTTTCCTAACATTTCCGCATATAGAACCTCGCTAAAGAAAAACACTACAAATGATAGGTTTTATGTTTCGCGCTTTGAACATTTATCGTTCCTCAACTGTCACACACAGGACGCCCGAATAATTTTTTTTGCCAGTTAGCCAGGATGAGGCGCCAAGTAAGGATGTCTCCAAGCAGCTACGCAGCCGGAAAGGTAAGATATTCACCCGATATCTATTTCACATGTGTATTTAGGAGAGTAAAAGTAATTTTTTTAAGTAACCTCGTTTATTAAATATCATGAACTATCGACCTGAACCTTTGTGTTGTATTTCGTGAGCTAGTATCAATATGGCTTCTACACGTGCCCATGAAGGTTCTTTATCAAGGCTTAAAATGATAATGTTTCAAGTAATTATGAAAGTATAATGAAATTTCCGATTTTAATGTTGTTAAGAGGCGTCTAATCTGAAAATATTGGTAAATATTTGATAGTGGTTCGTCAGCTCAAAAAATCATAGTGCTCAAACACACCTTTGTCAAATATTTACCAAAATATTTTTTGCGACTTTGTTACTAAAGAGTTGAAAGAAAAGGTTGACATGTTTCAAGGAACATAGTTTAGATAAGGTACAAAAATAGTCGAGGTTCAATAAGTTAATTTTTACTTGGTTAATCAATGTTTCAATTTTAGTTAAGTTCAATTCTTTTTATTTTTCAGCAGTGTCAAACTATCCCGAGGAACCTTGAAGATGACTGATGACTATAGTGCCTATCCCTTCATTCTTTGCGAGATCTCATACCTCATCTCACGGTGTCTCGTCCACTTGTTGGTGAATCCCTACGATCCCTACCGTTAGAAAGTATAGCAGGAAAGTTAAAGTAACCATAGAGCTGCTTCATTTTAGTATCTTGAAGTGAGGAAATTATATTGTTGTGTGGTTTGCTGTACCGTGTCTGCGTCGAGGTCCAGGAAGCGTCATCATCAGCACTCTGGCATAGGATGGATATTGTGTAACAGTAAGCTGTTTTCTTATTGATAATTTTAGTGCAGTGCATTATTGTAGGTAATATTTTGGTCCATTGGCTCAATATTTAGAAAAAACACATCTCTATGCAGTTATGTAAATTTTCGAAATGCATTTTGATACCGTTTAAAATTACTTTAATTTTAAACCTGTCAAACTGGTATTTTCTTCAGTAGATGAAGCTTTCTTGAATATTGCGTTTTCTTTTTTCTCTTTATCGCGTGATCACATTTATTTGTGAACTCGGCATTATCGAATATTTTTCATCGTTAAGGAAATCTAATGTCCTTCGTAATAAATTTCGGAATGATAAGCTTCACTGATTGCTTTTCTATTCGATCATTGTTGGCTCTAGTTATGCTACTTAATTATGTCATTCGTTGAACACCGTTTCATGGTTGATTATATCAAAATTCTGGAGTTGCTTGACAACGATTTACGAATACTGTCAAGTGCCAATGGTAAAGGCAAATGCTTAAGGTTTTATTCGCCTAATTTAGTAATCGTTTATATTTTAAGCTCAATTCCATAGAGTGCTATTTCCATCCAGTAATCCCAATTAAAACGAACATTTTGAACATAAATATTATTTTTTAAATAGCATTTTCCTGCTCGTTCTTCAATTGGTATCGAATTTACTACATGACTTACACTGTTACATTTAAAATCTCATTCATTATGATAACCGCGTAGGGATGTGTTTTAACCTTATGCTGTGTTACCTTTCAGGAATTTTAGGGGTATTTAAGGAAACTTCCAAATCTATAAGGCAGTTATCATGTCTTCGTCCGGTTATTATGTTCAAAATTTCTTCCTTTATTATTATTTATTTATTTATAATTTACGGGAAACTCCCTTTACAACTAGGGTACAAGTACATAGTTCTTTGCAATTACACATACATTCGTTGTGTGTAAATGGAACCTATTAGCAATATCATTTGATAACATGTAATAAGTATAATCATAATAAAATATAAATCAAGAATATTACAATATAAAATAAATACGAATAAATGTGATCGAAAAATATAAATCAAGAATATTACAATATAAAATAAATACGAATAAATGTGATCGAAAAACATAAATCTAGAATATTGCAAGATAAAATAAGGCTTTAGGATTTAGAGTCTTAATTTCACTAACACAAGCATTAAATATATCAATGGAATGTCTGTGAATAATTGAATTACCAAATTGTTGGATACTTGATAATGGTGAATAATACATATAATTAGTGGAGTGAGCATCTATAAAGAAATTGACCAGATTTTAAGGAATGGGATGGAACACGAAATTGAATTTCAGAAAGGAGGTCTGGACATCTGACCTCACCCAGAGTCATTTTAAACAACAACGTTAAATGAATCTGTTTTGTAAAGTAGACAAGTTGAGACTGGAAAGGGTTTCAGGATAGGAGATATCTTTCAATTCCATACCTAATAAATCAATTTTAACAATTGATTTTGAATTCTTTCAAAAGCTTTAATCTTAAGAGAATATATTATTATCATTCTTTGTTATTATATTAATTATTGATGTTATGAAGGAACAAGTATACAAATAGAATATTGTATTAGTTCTTTGAATGTTGATTAGTTCTCTAATAGAAATTTAATTTCGGTTTCTATAAGAATACGTTTTAACCAATATGCAACCTCTAATTTCTTTTCTACCCATGATATATTTAAATTTGAGATTTGTACCCTGCAAGCTGCCAGTGGGATATAGAAGTGGGTATATTTAAAACTTACCTATATTAATATAATATTCCCTATTAGATTTTTTGATGCTCTGTGGAAAGAATGACCAGAAGTATGTTTAGTGATTAATTCCTAGTAACACTTTGTTAATGCCTCTCAGAGATCATGCTTGTTGTTTACTGGAACTGGAATGTCTTTTGCTTTGTCTGAAAGTTCTGAACCAATGAATTTTTCAAAAAGCTTCCATCAGTAATTTGATTTTCTTCACTGGGGTGAATTCATACCATATTATAGCCATAACACTATTATCCAACCTGAAATCTCCTCTTACAAAACGAGCTACTCTATGTTGTTCCATCCATAAATATGATTGTAACACTAACCCTACTTCACGTGTATCGCAAATTGTAGAGCAGTATTCAAGACTAGGTCTAATAAGGGAAAAATAAGCAATTTCTTTCACTCCCAATGAGTATCCCCTCAATTTTACATGTTAATCTTTGCCTTCTGTTCACCTTTCCTATTGCACCTTGGAAATATTCTTTCAACAATAAACTATTACTGAGTGTAACTATTAGGAATTTGATTCCGTATTTTCCTAACATTTCCGCATATAGAACCTCGCTAAAGAAAAACACTACAAATGATAGGTTTTATGTTTCGCGCTTTGAACATTTATCGTTCCTCAACTGTCACACACAGGACGCCCGAATAATTTTTTTTGCCAGTTAGCCAGGATGAGGCGCCAAGTAAGGATGTCTCCAAGCAGCTACGCAGCCGGAAAGGTAAGATATTCACCCGATATCTATTTCACATGTGTATTTAGGAGAGTAAAAGTAATTTTTTTAAGTAACCTCGTTTATTAAATATCATGAACTATCGACCTGAACCTTTGTGTTGTATTTCGTGAGCTAGTATCAATATGGCTTCTACACGTGCCCATGAAGGTTCTTTATCAAGGCTTAAAATGATAATGTTTCAAGTAATTATGAAAGTATAATGAAATTTCCGATTTTAATGTTGTTAAGAGGCGTCTAATCTGAAAATATTGGTAAATATTTGATAGTGGTTCGTCAGCTCAAAAAATCATAGTGCTCAAACACACCTTTGTCAAATATTTACCAAAATATTTTTTGCGACTTTGTTACTAAAGAGTTGAAAGAAAAGGTTGACATGTTTCAAGGAACATAGTTTAGATAAGGTACAAAAATAGTCGAGGTTCAATAAGTTAATTTTTACTTGGTTAATCAATGTTTCAATTTTAGTTAAGTTCAATTCTTTTTATTTTTCAGCAGTGTCAAACTATCCCGAGGAACCTTGAAGATGACTGATGACTATAGTGCCTATCCCTTCATTCTTTGCGAGNTGGGAATATTCATGGATTTCGTCTTCCTCCTTTTGCAAAGTAAGAGGTTTTACTGTTTGGTGAACTATCAGTCTAATGTTTCGGTTTCTAAGGATCTTAATTTCTTTAAAGGAAGCTTAGAATTTAGAGCGCATCTTGCATTAGTCACTTGATTTCTCTAATGGAAATTTAATTTTAAATTCTGTAAGAAGGGGTTTAAAGCAATTTTGCAACCTAAAGAGGAGATTTTATTTAAACTTTTGTTCACCGACAATTGGACATGACTTAAAGATACAATTGATGGAATAGTTGTGTTAGCTAATTATATTCAAAGGAAAGAAAAACTTGTCTAAAATGCATGTTTTGTTTTCTGGCTTTAACTTTAGAATTCAGATTTTTCTGAATCGGTTTTTTTTCCAATTTCAGATCATTTCGTTTCATTTATCTTTCTTTGGTGTAGTTTGATGATGATTAATTTTGTCCTTGTTTTGATACAAAGTTTAGTATAAATCGTTTTAGGATTATATTAAAATAGTGTGCTAAAATACTACTGAATTCGATTTACAAAAATCGTGTGCATTTGTTTAAATGTGAAATTTGTTATGGTTGAAAACCTGAGATAATAGAATGGAGCTATTTATATCCTGAAAGGACGTTGATTTAAATTGCCGGAGTGTATTTACATTGAAAGCATCGAGAAATAATACTTAATTTTACTCTTTCCTGTTATTGCCATGAGTTACTTTAAAACAAGTAAAGAATGTTGAATGTTAATTCTATACTTTGTTAGGAGATGCAAATGACAAATCAGAGACCTTTATTTAAAGATATATGAATTATCAAAAATATGTGTCAATTAGGAATTATGATGAACAGTTCTTGATCCACCTTCTTGTTTCTGAGGGCTGAAGTTTATGTCAAATCTTGTTAATATGTTCAGAATGTTACTATGGTATTTAAAAATTGTCCAAAACAACAGTACACTTTAATCAGAATTTGAGCAGCTAATCATCTTCATTAAAGTGTTGTACGCCTGGGAATAATGAAATATNTCTTACAATTAAACATTCTTAAACGTATTAATATGCGCTAGCAGCGTGAAAGGAAAGTTTCTTCCATTACTCTATACAATAAATTAAATCTTTGGCCCACCCAATGCCGTGGAATTGATCCGGCCTGCGAAGCATGAAATCGTCCGATCATTTAAAAGTTGAAAATTGTAACCTGTTCTAACCTTGCCCAAGATTCTTTACAGTTGCTCACTTTATCCAAATAAATTATTGCTAGATTACGTATTAAGCCACGTGTTAGAATTTTTTTCGAAATCTTTCAATCGCTCATTCGAAACTTCGGCCCGTGAACCTTTATAACGTGTTATTTGGCCCCCACATAACAATTTTGGTACCCCACTGATTGAGAAGAAATTTCGCATAAGAACTATTCAAGTAAATAATTCAAATTATTATTATACCAGACCTGAAATATTTAGCTAAATCTTAAATTAATCTTGATTAAATCTAGGAAAAATTGATAAATTCGAAGTTGCGACCGATAGTGACCGATTAGAAATGATTGAAAGAAATGTCATTGAAGTTGACGTGGAAGTTAAAATTTAAATAAAATTTGGTATTATAAAGGAATTTTGCAATATATTTCGACGAAAATATACGGCCGGCTCAACCCAGCATTCGCAACATTCAATGCTAACAAAAAATTCACTAACTTTTCTTCGTAAGAAAATTACGTTCCATCAGGTTACAATATTTCAATATGCATTACTATTTCACAAGTACTCTATAAATTTTCTTCGTTAAATTCGTAAAAATGTTGAAAAACAAATTGAAAAGAATAACTGGATTATTTATTCTGCGGAACTGTGATTACGGACATCTTCAGGTAAGCATGCCAAGGAATTTCAATTACTATTCAAATTCTGCCTTTCAAATATTAGTTGTAATTATCTCATTTCAATTTTTATTGATAGATCTGCTTTTATTTCTTTAAAAAAAAATCACAACTTTCAATTTAAAATTCCATATATTCATTCACCTTTCTTACTCTTTGTTGTAAATGTGCTGTGATTTTGTAAAAATAATTCTAAGTCCACAAGGTCTTTTTGTTTGTTTAAAGTTTTGCCATTTGCTGAAATTTTTATTCATTTCACATATGCAGCTTTGCTAATGCATTTAATGAAATAATTCTAAGTCCAAAAGTTATTTTTGAGCTGTTTTTTTTTCTTTAGTTGTATTTATCTCATGTTTCTCTTTATTGATAAGTTCTGCTTTTAGTTACTCTTTTAAATTGATAGTTCCATTGTCTTGCTTTTCTCATATTTTAATTTCTTTGCCTAATTTATTCTTTATTTTCCAGACTGTTTTCAGTGTGCCAAGTTTTAATTTCTGGCTGCATTCAGAAATCAGTCATGATTTCAGAGTGCAGCCTTAAATCAAACTCGGCAACTGAAGACAAGTGCAGTAGAAGAGAAAGTCCAAAGGGCCCCGATGATCACTGCCGAGAAATTTCCAACTATATCGTAAACGCTGGAGATAGGCTCTGGCTGGGAGAGCACTCCCATGCCAAAAAGAGCGGCCGGGACAAGGCTGGAGGGATTTTGAATGAAAACATGATGAGTTCAGATTCGAAACTTTTTTATTGAACGCTGTAATAAAGTGTACACTTTAAAAATTTCAATAAAATTGCTGAAAAAGAGTGGTGTATGTCTTCTTGTCTCCTCTCCTCAGTTGAGTGTGGTCTGGCAGCAAAAACATCCTCTGGTGATTAAAAAGAGACCTCCTTCCAAAAAATTGTCCTGCAATTTTTTAAAAATGCACCTCCTTTGAAGTGCTAAGTAAAAATACACTCCCTGAAAGAGATGATATTACACAAAGAAAAATGTCTGCTACAATGCGTTAAAATGAAACAGTGCATGCAGCAAGTAAGTGAAAAATATAAGCAACTTGGAAACAAGAAATCAATTTAATTTAACCAAATTATTGTACAGGAATTAATTTTCAATCAGTCAAATTTTAGCAAAATATATTGAAGTTAAATTTTAAATTGTTGAACACAACATTGAGTAATGTTGCAAACAAAGCAGTAGTACTTATGTTTCCATGAGTTGCTTTAAATTTTATGAATTTTAAAGATCCTTATTGTATTTTAACAGCAGTAAAAAGNACTTTATATATTAGTGTACAGTATACTGTATATACATGATACCAAATTAAAAAGTCTTAAAGTACTAAGATTACAATTGCAGCTTTCGAAATTGTTGATTTTTCGACTCACATTTTAGGAATCTATTACTGTTTCCTAAGGCCACGTTTGTAGCGAACCCTTTGTCATAATATTCAATTCTGTTTCAATCGAATCGCGTCTATTAAATACAAGATACTCAAGTTCTTTCTCATGATGAGGATAATATGCAACAACAGAGATCTCGGCATCTAATTAGCTAGAAATTCGGAGTATTTTACCCTATGACACCCAAATGCAAGGTGAGTAGAAGGATATATTTTGGTCGAGAAGATTTTATCCCTGAAGATGGTCACGGAGGTAGCAGTCGAAACTGCTTATTTGCTTCTACTATCCGATAGGAAACTCGAGAGGAATTTCTTCATCGTAAGGCTGTATTTTAGGGATATTATCACGATTACGAAACGACATCGACGTCTGATATTTTCTGATCGATAACAAAAATTTCGAACAACTTTCCCATTAGTTGAGCCATTGAATAAGTTTACTCAATGGTTGAGCTAATTTTTTAATACCGAAGGATTTCGTTTTTGCTATTAAGAACCCTTGCTCTTTGAAAATGTCAGGTAACTTGTCTTCAAGACAAGGCTGTTACACCTTCTTTTGAACTCATTCCCTCCAATAATCCAGGCAGTGGAGAGAAAGTACGAGGTAAGTACGGACTCCGAAGGCATTGTGGGCTTCCCAATAAAATTGCGTATTGACCTGAACCGTATTTTTTTTTCACATACATATGAGTCAATTTTACAAGAAAGATTAACAGTAGAGAGAAAAAGAATAGACTGGTTTGAGATTTTTATAATGAATTCTCATAAAATGTCCAAATATCTGGAAAATACAAACAATACAAGTCATGTAATATCTTAAACATACGGGTTGGTGTTTACACCCCCTATCACAATTCGAGAGGCGGCTTGCAGGGATTTTATGTAGATGTACGGTGCATGATATGCGGTATACCAAAGCTTGCTTACGGCTCAACGGCTTAGAAGCACTATCGTTAAGAATAATTTTTCAGAAAGTACTTTAACTACTTCCACAGATGTTCCAGAGTATTTCTAAAATCAATATTATTCATCTCACGCATACAGTTAGCTCACTTCGATGGGAAAAGTTCCAATTTTTTCTTCGTATCATTTGCTTTCGAATTGAGGTTTCGTTAGACCTTCCGAAATAATTTACCATCGTGCGATTCCTCTCATATGTTCACGAAGCATTGTTGGATGGACTCGTTCGTTTGCCACAATCTCCTAAAAATAACAGAAATGAAGGCTTGGGAGGAGAACAAGTCTGATGGATTGCATTACCTTTAAGATTCAATGAACTTCTCGTTATTAGTCTCCACGTTCACGCTCTGGAAATTTCCACTCAGTGAGGAGCGTACTAGGAGGCGGTGTTCATTGAGGGTTGGGTTGGTAACAATCTCGTATCATAAATCGTCATTCAAATGAGATAAATTCATGATCTCACGACCTTGTTTCTCGATTGGAGAGAATCGATTAAACATTTTGAGCATTTGAGCAAAAAATTAAACCCCATCGTTTAATAAAGTTTTAAGTTACTCAATTTCCAACTGGCTTCGTTCTGCCTACATCAAATCAATACTCAACAATATAAATCATAAAGTTTTACATTTAATTGTAGAATCAAATGTCCTATGCCTCCATAAATATGAGATCTCGTCGTTATTTAACAAATAACAAGTTCCCGACATATATTTAATTATACCTTGAATTTTGGTACAATATTTCGTGATATGGTAAAGGTGACTGTCATGGGTTCCTTTAATAACTATGACTACCACGAAGTGAGAATTGATACAGCTACGCGTATATTTACTTATTAAACATTCATGATTTTCTCCCCAGGAGGAGAATAGGTCTACGGAACTGAAGGCCCTCATTCAACTTCTCGATTCAAGTCCCCACGTGCACGTTCTAGAAATTTCCACCCCTTACTCAGCGAGGAGCGTAAGTCATGCTTCGGTATTGCCTATGGTTAGCTAACATCATGGCTGCAAAGAAGGTGTGAGGTGTCCATAAGGGTTGGGGTGGTTTAAGAAATGCGTAAACAAGGACAGTGAAGGGCATTCGCAAATTGGGCAAACGAGTCCGAGTCTAATGCGTATCCTTCCTAGAGTGACCGAAATCGAGAGGGGCGTATTACGAGGAAGTTCTTGTTTCTCGAGGTTCGACCTTTGTGAAGGTCGATGCAGCTTCTACCAGGTCATGGTGGCGAACCCATGGCACGCGAGTGGGCACGCGGAGCTGATGGCACTATCCTAGATAGATTCTTCGTTCAATCCCTAAATAGTTGCGTCGGGTAAATATAACCTCCATAATGAAACATGATGTCTATAATGTCTCTATAATGAAACCTCCTTAATAAGTTTATGATTCGAGGTTTAGTACGAAAATAGGAGACCAGCGTAATATTTTTATCTACACCTATTTACCATTTTAGCGTCAAAATCGATGACTACAGCTTATCTAGTCGTACATTCTGACTTTGCATTTTTGCGTAAAAATATTAAAATGTTGAAAAGAAATATTTCCCATTGATAATCGCTGTTCTTGATTTATTCAATTTGTCTTCACTATTTTTGTGGTTGTATCCATAACAGTAAAAGCTATTAATTCACTTGGTGATCTGCATTGCGACGGTTTCTAACCATTTACTACTTTTTAAACAAAAAAATTGCAGTAAAATTAGTCATTTTATATGATTCTTGAAATAATTCAAGTTCATCATAACATTTTCATAGTGTTTATCAGGAAAATCTCTTGTAAAAGCGATTTTAAGCTTCGGGTCAATATGACAAGACTTTTCCATTTCCCAAATGAATAAATGTAGATTTCGTCGTTTATTAATCTTAATTAATTTGAAATAGGATATTTTTACACTTATTTATTGAGGATTTATTAATTCTTATTTTTGGTTTCTCAAGCTTGAGTTCATAGAGGTCGAAGGTCCTACTGCGAAAATGACTTACGATAAGTTATGCTGTGATATGGTAAAATGTTTCCATTATTCGTAAATTTCATTATTTCCTGATAAGTATTTAGGAAAACTACACTCAGCATTCACACATAAAGAGCCCCTTTTATACTTAACTTTAGTAATTTCTCCATAAATACACACACACAATTTCACAAACTGTAAAATACTTCAAGGTAGAGAAAAGAAATTAGGACGGAAGTAATAATACGAAAGGTAAAGTAATAAATCCAGAATTTTTTTTAACAAATCGGGAAGAAGAAACGACAAATAGCATCTCAGGAGGAAAGTCAGAAAAATTTGGACGTACTGTATTATAAAGTGAAAGATGTGCTGCAGCTTTGTGTGACAGCATTACGGAACGTCTCGGAATCAGACTGGAAAAAAAGCAGTCCAGCATGTCATTAAAATTGAAGATAGTCGCTGGATTAATGACCCTACGGTAAAAGATTTCGTTGAACCTTAGTTATGAACTTGGACGATTCCAGTAACATCTACGGTGACAATGAGGACGATTAGTACATATGAAGCATTTAACAATAAATCTTCATTATTTACGTTTAATTTCCAGCATAATACTTAGTAGAATCCGGAGAATTAAAGGGGTTCCGGAATAAGAGCGAGAAAAGTCGGGGAGACGTAACGACGTTCTTCACATGCCCCGCTGCGGCGGGGGCATGTGAAGAACGCTTGGCAATGCCGCTTTATTCAATTCATGAATCTATGATTTCCGAATCCAAAATTATTGGACCACAGAAATTTAAAAAATGATGTTGGGAATATGACTGTGCAAACAATTTTTACGACCAAAACTCTGGAGCTAGATAGATTTTAAACTTTAGCGCTGATTAACAACAATGTAATATATATTCGAAAATTTAAAAAATCTCTCTCTCTCTCTCTTACAACTCTTGATGAAATTGCGTTGCTGTAAACTAAGACGTTTCATAACGAAACTATCGAATTTTATACATGGCGAAAAACCCATTATTTTAAGTACTGTTTTTGAGTGCCTTGGTTTGAATATATCCTTATGATAAATTTAATTCTTCGTCTGAGCCAGCGAAAATAATGCAGAATTGCCTTTAATTTTGTGTTGTGGTTATTCATATTCGTTGTGCATTAAGCTTGCAATAAAGTACCGAAGTTCAGGGACATAATTAAACATCCGATAGAAATTAGTGTATAGAGAATTTTTAGGGCCAGTAATTACGAACGCAATAGAAATTGACGGAAATGTCACCAGTTCTGAAATTATTTAACGATTCCTTATACATTACCTTATTCTCACATTTCCGCATTCTTATCTGTAGAGGTTATGATCAGAGCCGCGCCCGGCCTACCTACCGCCCGCTTGCAAACATAATTTCACGCCCCTTAAAATGAAATACCAAAACTACACATTCTCTGGTTTGCAGGTAAAAATTATTTTAAAAGACTGAAAAACCAACGTTTTATGAATTCGTCCCCCAGCTTACATTGCTTAAAAACATCGGTAACAATTAATAATACATATTCGGTATGCTGACAGAGTAAACAGCATACGGAATGGTAAATTGGTAATAGTTCACATTACTTTTGAGTAATATTATCAACGCAATGTGTATAACTTAAAATGTTATGATTTGTATAAAGTTTATTTCCAAAACTAAATTGAAAGTTGCTATTAAATCGTATCGTATAGCAACATAAATAACATCGATAAAATCCACTGAACAAATATTCCCTTCTCGTCTTGAGTTATCCCTAAGTTTTCACTCTTTATGTTTGCCAATCTTTAATTGTACATCATAATCTTTCCTAGATTTCGGGTGTATCACACGAACGGCAACAAGTAATGTTGTTGTCACAATAATAATGGTTGGATATGCATCTATTGCCGCCCCCAAGATTCCACCGCCCGGGTGCGATGCACCCCTTGAACCCATAGGACGGTGCGGCTCTGGGTATGATAATGAATGAGATAGGATTAGTGCGAGACGGGTGACTCCCAATTTAAATTTCAACGAACGGAGAGGTTTTGAAACTCGCGAAATCCTGTTAAATGCTGTGCTGAGCTCTTACGTTATTCCAAGATACTCAGATGCTAAGAACCTTAAGAACGTTTCTAATTATGGGCGCAAAAATTCTCCATGAATGTTCTTTTTCATAGTGTAGCAAATGATATCTGTGTGCAGAGCCGCGCCTATGGGTGCATCGCACCCGGGCGGCGGCATTTAATGGGCAGCAACCGAAGCGTAGCTATACATATAAGCGTAGCGCAACCATTACTTTTATTACACCAACATTAGGTGTTGTTTTCTGTGCGATAGACACGACTTGTCAAGTAAATATTATCATGTGAAAGGAAAGATTAAAAAACATTTAGAGGAAATAATTATTGATAACACAAGACAAGAAGGGAATATTTGTTTAATGGATTTAATCGAAGTTTTTTATGTTGCGATACGATTTTTATTGAAAACATTCATATTTAGTTGCGAAAAATAGATTTCATACAATTCATATAATTTTATGTTTTGAGTATTGCTATGATAATGTTACTCGAAAGCAATGAGGGCTATTAAGAATTTACTATTCCGTATACAGACTATTTACTACGTCAGCATACAGGATATGCGTAATTAATTGTACATTAATTGTAATGCGTAATGGCTGTACATACCAATTTCAGTTATGTTTAGGGATGATCATGTTACATTAAGTCATTCTCAGTGAGTTCATCAGTTTCAATTATTTGTAGTTTTGAAGTGCTTTACTTTATTTACTATGATAATTTAATAATGAAAAATATTTTTTAGTTCCACCTCAGAGATCAGAGAAGCATATGAATTTATTCCTGGACTTGGTTACCATAAGTTTCATGAATCAACTGCAGATTTTGTGCATCTAATACATGCAAAAGCAAAAGAGCTAATTTGGAAATAAGGAATTTAGATGAAGAAGCAGCTGTTTTAGCTTAACTACTTTGAAAAAATTATTATTTAATGGTTAGTCATAATCCCAAAAGAAATTTTGAGTTTATATAGGACAATTTTTGTAGAGTTCTAAATGAAATGATGACCGTAATATTTTCTTAACATTCATACTTAATTAAAGATTATTTGATGAATAAATGTTTGATATTTTAATAGAAAAACTCAAAAAGGCTGAGCAGACAACCAAGTGGAGCTGACACATAGTTATGTTTTATTTCAATTTGCTGAAAAACTTGATTACAATTGCAACAGCAATATAGAATTCATTTGTGAGCTTCACCTGTCATATGATTACATTTAATACAACCTCAAATTTTTAGTTCCTACACCTATTTACATTAAATATAATTTTGCCATATGTAGAATGACTTTACAAACCAGAATCCAGAACATAAATATCAAGTTTAAAAACAAAGAACTAGAACACCTAGATGGATATGAATACTTGGGAACTATAATTATTAGTGATGGGAGATACAATGAAGAGATTTTGAACAGAAAGCGAAAGGCAAATGCTATGTACTACCAGTTCAATAAAACTATACTGGGCAAGAAAGAGGTAACTATTAAAACAAAAATGCAGCTCTATCAGTCAGTATTAGTTCCCACTTTACTATATGGAGTAGATAGTCTATCTTGGCAAGATAAATATGCCAGAAAAATCCAAGATAGTGAAATGAAGTACTTGAGAAGAACAATAAATAAAACCTGAAAAGATAAAATATGAAATGAGAGAGTAAGAGAAGAAGTGAAGCAAAGGCCACTAGAGAAAATAATTGAGGAAAGACAGTTAAAATGGTATGGCCATGCTTTACTGGAAACTGGAAGTTAAAATGCAGGGAAAAGGGGAAGAGGTAGACCAAGAATAACCTGGGAAGATGGGATTGAAAAGATTGGAAGCCAAAGATACACCAAGAAAATGAGAAGAATGATGAGAAATCAGGCAGAATGGAAGAAATGGGTGGAGATGACGAACCAAGGCAGCCCCCCCCCCCCCCCCGATGCTGAATGGCAAAAGGGGATGAAGAAGAAGAATTACTTTAATTAACAATCCATCACATTTGAAAGCTATATTTTATTGTAACTTTGTACTCTAGTGCTTCTATTAATAAGATCTACCCAGTGATTCTAATTTATCAATGGTCTTAAGCTATTTGCATAACATATCGTACCTCTGAATCCTTGGAATACCTCAATATATATTAAGTTATTATAGGCTTACAATTGACATGTTCTGGCTTAGGAGGGCCAGATGTATATGATGACAGATAAATTTTTAAAATAAGTTATATCCTGCTTGACAGGGATGTTTACTAGACCCAACTGTTCACTGCTCAGATAGGGTGGCAGCATAACCCAAGGTGACATGAATGCCCCCATCTCCCCTATTAACATAATTATAGTTCTGTGAATTATTGAATTAACTATAAGATGGTAATGAGTTATTTTCTTCTAAAAATATTATATACCTAAATAGATGATGCTGGAATAGCAACATCAAACTAGTTATTGAGACATATATACTTAAATTATCATACCAAGTTAATTAATACTGTGAAATTTGAATAGTAGCCTTTTCTATATCACATAGGGAACTCCATAGGCTTAGATTATTTCCTTGGGTCTTTGCAAGGAGCAAAAAACCAAACATTAAACAATTCAAGTATGCAGATATTCCATCAATATTCTCCCAAACACAATATTCTCCCAGAAAAGTTGATTTGAATTAAGGAATATTTATACCTTAAATATGTAGTTATTGATAAATAAACAGTATATTTTTCTATACTTTAGAGAAATAAATTATGCTAAAAAGATTTACCCACTTCAAGATGCGTCTGAGGTCTTCAAGTACACATTACATTATTCATACTTGTTTTCTTTGATAACAAACACAGAGGTACTAGAGATGGTTGTGGAAGAGAGGGTTTAATTTGAAGTGATTAAACACCGACTGAGGAAATGGGTGGGTCAAATATTGAGAGGAGAGAAATTGCTAAAGAGGGATTCTACCCTGCAACTGAGGGTAGAATACAATTGATGCCATGAAGCCAAAAAGATCAAGGTTAGAATTACATAACATTTATCGGTAACCGACGAATTATAATTGGGAATATTGAAAGATACATCAAGTAAACCATCCTCTTTATACACCCATTTACGTAGATACTGCAACAGAAAAGAAGTATAAAGAGTATACATATCTACTCACACTAATAGCAGACGTAAATCTTGGGGTTTATATTTTTAGTTGGCAACCCTGAATGGGAAAATAGCACAGAGAACATTATAAAAAGCCTGAAAAACATACTAAATAGCGTCCTGATCAATACCGAGCGGAATAGTTTGATTAATTAATTTAATAACGATATGAACGTATGTTCAATGAGACCGTTTCATCGAGGAGAAAGAAATGTTGCAACACCGGCGGTAAGTTTCAGCCCGTTTCAGCCCATGGTAGCAAGTCTCGCAAGTCTAAAACCAATTCAGCTGGAGTGGTCTGCTAAACACATTGCTGAAATTTTTTTGATTAAAAGCTACTCATTTAACTACTGTGCAGATTAAGATGATTTGGGAATTTTTTGATAAGGGTAACTAGATATTTAAATGTGATTTCTTGAAATATTCTACAACCTTTAGAAGCTCAAAATATCTTTTTACGTGATTTGCGGTTACATTGCACCCTAATGTAAAACTGTAATAGTTCCCGAAGCGACAATTCCAAACTTCGAACACGTTATAAATATAGCACCTAAAATTAGTAATAATGTTTGTTTACTCCTCCCACATAAAAGGAGATACCTTAAGGAAATCCGCAGATAGAGTAAACGACAGGGTTCGAAAGTCACTCAGGGAAATTTACCTTTGATGACGAAACATCAGCAGAATGAAGTCACCTTCCATCCTGAAAGTAGAAAGATCTCGGAACAGGAAAACATTCTAATCGTTCCTCCCCCCTTGTTACAAGCATTTCGAAGCCAAAATATCCTCTTTCATCGCATGAATATCCATGGTGGAAAGACAAGTCTCTCCACGATGGATATTCATGCGATAGAAAGACTAGTCTTTCGATCAAGATGAACTTAAAACAATCACCCTTTTTATGAAAACATGGGGTGACTTAGCAAGATAAGATGACCTCAACCTATACCACTTGCGCCAGCTGCTACAACAAATCATGCAATGAAGTTGTTATTAAAAAAACTGAAGTCGATTAAAGATTAAACTCGGATATCTTGTTGCAAGAAGATGGACGCCTCAATCTATATTTGTTGAATCACGGCGGTCAACATGATTCGAATTGAAGCATATTGTGCAAGATTCAATGTTTCTTTGGCTTTATCTGTTATTTCTAAGGTTTTTATCATGAATACTGTTGTCGCACTTTAGAGGAAAACAATAAAAAATATGCATGCCTTCAGCATGTAGTGAGAAAATATTTATTTGATTTGCAATAAGTAATTTTATAGATGAGTTATGCATTCTTTCTGCAAATTTCTGAGAGAATAAGCGTCCGTTTTAAGAACCAAAGGAAGAGCAAATAAAAAAATAACAAATTAAATAAAACCTTTACCTATATATATTTATAACTTAAGGCAACTTCATAATTTATATTTCATAGCAATATAACAAACCCAGTATATTCTGTGGTAAGTTATCAAAAATTTATTCGATGATGTATTATGTACAGATATTATAGTACAAACCGTGAAATCGAAAACATTGGTACAAAGGAAGTGCAAGCATAAAGGCAAAGTGTAGAATTAAAAGTAATGGCAAGTTGATTTACTTATTCTTTTGTATGTAAACCAATCTTTTATTAAGACTGGACACATTAGTATTGGCTAGTGTTTTTTCCAAGTTCTGTCCCATTGGTGGAAATCTGGCACAATAACTGTTACCAGATCACAACACTATATGTGTCTACAATCTACAGCAAAGATGGAAAGCTACAAGTGCCCATTGTCGAACCAACATAAAAGCTTTGACAAGTTCAATCAGTGTGCTCTGGCAAATGTCCATCATCAATAACACCATGTGTCTGGATTTTAACTACCCAAAATAGGGCCACATCATCAGTACATGTCTGGCAATAGTAAAGGCTTTCAATTTGCAGTTATAAACACTGTAATTATCAGATTTCATTGTATCGTTGTTTTATTTTATGTACATTTGTCTGTGTATATACATAATTATATATTTATTCTCTTTCATATAAACAACTAAAGATACAAATTGGTTGCGCAGCCCATCACACATCACACCTTATATAAGCAGTCAATTTTTATTGAGAAACTAAATGCATTCTTCTGTTTCTTCTTCTTTTTCTTGTAGAATATTTGTTGCAAGAAAAGACAAGATTGCTAGAGCCATTTTTTATGGATGTTGACAAATTTCCTGGAAGAAATGTTTCAATTTAAAGCTTTTTGCACCAAGCTCTACCATATGCCACAAAAGGGGTATAAAATGCACAGACCTATCGAAAAGTTAACAAAATGCCTCATGATGCAGGCACGCAGACCAGCTCCAACAAAGGATAAACCAGGCGCCAACAACTCCCCAAACACCATGACCGCACACACCTCTTGCAGCCAAAGCAGGGCTTCCAAAACTAATCCATTCAAAGCCTCCAACAACATGGTGTAATGATTATCATGCTATAACACTGTTAAAATTCTTCAATTTTGCAATTAGGTGAGAATTTCCGCAGGGGAGGTAATACGTAAATTATCTACAATATTTTCTTCATTCCATAGCATTCTCAAGTCATTCATCCCACATTCTGTACATCTAGTCACTGTTTAGAAACAGTGTTAGTCACAGAAAAAGAAAATATAGATGCTACAGTTATGTAAGCTCAAAAAGCATCCATGAACCTCTTATAATTCAAGTCAACTTTGCAACAGTCAAATCACAGGCATTAGATAGTTAGCTTTATATATAATTTTTTTGTAAGTTTATGTATATTTCCTTGGGACATAAAAGCCAGTAATCCAGAGGGTAATATAATATTCTTTATTTTGAGCAACAACTTTTAAAGCCCATGCCATAAAACAAATCATGGCATTCAGTGTTCTTAAGAGCATATAACCAGTTTGTGCACCAGTATTTACAGGTTTAAAGTGAACATGTCTGTATGTGCCAGTGGATTTTTATTTATGTCTTTTGTTTGGTGGTAATGTAATGATACAAATGAGTGCATGTTTAATGTGTTTGAATGTGAATGTGTTGAATGAGAGATGATATTTTTTTAAATGTGTTCATATGGAAATGAGTATTTTTTAATATTTATGTGCTGGTATGCATGCCATTTTGATGAATAACCTGATCTTCACAAAGATTTCTTGGCATAAATGCATGATTATTTGTCATTTTATCAATAAAATTCAATGCAGTATACACAGACATGCATCTTAGTAATTGTAGCAAAGGGAGAAGTCCAATACCTGCACATAATGCCTGATGAATGTGGTTTAAGGAACCAGATTTAGTTGGACTTATTGAAATATTACTACTTTTTGCTGGAAAACAAGCAATCACAATTTTATCGTCGTCCTTCTCGTGGTCCACTTTGTGATTACAACTACTTGTGAAAGCTGTGACACAAAGGATTACTTTCATTTAAGCCAAAATTGTTATGATTTTTATAAATGCATAAGTTTTTAAAAGTTTAAAACAATAATAATTTGAATTTTCATCACCACAGGCCTTTTTTAATTCCACTTTTGATGGAGTTAAAAAAATCCCTAAGTAATGTTGAGATGTAATTAACAACTTGTTACAGAGGTTCAAATCCCTTCCCAAATATAACGGCATCCTCACTGAAGAGACAAGATTCCTGTGCAATACAGATACTCAACAGAATGTTGGAGATTACCCAGCTATGGCATGACTGGTGGAGGGTTGACGGCTATTGGGCATCCCTGATCACCACTATCCCACCGCACAAATTTCAGCGCTTTCAATCAACTTTCTCTCCCTCTCTTTCTCTCTCACACTTGCATCAATTTCCTAGCAATCTGAAGATGCACATCTCACACCTGGTTTTCCCCCACTCCCATTTTGAAACTTTTGACCTGGTCTTGTTCTAAAGGGAGGGATGCCAAAACTAGGCACAGTGTGATAAAGTTGAATTTCTTTAGAAACCTCTTTGTGTGCTCTAAGGACACAAGATTACATATCTTAACAGTTGAGCTTATATATTTTTCCCCTCAGCTGAATTTCACCACAGGATTAAATTTTTTTGTTGGCTTTCTGTTCACTGGGCACATATATTCCAGGATTGGATTCAACAAATACAAACATACCAATGGTCTTCTTACTGGAAAGCAAACAATTTAACAACTTAACATCTGATTAAAGGGAACTAGAAAAAGAGGATTAACATTAAGGAGTATGACTTTGATCGTGGATATCCATTGACTGAGTTGGGCTCTACGAATTACAAGGGGGAAGATAGGAACGAAGAGCTCAACAAGTACAAGGATATCACACAAGCAAGCATCAGATCATCCTTTTCATTCATATGAGAATCCAAATTCAAGCAGTACATAGGAGTAATGGAGGCAGAAATGGACATCACAAAGTAATGACTTTATACCAGGCATGAAAATATCTGAGTAAAAACTTCATTAACATTGTTTTCTTCAACAAACAAGCAATATGGATGAAAGACAAGAACAGTTATGTAAAACCTCTACTAAGCATTATTTTTCAAATATCAACCCAATAATCATTATATGTACAGAAATTACTCCCCAAACTAAGCCACACCTAATCCATGAGAGATCATTTATTCTCTTTACAATGAAGCAAAATCTTTATTGTTTTTTAAAAAGTACACCTTTAAATGAGTCGATAAAAATTCAACAAACAAAAAGAATTGATACAAAAATACTATGAAAAATGTATCCATCTTGATTTGATGTGCCTTAGTTGAATATTTCAAACTGAAGGGTGATTCATATCCTGAGGATAGCTAAGATAAGAGTTCTTGGTGGGCTTTTGATCCACTCTTAATGGATATCAACAACAATATATTAAAAACCTTAAAATATATTTCAGGAGTACATAACCTGTACGTTTGTAAAAAATTGCATTAACATACCTAAAAAAAGCTTCTCAATTAATGTATTGTGCATATTATAGTTGTGCTGTTGATGAAGTGGAAGCAGAACTGTTACATTAATTTGGCAGTTAGATGAAAATGAAAAATAAATTGATTCAAGGGAAACAAATATTATTTTTTAGAACTCTATACTTCAGCTTTCCCCAGACAAGCAGTGGATAATTAGGATATAGCCAACTCAATCATTGCATTCTTTCACATGATTTTGCGTATGTACAGAATACAAAGACATTTCTCATTAAAGAAATGGTGTAGAAAAATAACAAGTGAAAAACCATCACAAGAGCATGAACAGAACAACATATGTATGTTACATTATTTTGTCACTCCCAAAAACTAGTAACATGCATTTGTTACTTCAGATGCCTCTTTGAGCCAAGTTTAATAGTCATTTCGTCAAAGCAAGAGGCCCAACGATATCAGCAAAATTAATATAAAAAATAACTGATGTGGCAAATTCATCCCGTTTCACATTAACAGAGAATTTGTGATAATGGCAGAGAACAGGATGAATGATCCCTTGAAAAGCACTTAACTTCCCTCAATCAAACACATGTTAGCGTAATGATCAGTGGGTACCTTACCCTTCCCTCACACTTGTTAAAACTCCATTATTTGGATATTTTTGGGAATGGACCGAAAAGAGTGGCAAAGATCACTCCTATCTCACTACCCAGTGTGTTTTTTAGGGAACACCACTCCCCATCTCCTCACCTGCCTCCACTTTGCTCTGTCAACAGCTATGTTAATACAGCTCCCCTTTTCCTCAACCTTTCTTCATCCACATTGCGCATGTGGATGAAAACTTTTCACTTTTTTCTCTCCTCACCTAATAAGTGATCCACTTCGTTATGGCAGTAGCACCCCTGAGAGCCTGAAAAAATCAATACCCCACATCTCCCACCACCAGTTTAAATATTTGGTCATATCCCCATCACCCACAGAAAAAACATGTTTCTTACATATTAAATATTTTTCTTGAGCGTCAAACGTTCGCTCCTTGGGTGAGAGCGACCTGCCTAGTTTGCACAGGGAGGCCAGAGTTGCTCTCAGAGGGGAGTTGGCAGTGGGGATCAC
This sequence comes from Ladona fulva, assembly GCA_000376725.2. Lineage (NCBI taxonomy): Eukaryota > Metazoa > Arthropoda > Insecta > Odonata > Libellulidae > Ladona > Ladona fulva. The sequence goes on along the minus strand of KZ308135.1, from coordinate 1,982,763 downwards.
AATAATGGTGCGTGGTGCATTGTGTTGGGAGGCAGGGGTTCATCAGGGGCACAACGGGTGAAGGGAGCTGGGACTGCTGCTGCGGCTGCTGCTATTGCTGCTGCTGGTGCTGTAAGTGAGCCGCGGCAATAATGGCGGGCACTGCCGGCGACGGAAGAGGCAAGCTGGAGGTGGGGCGGTGCTCCCCGCACATCAGACATCAGCTGAGCGCGAAGTTAGGCTGGGTGAGCGGGAGTGAATCACTACACGGTGGCCATTTTTTGTGACAAAACCATCACTCTCTATGAGGACGGCAGTCTGCTGCTGTTGCTGCTGCCCAGAACTTCTATTTCCTGGGGTACTGCCACCGCGAGCGCCATCTTCTTCCTCTCCATCCTCCTCTTGGATGTCTCCTGAGGTGACCCTTGATGGACCTCCTCCTCCACCACTTCTTATGCTGCCACCACCACTGCCACCGCCTCCACTGGCTCCATCACTAGACTGGAGACCACGCTCCCGAAGACTCTTGTGCTTCCGCCACGCATTTTGAATAAGGCGAGCACAATACTCTTCTCTCTGTCGCCAGAGAGTAGACGAGACTGGCTCGTAGCCTACCTCGTCGGGACGGGCCTGGACCTCACCCAATTCGGCAGATTCCTCGATAGGATTACCCTTTCGAGCAAAGAAGTCTTTTGTAAGAGCATCTAGGATGTCCACACAGAACATGAGGTCTCCCTTGCATATAGGAATGTCCATTGACACAATCTTGTACTTGTTTGGCTTGTGAATTTGAAGAGGAGGTTCAAGAACATCCAAAAAGTCTGATAGTTGATCGTAGCGAATGTACTGCGTACCATCAGGATCAAATTGTTGCCATATTTCATAATACATGTCGTAGTCATCATCAGTCAAACCTTCTTGCACATCCTCTGTTGCCTGTGAATAGTTCTCCAAAATGACAGCAATATACATGTTGATGACTATAAGAAAGCTTATGACCAGGTAAGATAAGAGGAAGGTGATTCCAATCGTACTTGAACCACAGTTCCCTGGAAAACCCATCTCATTATCAGGTGGATCACAGTCTTCCTCATTAATTATACCATCAAGTACTCCATCCCAGCCAGCTGAGGTGGACATCTGAAAGAGCAAGATCATGGACTGGCCAAAAGTTTTGAAATTGTAAACATCATCCAATCCACTTTTATCCTTCACATGCATAAAGAAGGACATTCCAAAGATGGCAAATATGAACATGACCAGGAAAAGCAGCAAGCAAATATTGAAGAGAGCTGGTAAGGACATAGCAAGTGCAAATAGAAGAGTCCTAATGCCCTTAGCTCCCTTCACCAATCTTAAGACTCGCCCCACTTTTGCTACCCTTACTACTCGGAGCAGTGTTGGGGATACAAAATACTTCTCTATCAAATCACTCAACACCAACCCTGTGAAAGTAAAAAGAACTGGATTAGTTTTTGTCATTGAGATATGTGTTCATTCTTAAGTAACATAAACAACATTTTTGTAGCCAAATATTCAAGGGATATTAATACCCATGACAAATTATACTCATTCAAATAGCCACTCACCTAAGATTGACAAAATCACCACTACAAAGTCAAATAGGTTCCATGGTTCTTTGAAATAATGATAACGAAGAGCAAATATTTTCATTAAGCATTCACTGCTGAATATAACAATGAATATCATATTGAGATAATCTAAAACTGTGCTAAAGGTTTCCGTTTGTTGATAGTGATCCAAGGTCATAGTGAGCATGTTGAAGCCAATAAACAGCATGATGATCATATCAAACTTCTTGTTTGTAACAATTTCAAATACAATAGCTTGAGGTTTCCACTAATAGGGAAAAATTAACATTAATTAGTTAAAGTTTTTTGANGAAAATGCATTTTAATCCAGCTATTTTTATTTTGAAATGTAAGCAGACATGCAAAGAAAATCAGTATCAGAAAATTTAAAGACATGGTGAATATGACACAATTCTCAATTTTTTTCTAATGAGCAAGTGTGTTATAACTGATGCAAGTCTCATCATAGGGAAAAATTAACATTAATTAGTTAAAGTTTTTTGAAATGAGAAATATTTTCTAAATGATTTAGGAAAAGTTGCTCACCCTAGGTCTTGGTATAGCTTTGAGAGGTTTTTTGGATCCCATTTTCTTCATAGCATTGTAGTATTTCTTCTGATCCTCAGTCATGAACATTTCCAGAGATCCTCCTGCGTATAATCAAAAACAATTCTGATTTACAACCCTTTTTAACAAACAATAAAACAATTAGTGTCATGAGGAAAATACTTATCTTTTTCTTTTGCTCATTAAAATTGTCAATGATTACTCCTATAAACAGGTTCAAGGTGAAGAAAGAACCAAAAATAATGAAGAATACAAAGTACAGATACATGTAGATGTTTGTTTCTCTTATCGGTTGCTTCCCAACCTGTTAGAAGTAGAAAAATTTATATTAGATTTTTGATGGATTTAAATGGTATCACTTAAACAGATAACATACATACCTCTCTAGAATCTATGGCATCATTCATTATTTGTATCCATCCTTTGAAAGTGGCCACTTGAAAGAGAGACAGGTATGCCTTCCCTACATGATCGAAGTTCATAGGTGAGTTTTCCCAAGTATAGTTTTCTGCTACGCAAGCATTAAAATCAGCTATGATTTCATGACTGAGTGTGCTTTTGTTTGAGTCAACACACTGTAAAACAAGAGAATCATGATTAATTTTTGCACAAGAGAGAAGCATCATCATTATTTCATACAAATGAATGACATACTTTCATAAATATATAGAGATCATTAGTATTATAGGATACTTTAGGGAAATTTAAAGGTATGCTTGATTTTAAAATTAAAATAATATTATGAAATCTTCAAAATAGTTATCTCGAAAATGCAATAATATAAAAATATACATATATTATAACACACGTTTGATTAGAAAAATACCCACTTTTTAGAACTGATTTTTGTGCTTGTTTATTCACCAGTGAAATTCCCTCAGCATATCATGACATAATATCATTCTAACAAGATACTAATATATTTCAGCATTAATACTACATAATTTAATTTAAGTGACAGCAAACAAATTGGCAAATGACAAATGCAAAATCTTCCATCATCTAATCTTTACTATTTAAACAGAATAGATTGAATGTACTGATGCCTGAAAACAGTTTTTTCAATGTATGGTCTTATTTTTCATTCTGTTACCAAATTCTGTCAACAAATCACATCCATTAGGAAGTTACAAAGTACTTCTACTATGAAATATTGAATTTGTAAGACTCTTAGTTCTCTGAAAACAGCACATTGAAATTGCAATTTCTTTGTCAGAATAAAAAAAAACACCTTGTCACAATACTAACATTTGAGATTTGACCAAAATTAAAATTTTGCTCAACATCCATGAAAAAATTCTGGGTCCAGATTCTTCAGTTTGTTAATTACATTTTTTTTAAATTGTTGATGAAAATAATTCATTCCATAAATTAAAGAAGTATGTTTAATCAAGTATCCATTACAGGATGATCATAAACCTAGCATGTTAACTTTCAATGTTTATTTGATTAAAATGCTTTGTTAGATATAATAACAAATCTCAATATTCTAGGTTGTTGTAAATTTCAAAAATATCTCAATAAATTGGACAATTTCATCATGTTATGTTGGTAGCAATTACCTTGAAATATTTCCCTGCAAAAAGCTGGACTCCCATGATAGCAAAAATCAACCAAAATATAAGGCAGACGAGCAGTACATTGAAAATGCTGGGAATGGCTTGGACCAGAGCATTCACTACAACCTATAAGAAAGGAAAGATATTAGTGAGACATTTATGAGGGATTTTAGAATCACTGATATATAATTTATATCATCTTTGCAGTCTGCATTTTTAAACATGCAGAAAGATGAAGGCCATGCACTTCCGTCGACTTTATCCTCTCATTTTGTTATCTTAAATTCTTTCTATTACCGATTTCACAAACAGATCCATGCAAATTCTAAGACCATTCCCTAAAAAATATATATTTATTTTGCCACTAACTCTAATAATTTTTTCCATGAAAATCTCAAAATTTGGCCGTGAAAGAGCAAAAAAAGCTAGCAAGTGGTAGCACATGATCATTTAAAGCTGCTATGCTAAAAGTAGCATCAGTAAGAGAATCATGTGATTCGATAATGTAATTCCTTTGGCTCCTATTTTATACCCAAAAAAATTGAGAAAGATAAGAATAACCTTGACTGAGAAAATTGGAATGTAAACTTAGTCTTGGGTTACTGAGGAATTAATTGAATTGCAAAGGAATTTCTATAATCATTAGTCCATTAATTGGCTTGGATTATTAAGCTTATTAGAGAAAAGTGTAATTTTAATACACAAAAAATATAATGAAAGGTTAAAATTATAGGCGATATGCAAAAATCATTATCAGAAAATGAGATTTTGATTTGATTGAATTATCTAGGTGTAAATTAACAGAAATATAAACCATTTTACACCATTTATGCATTAGATAATAAGTAATGAATGATGGAGAACTATGAATGAAATGGAATACAATTATTTATCTCGCCAAATTAAGGACAACAGAGTGCATTTGTATTTTGTACTCGGTAAAACTGTCAGTAAAATGAGTCCATAAATACTCTAAAACCAAAATTTCAAATATTGATAACTTTCACTTATTGATTTCCAGCAGTTCTCACTAAACTGCATCATTAAAATGATAAACACTTAAAACTCATTGCATCGTTAGTTAAAATTTTGAGTGAAAATGCATTTTAATCCAGCTATTTTTATTTTGAAATGTAAGCAGACATGCAAAGAAAATCAGTATCAGAAAATTTAAAGACATGGTGAATATGACACAATTCTCAATTTTTTTCTAATGAGCAAGTGTGTTATAACTGATGCAAGTCTCATCATGAGAACTTAAATTATTTCAAAAATTATAAAAAATCAGGAGTAATTTTTAATGATTACATTAACTAATTAGAAAATGTATGGTTATTTTGTCAGCATTTTATAGCTTATAATGTGATTTCTGATGGAAATATACTTACTCATAATACCTTACCGATTTTACTTACTAGCTTTAAATATGAGCTAACATTTCTAGGAACCCCCTTGCTGAAGTTCTTATCTAGACTTTCATCACTGCTTAAGGCTGTCAGTAACAAATAACACACACATTTACATTGATAACAAAATAAATTGAGGGAATATTGGGTTATATGATGCAAGCTTAACATTTCAGAATAGAGAAAAAGCCAGGAAAAACAGATTAACAGGAGTTTTCTTTACTGGTTACAACATGTAAGTAGCTGATGCTTTAGAGTAATCACAGAACACACTTGCTACAGAGTGACTATGAGGAATGATGGAAATTTGTTACACTACATACATTTCACTAACATTCATGCTAGTAATAAGTTACACATAAGCAATAGGTTGCAACAAGAAACTGGAAGGTAAAGCTAAGGTATACCAAGAAAAGATGTATAGCATGAAAAACTAAAGGATCAGATTAGTGAAGGACAAGGGAAAGCATGCGAGGAGACACAATCGCAGCTTTACTATTTCTGAAGAATTCTAATCCCAAAGTCTCAAGGTTGCCTTACAAGGAGATTAGCCTCAAAAGGTAACAAGGACTCCAGGAGGTAATCAGATTCAAAGCGTGTAGATATAATTTACTTTAAACCTATTAAATCTATTATGTTCGAGTTAGTGCAGTAGCAATGCTGATGTAAATAGGTTTATAAGAACTTCCTAATTGCTCAAAATTTCAACAAGCTTGAAAAGTTAAACAAATGTTGCAATCATAATAATCAATGGATGTTGTGATTTAAATCCAGCCTTTTCATTTCAAGTGGATGTGAAAGATTTAGCCCTAGGATGCAATTATGGACTTTGGAAGAGTACCTATTTGCTGTAAAAAGTTAAAATGATAAGCATATGAAGAGAACAAAATCAAATGCTTGCCTCAAGAATGATGTCTTACAAGAGCAAACTTTATTGTGTTAATTCCTGATCTCCTTTGAATTAACCTAACAATAATATAGAGAGAAAGATCTTTCATAAAGAAATATTTTACTTTTAATATTCAAGCTATTTAACTTAAAAATGATGAAAATCCCTGAACTAGTAATGAACAATGACAGAATGAATCAAACCATCTCACATGTACTTTCATAATTTCCATAGCAGTTACTTTTCATTGAATTTTTGTCTTCCATGCATCCAAGGGTTAAAGTGAAAAAAATACTTTTCCAAGACTACATAAGTAGTGATAAGAAATAAGCATGCTGACTCGAGCTTTGCCTTTGGTACGCATTGTATTCTAAGAATGGGGCAGGGAATTTCTTTCCTCATGAAATGCTAAAAGCACGCCCTTTATGGACGAGCCAATCGCTCGGCTCCTCCAAGGCACCCCGAGACTGGGTACATACCCTCATCCCCTGCATTCTAGACATAGCCCTAAGAGGCCTAAGGGCTCTGAGAGTCCTCATTGTTTTGAAGGCTTGAATGCCTCCTGCCCCCACCAAGGATGCTACGAAGTTTATGAGGGACACCTGGAGTAAAGATGAAGTTAAGACAGAATGAAGGAAGCACGTCAGTGGGCCACAACACTACACAATGGTAGGAACCTACTAAGGACATCATCACCACATTATGCAGTCATTGAAAAAGTCATAACCTGCATATGTTTTCAGAGAAATTTTTGAAAATTTAAAAAATACTTTCGATGATAGCCATCAGCTTAGGTAACTGTGGCAACTGAAAGATCTCAGTAGTTAGATCTTGTATCAGATACGTGAATTTCTGCATGATGATGGTGATGAGCAAACCTTTGGTCTAATGAGAGCCTCAGGGTTTGCGGAGGAATCTAACCTCCTATCCTTTCTTTTCCCACCCTACAGAGTTGTACCGATGAGACACCAAACAATTAACAGCATTCGAGGGAAATCTCTCCCCAGGCTCCTGAAATAAACACACAAAGCTTTTGGATAGGGCCACAGTGAGCACGACAACAAACCATGATGGGCATGGCTAAGTAAGAAAAAAAAAGACCAAGCGGGCAATAATAGGACAGTATGAAAGAGAGAGAGAGTAAGAAAGAGGGACACAATAATAGGGGACAGGTTGAGGAAGTATATTGGTATCATATGGGATCGACACACCCGTTGCAGCTGTTTCTTTCTCCCATTCCTTCCCATCAGACGGCTGTACTTACTCTCATGCCTTCCCAGCGCGAGACAGCCCTGAGGGGTCTTAGTGCTCGGAGAGTTCGCATGGAACGGAATGCAGGTATATCGGCTGCGCCGGCCCATATGGCCGCAAGGTTAATCAGAGACAGCTACGTGATATCAGGAGGGAAATTCATTAATTATAACCTTGATTAAAGATGGAGAAGAACTTAAATAAAATTCCTGGTTGGTTAGAAAACAAGTTTTTTGAGCTTTGCTACAGAAAATTTGAAAGACTTATGAATCATCATGATTACTAAAGTGATGGAAAGAATTCTGTCTGCTTATAAAAGAAAATTGTTATAGAATCCAATATGAATTAATGGATATTTAATTCATTGATAAAGATATAAATATATGTATCAACAATTTTTGGTTAAAATGAATTAAGTCATCTCACAAAAGCTTCCTCTTTAATCATAGATTGTGGCTCACAAAAATTATGAATGATTTGGTTTCAAATGGAGTGGCCCTTGATGGTGCTATTTCTGGAAAAGAGATCTGCTAAATCATTATCAATTAATAATTTCATTGAATTATCCAAAATTTATAGATTTATTAACATGAAAATGACCATAATGACTACTAATATCATGATAATGATCTATCTGAACTTGACTTGGCTTACAAAAAAGTTTTTGTTTGTGATTGGAGAAAGTTGCCTCTATGTTTTCAAATTAAATATGGCATCCAAATAATTTCTTGACTATGAGTTATCTTCAGAATATTTAATTTAACATAAAAACAATTCTTACATAATAGGTGAACAAACTGTTTGACATGTGAACTTTATTTAGTACAGAAATTTTACAATTATTTTTCTGTATTCAATGTCCAGAAAATCAAAGAGAGAAACAAGGAAAGACAGAAACCCGTCACAAACATTAATTCACAATATTGTCTCTGAGTCTGAATCTATAGTAGCTATAAGCTACAAGATGTATCAACAATCAAGGATGGTGTATAATGGAGGTTATCAAAATAATGCAGTGCTAAGAGCAATACTCCTAGAGTCAATAAAGAATAAAAGAATTAAAATGATAAAATGGGTTATTATTACAAAATAACTGAATCTCCTTTTGGTGGTAAGAAGTAAAAGTCAGTAGAGTTTACATATTCAATAAAATAACAGCTCTACTTGCTAAGTGGTTGACTTATGGCAAGAGATAAAATAATTTCTATTCTACATAAGGAAAAAGATTCTGCTGCATCTTGACATCTGCAATCTGAGTTGATGAAAACAAGGAGAATGTCGCTTTCAAGTTAATAGAGAATATTTTAATTAATAATGGTTGACAGACAACTAAAATTCTACTGATTTTGAAACTTATAAATATGGGGAACTAAATTTTAACATTCTTCTAAGTATAGATTTATGGACTTTGTTCATTGTCTGCAGTTTAAATGGTACAAACATTCACCTTAAGACATTTATTTTGTATGAATGCATCTTCCCTACTATGTACTGCACTACAAAACAATGAGCATAATCCAACATCCATTTACTACTTAAATGCATTGCTACCATAAACAGGAATCTACTACGCCTGGTTGAAAATGACTAAGTGCTGATTTTATCTAAGCTAAATATAAGATAGAAAATGAAAAATTATCCCCTAAATCTAAAAGGATTCAACATTATTGTTATGTTTATAACGAGGAACTACATAAAATAGTCAAATTATGCTAAGAAGAATCTCTACTGGTTGTTCATTTGACAATAGTAGGAATAAACATATCAATCAATTATGAAGCAACTCTATCCAAATCTAACTTCAAAATAAAGACTAGTAATAAATTGAAGACAATTTTCTTCCCATATTATAAACTTTGGCAGATTTTTTCACGATTGAAGTGTATCAATAACTATTAATGTTTTCTACAATCATTTTGACCATTATTTGACTTGAGGCTTTACAAGATGTCTATTGTATCTCATATTCTGTAAAATATATTAGAATCTATGCATTTCATATTTAATAAAATGTAACTCAAATGATGTTATTGTCATTAGCAATCAGTATCTTCAGTTATTTTAAAAAGGCAAATTGTCTACTTGAATGATTATATACATGAATTTGAAATACTAATGGATAGATGTATAAAAGAAAGGGAATCTAACTTACCATAACAATTATGAAATCCAGCCAGCACCATGCATTTGTAAAATACTTCTTGAACCCTAGAGCTAACCATTTGATTAACATCTCCAGGAAGAAAATCACAGTGAATATTCTGTCCATGTAATAGAGGATATCTTGTAAAATTGGACGATGTTGCAGATGGACATCCTCTAAGGCCTGTAATGAGGAAAATAAATTTATGACAATTCACTCTAAACCCAAAAATAAAACAATAAAATATCATAAAAATAAATAAATAATATTTTTTTAATCATCTAATTATCTTTAAAATTTTCCTGTATTTTTTTTTTCACAAATAAAATCAACAGAAAAAAGTAAAATTTAATTCAAAATTTAGCAATGGAATGTCACAATAACAAGCGAAATATCATTTGAAATGGGTAAGTTTTACTTTCATTCTAAAATAGCTCATAATTTAGAGGTAGTTTTAAATAGCATCTGTTAAAAATTAAAAAGATTAATTGAAAGTCAAGGAGTGGGACAGCTTAATTTCAGTAAATACTTGCCAATGCCAAACTACTGAGAAGAATCATTGTGATGACAGCAGTTTCAAAGTATTTGTTCTCAATAAGCTGGAATGTTTTAAGTCGAAGGTTAGCCCATCCTTGCCAGAAAGGTGCATTATCATCTCCAGCCAAGAAAGGAAATCGTTTGTAACAGTGATCTGGACAGCACTCAGCTGGAGTGTCTTCATTCTCTCCCTCTATAATGATGTCACCACCTTCTATTGGAATACCATCAACATCATCTTCTCCTTCATTTTCTTCCTCTCCATCTTCAAGTTCTGCAAGGTAATGCGATTATTAGATAGACTTTTATTATTTACATATATTTCAGCTTATTCATGTAGAATTGTGTGAAAATGCCCCATCTTTGCTAAGAAGAGATGTTAGGTGTGGTGGGAATCCCAAACTTAGTCATTAAACCAATGCTTGGTTTCTTCACCACCTCGAGGCAATCATGTTAAGCATGTTCCTATGTTCAACCATATTGTTTCAAGTCAGTGGTTCAGTGAGGGGGGGATCAGGGTTAAACCCTCTCCCAAGAGGGTTAAATTTTTTAGAAAGATATCACAATCTAGTTCCCCATTCTTGGAAAGATCATTTATTTTTCTACATAGCCATGTAAATATCCTCATTTTCTATTCAGTTAATGAAGGGAATTTTTTAAACATCTCTTGTAAGATGTATGTAATGTGCATGATTATGAAACCAGCCCCTGTAATGTAGGCATTTTTAAATTATCTAAGCTGTCTCGAACTCCCGTCTATAGATATATCGTGGCTGTACTACCTTTTCAGCTGGATCTTTAATATTCATGCCCAGTGTCTCCATCAATGCTAAAACAATAAGGCAGAGGAACTGCACTAAAATTACTAGATTTCATACAGTAAAATTGTAAACAAATATTTAGTGTCAGTGTCTTAGAATGTAACCCACAAATGAGTCAATGACAACAAGAAGATGAGGACACAGGAAATATTACTAAAGGAATATGAAAAAAAAGATACGATTTCAGGCTAAAGAAAGATAAACCTTAAAAATCCATTATACTCATAAGAAAAAAAATTAATCAAATGAAAAATCAAATCCAAATTATATTCATGTCATGATACAAGAAAATAATTATTTCAGCCACTGCATCACTAAGAATGATTGATAACAAATCATTAATAACTGTAAATTTAAGGTTATGAATTGAGTAAGCTCTTTCATTAAAAATTGTTATTAAAGGTAAGTTTTCATGATATTCTTCAAAAGAGAAAAAATATTTGAGAATAAAATATCTAAGTGATGCAAGATACAAAGTAACAAAACATTCATATTATAGTTTGACTAGCTTCATGAATAAAGTATATGGATAACTTACCTCAATGTATCAATTACATGGAATGGATACTTGGAGAATAACACTACGATGAAGGGTAAGTGAACTATCATATATTCAGTAAGACTTTTTGATATAATTAATGAGAATACCATGAGTTATATTCACAATTAAAACCTGTTCTCTTAAAGTTCAGAGATGTTATTGTAGTTACTAGGAGTTTTACCAGAATTTAAACTATAAAGGGTTCTCTAATTGGGTACAAGTTTTTTTTTTATTGATCAAGACATTGAGATACAGAGTTGGTTTAAACTCTTGAAGGATGTAGAGCAAAATTTAGTTTTGCTGCCCCTGATATGAATCTAAGACTATATAAGTAATTCTGATAGATTCTGAAAATAGATGTTGGTGAATTTAGGAAATCAATACTTGTATAAAGTTTATACAATAACATGAGAATAAAATGATAAAAATATAATATTTCATTACTAAATGTAGGACTCCCAGAGAGCCAAGTAGGTAATGCATTTGCTTTTGGTGAAAGAGGTCCTGGGTTTGCTTTCTAGTGGGGCCCCTGAGCAGTATACCCTTCTTTAAAAATACTACCTTCCACTCAGTGTTTGAAGAGAACTCTCTGAATGATAACAGTCAATCACAGAAAGCAATGTAATTGACCAATTCTAAAACAGCAGAGGGACAGGCGAGACTATAGAAAACAGACAAAAAAGGCTCCTAGTATCTTTGACCTGAACTTGTCTAATGGAATCCAGGAGAAAATGTTGACTAATTAAATTCAACATAACAATAAGAACCTGAAATCTCAAATATAATCACCTTGTAATCAACGCCATGGAAATCTCTGATCCAATTATAAAGTTTTATTGAAAACTTTTCCTTGGACAAGTGGCTTTATAACAATGTAGTACTGTGCAGTAAAAGTATAGCTAATTCTCATAAATTATTAATATGAAACTGAATAGGACATAATCACATTCTATAAAAGCTAAGTTGGTAGTTAGATTTCCTTTAATATAGATCTTAAAAACTATTCACCTTCATCCTGCTCTAAATCTTCTTTGCTGGCATCCCTTTTTTCCTCTCCTTCCATCGTCTCAGCACTACCCTTGTGGCTGTCATCCTTAAAAGGCCTATTGTTATGGCTTCCATAAGATTTATTGCTGAAAGAATTCATGAACAATGTTTTAGACATTTTCTGATAACTTTTCAAAGTACATGTTTCATCAATTATCAATCAAAAGATGTACAATAAAAGTACGTTACATTCTCACAAAATTGACATGATTATCTTTACCTTGTGGCATCATCATCTGGTATCCTTTTCATCAGATCATTCTCAATTCTGTTGTCTGGATGACTTGTGATGGAATTTCCAATGAATTTGGTGTTGTTCATGGCTAACTTTCCTTTCTTTAATTTGTTTTTCAAGTCTCCTTTAAAAGAAATTTACTAGGAGTTACTTTTAAAATTACAGCAACGTAAAAAATAGAGAGCTCTTGGATTCTCTAGAAAACTCAAATTTAGGCCAAATGTTGGATTAAGATTAAATGAATTTGGAAAATTTTTCATTCAAGTTTTCTGGTAGTCAACTATGTGCTTAGGAAAATAAAATTCAGCAAGTCGGAAAACTCTCTGAATCATCTATCACTAATATTGAATGAGATATGAGAGCAATATTCTAATGATTAATTTGCAGTAAAATCAGTTTTTCTAGGAGTACTACTCTTATTTCTATAACAATATCATTTATTATTTTATCTCACATAAAAAATCCTCCTAAAGATTTTTAAAAATTAGAACCATGTAATTCAACTCTAATATTTTGCCTAATTGGTGCTGAATTACAATACTGTCCAATTAAATAGCACTCCAATATCAGATCACTATTTTGATACAAATCTATGTAAAATAGATCACTTTGATGTTCAACCCAGCCCAATCTCCCTAAGAGCACATTCACACAAATAATCTAGCATAAAAACATCTTTATGACTTAGTCTAAGAAACACTAGTGCAGGATATCAAATTGTGAGGCATCACTGTATTCTTTTCAATTATACAGAGAAGATAATTGTATCTCTCAAGAAAATACATTTTTTAGTGGAGATGAATGGTGAATGATATATTCACTTCAATTGTCAAAGTATTTTGGGCAGTGTTATGGCTAAAAGATATTACAATTGATATTCATATCTAAGGCTCACCATGAATGGTGAATTCCATGCCATCACCAATTGCAACCTCATGCTGAGTAAGGTCTTTTGGACTCTTCTTATCCCGAAAAATAATACCATCAGCCAATATTTCTTCTGTGTTTAGATCTAAATCTGGGTCACGTTCATGAGCATCTAGATATAGATTAAAATGTCTAAAATCAGTAGTAATTAACAGTATAAAATAACATCAAAACATCATTATATTAGCAGTATATATTTTAAGGATTCCTTAATTCAATAGATCCAATCAGTTATTTTTGTTAATAATAATAATAATAATGAACAATTATGATTGAGCCAATAAAAAGTTAGAAATGTAAATTGCTTAATCTCTGAAGCAACAGAAAATAATGAAACTATTATGATGAGAAAAACTAAGATAAACATCATATAATCAAAGGATAATTTTCTGAGATTCAAACACTAATTCTTACAATGAAATTATTGAAACAATTGATTTAGTTATCAAGCTACTAGAGAGTGCTAAATTCTAGTAGTGGTTTGGATAGAAAGGGAATAGTATTTCAGATTTGAATAGATAAAGTTTGTGCCCCATACTATCCATGCAATATTGTGAATGAGAGATCATTCCAGTAATAGCTGACATGCTGTAAGATATATTTCTAGAGAGTTCAATTATGTTCTTATTGGTGCAAATCAGATCATTTTAGAAGTTGATTATGTCATTCATAAGCATGCTTATTTTAAGTATATTTATTTAAAAGAATAGAGTGGAATTTACTTTTATCAATTTACCTATTCATTCGTAACAAATATAAATGAGATGATGAGTTATCTCACTATTTTCATAGGGTCAAGGAAAAACTTACTCAGGCAGTGAACATTCCAGCTTAATGTCATGCTAGTGGGAAGTATCTTTAAAATTACAGAGACAGATCTCATATATTCATATTAATGATAAACTCTTTGTTAAAAAATACTGAAAGCCATAACATATACATGATTCATCCATAACTTTTAGGGTTACAAAACTGGTTTTAAAATGCTCTAATAAAAAGTGTCTTTATTGGCAGCCCAGCTTTGAGTAATATTCATATAAGTAAGCAGAAAGATTGATAAAATAAATGACTTGTACAATGTCACAGGTATCATTCTAGAATTTTGTTATCTTATTCAAATTTTATGACAGAAGAGAAACTAAATTATTGGTTGATATCAACTTCACAATACTAATCTCACAAGAAATCAATTATCACAAAAAAGTCACATAATGCAAACTTGACTTTTGATAATTCCTTGTGCTTTTATAATGGACCTTTATACATCAATAAATGAGGTATTACTGGAAATGAATGATATTATCTAGACTGTGAGTTTATAAATAACCCTCATAACCCTTACTATGCTAAAGGAAATTTCAATATCAATTCAGGAGGTTAATGAATGCTAGCAATTCATGTCATTTTATACTTACAAATTTTTTTAATCCTTAGTGCTGCGTAGTTGCAAATTTTTAAAGGCATATTTTTAAGTAAACCTCATTTTAGTTTTATAAACTACTCATAACAATATATTTTGAATGAATGACAAAGGTAACAGGAAAAAATACCTGTATACTTTTGCATTTGCATAGATCAATGGTGGCTAACTTAAAGATGAGAACATAACATCATAATAATTCATTTCACCTGACAGCTAAGCTTCCATTGAGATAACTGTCATCAATTAATACCAAAGTCTTTGGTGTGAATAAAAATGGGCCAAAAATATTAACATGAGATGGATTTTCAAATAAAACAGTTTCTCTAGACTCATAATCTCGTTGAAGATGTATAAATTTGAAAATGAAATAATATGCCAATCCATTTCTATAAAATCATCATTATATTATGAATACTTCCATTATAGAGAGTGATACAACTTTTTGGGTAGTATATAATACGGAAGTAAAATATTACTGAGGGAGGAAATAGAAAATTAAATTAAAGTTTCACATTTGACATTATAAATAAGTTTCTCATGAGTGAAAATTTTGTGTAATGAGAAATGAATGAATGAAGATGAATCTGTATCAGCAGAAAGTTTAATGAAATACTTAAATGAACAAATACTCGCATGCATTTATTAGGGATGTAGTGAAATTTTAGTTTTGAAATTATAAAAAATATTGAGTTATGAAAGTGAGCCCACAAGAAAATTAATACATTTGTTTCATGAAGCTGCAGTAATGAAAATAAGTTTTTAATAATTATTCCCTTGAAAAAATTATCATCACAGACTGTGCATGATACAAATATGATACCATGCGAACCTAATTCATGTCCTCTACATATGGACAAGTGCAGGTTCTTGCAACAAACTAGGGGAAATTTAAGAAGATAGATTTCACGAACAGAAAGTAGCCACAAACAAACATTACTTTTATTAAATGCAATGAGAAAACATGCAATATATCTTTAATCAATTGAGCAGATGATAGAAAGGAATACATTGAATGATGGCAGTTATGAAAGTGAATGCCAATGGAATAACACGAGTGAATACAAACCTAAGGAGATTCCAAGATGTATATATTTCTTCCATATGCTTAGTTAATTGTGCAAATATAAGATTTTCTAAACATTAAGAAACAAATGGCAGACATAAAATAACTTAAGCTCATAATATTATTCAATATTAGCTGTAAATATAAAGATTTCACATATTTATATCTTCAGGACAAATGACGAAAAGTTTGAATTAATTTTCCTTTTCCAAACCCACAAAAACAAGAGATGAAAGGAAGGTACCAGCAATTAAAAGATGACGGTGATAAAATTATGAATGATGATGAATTACACCAACAATCTTGGCCCTATATCATGAATTTGATGAGGACAAAAACTCATGAGGATGCAATCACTATGTGAAAATAAATGAAGAATACTTATGACCAGTCCCTCAAAGACATCACATGCATTCATATACATTGTATTGGAAATTACTTTCTTGGAAATTCTTAAAATTTAGACTTTAGAAAGATATTTATAGTATTTTGGAGGTGAATAATGTAATAAGAACTGAAGCATATTTTTAATAAAATATATACTTTCTTTATTAAAACACCTAAATTGAATTTTGCATGATAACTAAATTTAAAAATTTGTAATTAATTGCATCCATCTGAGTTTTTCTCATTTCAAATCATCAGATTTTTATTTTTCATCTTTCCTAGATGATATCTGTGACTCAGAAAGTAAGTCATTCTAAACATTTCAAGATAAAAGAATCTCATGAGTATATCTCAGATCAGGAAATGAAGGTTGCTCTAAGAACTTAGTAAACCATAAGAAACTTTGAATGTAACTTAAAATCGCCAATTCCATGATAACAATTATTTCAATAACTCTAGTTTGTAATTAAAGCTATTCCACACCTTTAAGTTACTAAAAGATTCTTCCACAGGGAATTCAAAATTAGCTTTAAGTTTACCATCACTTCATAAACAAATAAACTACATGGTCATTCTAATTTAAAACTCAACATAAAGAGAATATAAGCAATAGCTGTGAAATATATTAAATTTATGATTCTATTTCAATCAGAATAGGAAAAAAAATAATCTATGTACTGCACTACAAAACAATGAGCATAATCCAACATCCATTTACTACTTAAATGCATTGCTACCATAAACAGGAATCTACTACGCCTGGTTGAAAATGACTAAGTGCTGATTTTATCTAAGCTAAATATAAGATAGAAAATGAAAAATTATCCCCTAAATCTAAAAGGATTCAACATTATTGTTATGTTTATAACGAGGAACTACATAAAATAGTCAAATTATGCTAAGAAGAATCTCTACTGGTTGTTCATTTGACAATAGTAGGAATAAACATATCAATCAATTATGAAGCAACTCTATCCAAATCTAACTTCAAAATAAAGACTAGTAATAAATTGAAGACAATTTTCTTCCCATATTATAAACTTTGGCAGATTTTTTCACGATTGAAGTGTATCAATAACTATTAATGTTTTCTACAATCATTTTGACCATTATTTGACTTGAGGCTTTACAAGATNAATAAAATAATTGTAAATATATAATTTAAATCACATTCAAGTTTATGTGAAATTAAAGCATATTAAAGAATACTCATTATTATTAATTATTCATATTCATTGCAGATAAATATTTGAGAATGTTAATGCTAAGATTTGAAAATCATCCAGATTTGCCATGATAGACATGAAACTATTTGGCATTAATATGAATTTTAATTTCAAACGTTAACTGACTGTAAATCAATCTAGTATTTGCAATCAAATTCTACAGATTTATTAGGACAAGAAAAGAGAATGGAATGATAAAGTATCAACTTAAATAAAGCTTCAGAATGGTAACAGTAAGAAAATAATGGAAAATTTCAGGAAAATTTGAGGATTATTCCAAAAGGTAGATAGCATTACACTTTCCAAAGATTAATGTGAGACAAAGAAATTCTTTCTGGAGGATTTTTCATCCTGCTCATCCTTTAGATGATTCAAGGTATGACAGATGCAAAATGAGTTTTGGCACACATACCTTCATTAGACTGTCCTGGTAAGCAAAAGTAAACTGGCTTTTAGTTCCATAATTCGAAACTGTGTACTGACAGGGAACCTTAGAAAAAAAAGAGAAATACCGCCTACAAGAACTCTTATAATTGTCATTTATTATAGAAATCATTAAAGATATTAACCCTTCTTTAAACTGTAATTTTGCTGCATGAAATATGTAAAATTTTAATGATAAAAACAGCAATTTTTATATCATTTGACGTTAAAATTAATATGTAATTAGCTAAAAATTTTTGAAAGTTATGCTTTTTCAAATATGACGAATATATTGAAGCTTGAACAATGCTGAACATTCAGGAAGNCAAATGACTTTTGATTTCATGTGAATCTGAAAACTCAATAAATTAGAAAAAAAGTTTTAGATATAACTTCAAATAATTTTAACTTATGACTTCTGATCAAACTATTATTTACATCCTTTAAAAATTTTGCATGACCATGATAAAACAAAATTCAAAATTGAATCACCTACTTCCATGAAAATGGATGAAGAATAAATGTTACATGCAAATTTTATTCCAATGCAAGACTTAATTCATCTAGGGATAACAATAAAAATTTCAGTAAGTATAGCATTTGATGAAATCAACATCAAAATCATTATTAACTCCTTTGTACTTATAGCTAATTTTCATTCCATAAAATGTGTTAATTATGTATGGAAATTTGTTTAAAAAGGTGCATGGTCCAAAAGAGTATATCCAACAGTGAAATAATCAGCAAAATTAGCT
This sequence comes from Ladona fulva, assembly GCA_000376725.2. NCBI lineage: Eukaryota > Metazoa > Arthropoda > Insecta > Odonata > Libellulidae > Ladona > Ladona fulva. The sequence goes on along the minus strand of KZ308135.1, from coordinate 1,963,992 downwards.
TCATGAAAATAATATAAGCAGCAATGATTTTTTGGTGCCGAAATGATATATTAACAAAAATTATAGGAATTATGCTACAAAAGTCTACAAAACTAAAAGCTAAACTAGAGCAACATTCAAAACATGACACACAAGGACAAGCAAACTGATTGGATATAAACCTTCTTTCCAACTGGAGGAGGGTCCCTCACCTGGCGTCTGATCTGAAATCTGATTGGTTAGTTTGGCACGCATCAACTTGGCCAGGGTTAACAAGTTACGCTTAATCCAGTTAATGAAGCGGCCAATTCTATCAAAAGCTTCAGCTATCTTGTTGGTGTCATTATCTGCTGCAGGAGCAGACAAGTTAGAGGAACCAAAATTGCTCAAGAGCAAGGCCAAGAAGAGATTCAGCACCTGGAATAGTGAATGAGCAACAGTGTCAAATGAAATGATGATATACCTATTTTGCATTCTCAACAATAGACAAAAATGATTTGAATTAAGCTTGATAAAAATAAATGACAGAATAGTTAGTAACGCCAGCAATCTTTACTGGAAGCAAAGATAAATCCATCTATGGTTAAATTAAATTTCATTAACATAATAATGCATAAATTCAGCATGAATTTGGAGGTTATATCATTAAAAGCAAAAAAAAATAGTTGATTTCATATTAAACTGCAAAACAGTATGTATTATAATATACATTTTTTCTATTAAAATTCATAAGTTGTACTTGACAAATATGTAAGAATTTCTTTTATTTGGACATCTGTAAAGATGAGTTGAGAATGCTTGATCTACCAGAATCAAAACCTCAGATACTTTATCTGAGTCAGCCAAATGATTCACTTATTTATAGCTCATCAAAATGCTTCGCCATTTCAGTAATCAAATGTAGCCAGTTTTTGTGAATTAGACCTTATATTACTACTGAAAAGCTCCCATTACAGAATGCTGGCACATAAAATCAATAAGTTGCAATACTTTTAATTTCTGTAATATTTTTCTACTTACATAGGTATCATACCTATGCAAAAGTTAGGCCACATTTTCATGTTTGTTACAATCAAATATATAGCATAAAACCAGCAATAACACAGAAATATACTCTGCTGAGGCATAATTAAATGCATCAGTATGACAACACTCAATAATAACAGTTCATTGAATACTTACAACTAAGTTGCCTATAACAACAGTGGCCAAGAAGAATGGGATGCAAGACCAATCTCCGACAAGCATACAATCCCACATTGACTCAATCCATTCTCCACAGAGCACTCGAAACACAATCATGAAGGAATGCATAAAATCGGTGAAATTCCAGCGAGGAAGTTCTCCATCAGGGAATTTCTCAACATTATCTGAAAATTTTGTACAGAATGGGAGTTAGAAGAACAGCATTGTACTGAGAGTGAAATAAGAGGCATTAAATAACAATATACTGCATATACCCAAATAATAGTAGAGTATTTCAGTTCATCTTGAATGCTACATTCAAGATGTCAACTTTTATGTAGATACAACTTTCTCAGGAATGAAATTTTATGTCTAATCTGGATTGAAATAATAATTTATAAAAGCCTTATGTATGTGTAAATCATTACATTATAAAAATACAAATATGACGAGTGATTTGGGTAGGACTGCAAACCCACACACTGTACTGTAACTAAGGCCAAACTTCAAATAATAACAATAACATGTTAATGGCATGGAAATTCAGGTCTGAGTAATAAAAAATTTTCTTTAGTTCTCATACTTCCTTTGGATTTGTTAAAAGAAAAGCATGTCTACACTTTGGCTGCCAGAAAGTGCAGGCCAAGTTGCACATGTTATGATGTAACATACTTGACTGGACATGCATTAAGACACATACAAAAGTTGACTTTTATTGAAGGCAAGTGAAAAACTAGATTTTTTGGCCACAAGTTAGGGGGTCAACTGTTAACTAATATCTAATATTACTTAGTTATATATTGAAGTACCAATATCTGATAAAAGATATCTTACCTGTATAATTCTTTCCAAACAACTGCATCCCCATCACAGCAAAGATAAATATAATGATGCAGAGCACAAAGGTTAAATTACCTAAAGCACCTACTGTTCTACCCATGATTGAAATTAAAAGATTGAGGGTTGGCCATGATTTGGCCAATTTAAAAACTCTCAGCTGTAGAAAGATAGAGAAAGAAATATCACGTTAGTTTAATGAAAATGAGCAGTTCTATCAAAATATAAAATACAAATTTTAATGATACATACCAATCTGAATGATCTTAAAACTGAAAGACCTTGAACACCTTCCAACCCCAATTCCAACAATGAAAGAGCAACAATGATAAAATCAAAAATATTCCATCCCTCTTGGAAATAGTATTTTGGACTCATTGCAATTAACTTCATAGTGGCTTCAATAGCAAATGTTGCAGTAAAGAACTAGAAATTAAAAAAGTGATTAATTAAAACATATTTTGGTGATATGGTTAAAATATAAACTTACCTCTCATGTTTTTATCATTTAAAACTTTAGAAGTTGTAAATATTTTAATACTCGAATCTGAAAANAAGAGAGAGATGTATAATATGACATTGTGTAGTCATTACAAAATTTTTCTGCTGATTGCTAGAATATTTAAAGCACAGTGAACTCTCAATTATCTAATGGGGAGAGAATACATGAATATCAGGAATCCAAACTTTTACATTTGTTTCTTTTAATGTTCATTATGTCCCTAAATAAAAAATATTAATATTTTTAAGCATAGTCTAACATTTATTATAGTTTTGTGGGCTCACTGTATTTTTTTGCTTGACCATGGATCTTTGTAGTAGCAACAATGTCACTGTAATTACTTCACTAGAAATGTCTTACATAAAACCTGCTTCCATTGGAATACAAAAATGCTAAGTGATTTTTTTGCATTCTGACTCTTTCGAAAAGGTCACCAAAAATATCGATGAAGAGTAAAAACCATGCATGGATAATCTGCATAACAGATAATTTACCCATAGATATTAAGAAGTTCACTGAAAATTACCATTTTATTATTCAATCACATTGAGGTATAATATCCAGAATCCTAGTATTTTGTGATACTGCTAATTCTATAGCCATGCAGAATAAAATGAAAAGTTAATTATGATCATATTGCACTATTATAAACATTTACATTCCGTCTCTATACCTCCATACTACACTGATAGAAGATGGTATGGTACTACATCTGATCATGAATAATCTCTAATGAGAAATCCAGATAAACAACTTATAATTGTTATTTCATTTCTGATAAGCAGAAGAAATGAATTAACCCACTGATTTGTTACCAAGTAACAACGTAAAATGATTTACCCAAATCTTATAATGCATAAATGAGAAGGAAATGGAGGACAGAAATTTTAGAAGGCTAAAAAAAATGGAAATAATCCAATGAAAAGTCAGTAATTAAATACACATTTGATACTATCAGAAGAGGCAGAAAAGGAGGCTGATTAATTTTTCAAAANACTATACTCAGAAACTTTATAATTTTATAATAAATTAATAGATGTCTTAAACTCAATTCTTTAATTTAAACATTCATGAAAGGCTCATGAAGTAATTATATGAGACAATCAATAACTAGCAGATATCAGGAAGATATTAAAACTGAAGGAATTTTTCACAGGCTAAGATATGTACCATATTTGATGGCATATAAGGTGTAACCCCATTTCAGCAGTACTAACTAAAGAAAATGTTTTCACAGCTCTCTAAAAACTTATAAAAAAGTTATAGTTCAGTTTAACTTTAAGCTCAATTTTTCTTGTTATGTTTTACTATAACCATATACTCAAATTGATCAAGTGGTTCAATATCTCAATCAGCTCAATATATCACATCTCTTTTGATGTTGAAAAATCAAGCTCAACTAATGAGGGCTGAACCCTTTAGTGTAAGACTGTAATTTTTTGAGCCATGATTTTGAGTGAAAGGTCCACCTTATATGCCATAAAAACTAGAATTTCACTGTTTAGTAATCATATGAAATCTTTTAAAAATGTACCATATTATATATGTGATAGTTTTTGAACTGTTTCTCTTACTTCATACCAGCAATAAGATTCTCCATGCTAAGATAGGTCATAATAAAGAAATGACTTTTTCAGAGATATTCAAACAAGATAATTTTCAATAATTTAAAATTGCACAAATTGCATGAATATTAACGAATTTGTTTTTTTTTAAGATCCTAGAATAGTAAATTTTGAAGTTGAAAAATTCAAAATTGAATGGATCACCAAAATTGGTGAGTTAAAGAGCAGAATAGAAAAAAATTGCTTCAAAAAAATTAATCAATTCCGTGGAACAACTTTTAACACAGGATTAAACTGCCTTAAAGTAAATTCAAATATCCACATTCACTAAAGTATTGCACTTTCTTAATATTGACCTACACTGTAAGAATGGAAACTTGTCCATTAGCTACTAGTATTTCATTTTATTCACTCTCACATCCAACATATTCTGATTTTTCTAGGGGACATCGATAAAGAACTCTCAGAAGATCAAAACATGATATCCTTTGATAACTACTCACCTAATCAGACCTTAAAATTACTCAACATGAAGTAACATAAGTTAGTAAACTAACTAAAAGTTCGTTAGTAAGTAGAGCACCGTAGAAATTGGGCAGAAGAACTGCACAGTAGAACAGTCTAATACATATTTCAGTATCAAAGATACCATCATCAGAGATGACCTTACTGTCATCTAGCCGTTGCCTGGACGACAGTAAGGTCATCATTGATGATAGTATCTTTGAGACCGAAATATGTGTAAGACCATTCTACTATGCAGTTCATCTGCCCAATTTTTACAGTGCTTTAGAGCCTGTTTTTGACTTGTGCTCTGCCTTGTCAGTCTGTTGACAGACATCATTGGTTCTTCTATTTATTAACTTCTCTTTCTCCCTCCCTTCCCAAAAAATATAGCTTGATTTTTCACTTTAATAAGTTTCTTGTATTTTCCTTTTCTTTCTTTTCCTTGATTCCTAGTTCATGGGACTCCCAGATAGCCAAGTGGGTGACACATTCTACTTTGCCGAAAGTGGTCCTGAGATTCCTGGTATGGGCCTACGTGCAAAATGACCTCAGCTGTCAAAGTACTTCTAACGTTCTCCTAGTTTATGAGACTGTTTAGGTTAATAAGCCTGTTCTGATCATGGTATAACATTGTGAGAATTGGTTAACCAGCATTTTATCATTTGCTGAGAAATTGCATGTAACCCACACTGTAATATTTCTATGTGCATTTTAATTTCCATATATTAAGACAATAAGCAAGTACAGTTTCATGGGAAACTGTAGATATGCAATTAATTTTGGTATAATGCTACTTCTACATCACAAAATATTGTATCGTTGCTTCACATCATATGGTGCATAAATAAATATATTTAGAAAGGTTTCATCACCTTTACAGGATACTGATTTACATATGTCTACTTTATTTGACTTAATTTTGCAGAAATGTTTTTGTAAAGGTAGTACATATTATAACTACAGAAGACATGTGAATATGGTGATTACAAACTTCACCTATAATTCTTATGACTAATATTACAAATAAAAAAACAGTATACTTACATAATTTCCACTTTTCAGTGCTCTCTCCATATCCTTATTCATATCATGATGATCCAAGGCCATAAACAGTGTATTGACTACTATACATAATGTAATAAACAGTTCAACAAATGGATCAAAAACTATCAATGCTACGATTTCCTGGAACTTAAGCCATGGCCAACAGCAGTCCCAGACACAAAATATATCTATGCCTTTGATGCAAATCGCCAGCAGTTTTTCTTTTAATTTTGGACCTTCATCATCCTCATCTGTAGGAAAATAATAAGTGGAAACTGTAGGGTGTATTAGTAATGGTCCTTCAAACAGCTTTGGGATTTTTCATAATGTATAACAGTTGGCTGATTGACACATTGTGTCACTCACCCATTGCAACCTTCTCCTCTCCATGTGATGAAGCTAAGTGTAATAAGCATTTAGCTTGGAAAAATAAATTACTTAGCAGAATTTAAGCAAAGAGGTGAGATAGAGAGAGAGCAGAGAGGTAGCTAGGAGAGGGACAAAATTTCTGAAATGCTTTTTCATTTTGCAAATGAAATGTAAACAAAATGTGTACTAGCAAACAAATGTGCTTCATATATTTATTGTTAAAACCAAATCTGCATCATGATTTACTAAAAGGTTATTTTTCTTCTTATTTAGCATTTTTATTTGACAATAAATATATCAGGTAAGCAGTGCAAATATTTGGCATGGCTTAAAATGCCTAAAGTAAATTGAAATTATGGAAAACATTCCATATGCCAGCATGTGTTATGTGCATAGAGGTTAGCATAAAAAATTCTTTCACTGGTTATGCCTTAAACTGCAAAAAGCATCATTTACCGGGATAAACACATTAAACTTTCATTCAGTATAACATTTCTTTTGTTACATTATACTATGCCTAAAGATGGGTGCATTCTGATATTAAATCATCAATGACTGATGTTTGACATCTACTCTTTTAAATTAAGATCATATAATTTGATCTTCTGAATGTAACAATCTATTCATAAAACATAACAGAAATTTTAGCTTGTGTAACCAGCCATACTGAATATGCAACTAGATACTATCCTAGCTTAATCATTCTGCAACATAAAGGGAAATTTATTGGAGAAAAACTAACTTAGTATCTGCTCTATTGGGTATCTGAAAAAGAAGCAGCTTCCAGGATAACCATCTGAAACAATTTCCCTTTGGTGCAGAAAGCATTCATGGTCAAGTGTCTACATAAGTCAAATTTATCAGTGATTCATTTGCAAGTGGATTCATTTTGCAAATATAAATATCAAAGATTAGAGATACAAATTTCCATTCAATAGTAAAAGAAAATATGGTAACTAGAAACACTACTGATTATCTTAATCTATAAAACTCAATTATTTCATTAGATATTCAATGTACATTATTTGCTATTTATAATTCACAAAATTGATAACTTATCATACAATGGAATAAATGCATAGCTATGTTTTTATGTAAGCCTTTCCATTCATGGGATAATTTTTCAAAGACTAACAAGTTCATTAGTTATAAATTTTTAGAAATTCTACAGGAATATGGTGTTAGGTGAAACTTCCGTGAATCTTTAAAATAATATGAACTTGCAAACTACATAAAATATTTCATTATTAAATCTTCAGCTAAATGAAAAGTAAAACTTTTAAAGTAATCTCATTTTAATTTTTAATTGCTAACACTGATGAAACTTCAGCTGATCATTATGACATTAAATGTAAACAAACAAGAAGTGTAATTTTTGAGATGGAAAACATGATAATTTCCATTTACAATGACTATTTGACACATAGTTCTTATAATGAGGAGCAAAGAGCTGAATTTTTCAAGTCTCTTCTTAAAATATTTTATATTCTCAATTATGATGAGAATGCATGGTTTTGAAGAAGGATGAAAGGAATAAAAAATTGAAATTGTTAACAAAAATCGTTAAATAGAAATATATTTTGCTTCTTCTTGGACAAAAAAATGGTTATTTAGTCTCTTAATTATAAGGCATAAATTAAAAGTTTGGGTAAAGTACATGTGATGTTAATTATGATAGAAAATTTTTACTTGAGATCATATTAGAAAAGTAATAATTTACAAACTGAGAGAGGAAAATATACGCTATGGCTTCTATAAATTGAGAGTGCTAAAGGAAAAATGAAGATTATAAAAATACAGATGAGATGAAATATTTACATCTTTAATTATCATTTTATGTATATG